>AP025046.1:17837845-18028103 GCA_036186865.1 Eustoma russellianum | reverse complement strand
GCTATACATGGATTTTATTTCTTGCAAATAAAGATGATAGTGCTATTGAGATTGCCAAATTAATAAAACAACTTGAAAATGAATATGGCATAAATGTGAAGAAAATTAGAAGCGATAGAGGAGGTGAATTTAAGAATAAAGATATGATTGCATTTTGTGAAGAAAAGGGGATTAAACATGAATTTTCACCACCTAGAACACCTCAATTAAACAGCGTAGTAGAAAGAAAGAATATGACACTACAAGAATTTGCAAGAACAATGTTATGTGAAAATAAACTACCTAAATTCTTGTGGGCAGAAGCTGTAAATTGTGCATGCTATATGGTCAACCGTTTATCAATTAGAAAGAAAATAAACAAAACCCCTTATGAGATTTTAAATAATCGAATGCCTAAGATTGACTATTTTCGTGTGTTTGGATGTAAATGCTTTGTACTTAACACAAAAGACAATCTAGATAAATTTGAGTCTAAATCCATTGAATGCATCTTTGTTGGATATTCTGTAAATTCTAAGGCATATAGATGTTATGATCCTATCACTAGGCAAATCTTAGAATCTATTCATGTGAAATTCAATGAATTCGGTGAAAATGAAACAACTAAAGATTATGATGGTGATTTTGAACTCGAATCTGTGATTGATGATATAGAGGAAAATATAGTACATGATGAACACAACACACTAGAAACGCATGATCACTTAGAAATGCATGAGAACTTAGAAAATAATCAAACAAGATTTCATAAGAATCATCCACATGAACTTATCATAGGTGATATATCACAAGGTGTACGGCCACGTAGAAGAATAAATCAAGATGAAATAAATCAATTCCATGCTATGATTTCAGAAATAGAACCCAAGAATGTGTTTGATGCTTTAAATGATTCTTCTTGGATTAATGCTATGCATGATGAACTTAATCAATTTACAAGAAATGATGTTTGGGATTTAGTACCTCAACCACAAGATAAAACAATAATAGGTACAAAATGGATGTTTAGAAACAAAATGAATGAAGATGGTAAAGTGGTTAGAAACAAAGCTAGGCTTGTAGCTCAAGGATATAATCAAGAAGAAGGCATAAACTATGATGAAACATTTGCACCTGTAGCACGATTAGAAGCTATACGATTACTACTTGCTATTGCTTGCATAAAGAATTTTAAACTTTACCAAATGGACGTAAAAAGTGCATTCTTAAATGGTTTTATACAAGAAGAAGTCTATGTAAAACAACCACCTGGCTTTGAGGATATGATATACCCTAATCATGTATACAAGTTAAAGAAAGCGCTATATGGCTTAAAACAAGCTCCTAGAGCTTGGTACGATCGTTTTGCCACTTTTCTCTTAGAAAATGGATTTAAAAGAGGAACCATCGACAGTACACTATTCTTAAAACATGAAAAATCAGATTTACTTATTCTTCAAATTTATGTTGATGATATCATCTTTGGATCTACTTGTGATAAATTAGTTGAAGAATTTGAAAATTGTATGAAATCCGAATTTGAAATGTCAATGGTAGGCGAACTAAATTATTTTCTTGGCTTGCAAATTAAACAAACTAATAAAGGAATACACATAAGTCAAGCAAAATATGTGAATGACATGATTAAAAAGTTTAGCTTTGAGAATTTAAAGCCATCTACAACCCCCATGAGTATAGCAACTAAGCTTGATAAAGATGAAACTGGAAAAGACTTTTGACAACGGATTATATAGATCTATGATTGGCTCTTTGCTTTATCTTACTGCAAGTAGATCTGATATCATGTTTAGTGTGTGTATGTGTGCTCGTTTTCAAAGTAACCCGAAAGTCTCACATTATAATGCTGTAAAACTAATATTTCGGTACATTAAGCACACTCCCACATTAGGTATTTGGTATGATAAAAACTCTGAATTCAATCTACATGCTTATACTGATGCTGATTATGGAGGGTGTAAGATAGATAGAAAAAGTACAAGTGGTACATGTCAATTTATTGGAAACTCACTAATATCATGGTGTTCAAAGAAACAAGCTAGTGTAGCATTATCCACTACAGAGGCAGAATACATGGCGTTAAGTCTTTGTTGTACACAGTTATTATGGCTAAAACAACAAATTTCAGACTTTGGAATAACTGTAAATAAAATTCCCATATATTGTGACAGTACAAGTGCTATCAACTTATCTAAGAACCCTGTTTTACACTCTAAGGCAAAACACATAGATGTAAGATATCATTTTCTTCGTGATCATATAGGTAATGGTAATATTATAATAGATCACGTTCGTACTGAAGAACAAATAGCTGATATCTTTACAAAAGCCCTTAATCAAGACACATATGAAAATTTACGATCTAAATTAGGCATGATTTCCATTGATATGCTATAAATTATCGTTTTGCTCCAAATGTATCTTTTGATGTGATTTACAAAATCAAGGGGGAGAAAAATGCATGATTGCTTGCATGATTTCAGGGGAAGAAAAAGCATGATTTTAAGGTCAAAGAGAGAGTGAGAAATTGCTAATTCAAATGTATGATATAAAGGGAGAGATTGATTTAAGGGGGAGTATTTACATTTTGAAAAACATGTTATGAATGCATAATTGTAGGGGGAGTGATTATGCCACATCTAAATCATGAATAAAGGTTATTTTGCAAATCATCAAAAGGGGGAGATTGTTGAGAAATCATGGTTTGAATGATTTACAAGTGCATGATTTATATGTTACATGATTACATGATCTAAATGTTATGAGATTTCAAAATGCATATGCCTATATCTATCACTGTTGTACTAACAAGCCATGAAGCGTTAAGGCTTAAATCATATGGCAAACATTGTTGTATTCATTCTCAGGTGATATACACGGCATACATACAACTCTTGGATATGGTATATATATATTTCTTGGATATCTCGACACACGGCGTATATATTTCTTGGATATCTCGACATATATCTTATGGACACACGTCATATATATCTCTTGGATATACACTCTAAACATATATCTTATGGATACTCATGGCATATATATTTCTTGGAGTCTCACGGCATATACATATATCTCATGGATATACATACGACATATATTCTATCTCAGACGACAAGCTACATTATTCGATCTCGACATTTCGTCAACATGTCATCAACATATGTCAACGACAAGAGAGTCATATATACATCATATACACATCCATGATACTCTCAAGTCATATACTTCATGTCATCAAACTTCCAAAATTACATCGACATGACAAAAGTGCAAAAACCGAAATGTATCATATCATATGACTACTGAGCCATCTCCGACACATCATATACTTATCATACAAAGATGTCCAGCCAATATACATTTCCAACACTCAAAAATTTCGTGCACTACATGGAGTAGATCAATACCAAAGTCACAAAACAAATACATATATCAATTCTCCATCATCTTCCTTATTTCTCTGAAAATCAAACTCAAAATTGATATACCTCTTGGCCGAACATCTTATACATTGGAGCTGAGATTATACATATTTATATGTATATTGCATGTTACATTACACATTTTATATGTTGAAGAGGTTTGAGACAAAACGGAGAAAAACCGAGCAATCAACGGAAGTTGAAATTTGAAGTTACTACATCATCGTACATGGAACGTTTATTTGCTACATGATGCCACATGTATTTATTCATGTATTATACATGAATTACACAGCCAAAGACATATCTTGAAAGGTTCTAGAAGGCAAGGTAAAATGGTAAAAGAAATTTACCATGTTCATGAAGAATTCTACATTGTTACCATGCAAAATTCAGATTTGAATTCAGCACATTGGCTGACCAGATGGGGCAGCTGGGACAGCATGTTGGGAGCCTTGGAGGAGTTCATAATATAATATAATTGATGAAGAAAGACCAAGCATTGATGGAAGACAAAGATCCACAAATTAAGGAGTCAAAGACAAGACCAAACAAAGCTGAAAATTCTGTTTTTGAATCTAAAATTTCAGATTGGTGGCTGAAGTTTTAGGGGGAATTAATGACCTAAAGCATTCAAATTTATTCAAAGGCATTACAATACAATTTAAATCAGATTTGGGAGGCTCCTCTCAACCTTCTAGGCGCCCCAAATGTCTATAAAAGGGCCAAGAGATGATCAACACAAAACAAGAACAACAAGTGCAAAATTCTGTTTAGTGTTTGCAAGACTTCACTTCATTTTCCATATTCATCTCTTGTATATACCCAAAGCCTATCATACTTACATGTCATATTCAGTATAGGCTTCATACACATCACCCAAATAAGATTCATTGGTGTACAAGGTTGATCAAGGTGTGATCAAACCTTCATTTGGTGAGGTGGTGCTGATTGGTGATTCTTTGGTGTTGTTCTTTGTGTAGAACATTGTAAAAGGGTTTGGATTGAAGGAGTTGGTGTATAACTCTATCCAACCTTATTCTAAGGTGACTTTGGTGACTAGTGAAAACCAAGGAAGGTGTCCTTGAAGACTGGAGTAGGTCACGTTGGCCGAACCAGTATAAAATTCTTGGTGTTCTTACTTTCAGCATTTTTACTCTCAGTTTCTGTTTTTGCATCATTTTTATGATCTCGGTAAAAATAGCAAATAATTTTCAAAAATCATAAAAATTTTCAGAAACATATATTTGTGTCTTAGGGTTCATTTCCCACTGATTTTATCAAATTTGGATAAGTATAGGTCATCCAAACGTTCATAGTTCTGAGACTAGTGCAAATCTGTTTTTCAGATTGGCAGAGGTTGAGAACATCAACTTGATTGACATACTTCCCAAAGGAATTTTTCAAAACTGTTTTAACTGAGTATACTACACATCCTAAGGGTCATCTCATAAAAGTTTCATGTCATTTGACGTTGTCACCAAATAGGAATAAGTTTTTCATTTTAAGGTACAGGTTTTGTGCAAACTGACACAGTCAGATCACGTACCACATTTGAGTGACTTAACCTTTGAGTTTTAATCTGAAATTTTTATGAAACCTTCATAACACCTGAGAGTACATTGTGTCAAAATTTCACTATTTTTGGAGGTCTACAACCCAGTCAACCAAGTGTTTAAAAACTGGTCCTGAAAGCAGTCTCTGTTTTCAGAAGTGAGTAATTGGTCCTTAAAATTTTTATAAACCAATTTTTTCTGCACTCACTATTCAACCCCCCCTTCTAGTGGTGCTATACAGGTCCAACAGTTTACAAGTATCCATGCTATACCGCTTCAACATCTTTTCGATGTATGCTTGTTGTGAGAGACCTAGAATACCTTGGCTTCGATTCATCTGTATCTTAAGTCCAAACACAAATGAAGCTTCACCAAGGTCTTTCATCTCGAAATGTTTTCTCAGAAAGGCTTTGGTGTGCTCAACATGTTTACATCGTTTGTTGCAAGAAATATAACTTGCTCCCACTAAACTTGTGATACACACATTCGTCAATTTAGTTTGCCTCAAAACCGAAGGAGGCAACCACTTTGGCGAATTTGAAGTACCACTGTCGAGACGCTTGCTTGAGCCTATAGATGTGTTTTTTATTCGACAAACCATGCCTTTGGAATCTCCCACTTTGAATTGAGGAGGTTGAACCATGTAAATGGTTTTGTTGAGTTCTACATTTAAAAACACAGCCTTGACCTCCATCTGATGTAGCTCAAGATTTAAGTGCGCCACTAAAGCCTTGATTATCCAGAAGGAGTCCTACTTCGATACTGAAGAGGAGGTTTCCGTATAGTCTTTGCCCTCTTTTTAGGTAAACCCTTTAGCAACAAGTCTGGCCTTACATCGTTCTACATTGCCTTTTGAATCCTGTTTGGTTTTAAATATCCATTTACAACCAACGGGGTTCGAACCTTTAAGCAATCAGACAACTTCCCATACCTTGTTGCCGTGCATAGACTTAATTTTTTTTCCATGGCCTTTATCCACTTTTTTGAATTTCGACATTTACTGCTTGTTGGACGTTTTTGGGGTCATCGTCCAACATGCCAACATCGAATTCGTGTTCTTGGAGATACACCACATAATCTCTACGTATGGGGTTTCTCCATTCACAAGTGGATCTCCTTAGGCACACTTGTTCTTGGGATACTGTAGGTTCCTGAACTGTGTCAGTAAGCAATTCTATTTGTTCTTGAGTGACTTCGAACTTGTTCATGTGGATCATTACTACTGGGATGAGGTATCTCAAGTGTGGATATCGTTGATGTTATCTCCCCAAAAGTTGGTTCGATTCGCATTTCTGTCGTATCTGAGTGACCCTCATCTATCTCAATAATCTGCTGATGCAAAGCATTCCTCAAAGAACTTTACTGAATTTGTCCCAAAAAACACTTTACTTGTGGGATCGTAGAATATATACCCTCGTGATCTTTCTGAGTAAGTAACAAAATAGCAACTAACTGTTTTAGTGTCTAGTTTTCTTTCATTTGGTTTGTAAGGCTTCGCCTCTGCTGGACAACCTCAAACGCGTATGTGGTTAAGGCTAGGCTTACGCTTAGTCCATATCTTATAAAGGTTCTTAATCGTTGCTTTAGTTGGTTCTCGGTTGAGGATGTAAGCTGTGGTTTTAGGCGCTTCTCCACAGAGGAATAATGGTAGGTAGTTTGACTATCATACTACGTACCATGTCCATAAGCGTGCGATTTTGTCTTTCATCTACACCATTCATGCTTGGTGACCCAGACATGGTGTACTGAGGGACGATTCCATTTTTCTCTAGGTATTTAGCAAATGGTCCCAAACATTGTTCTCCTAATCCATCATATCGACTGTAGTATTCTCCCCCACGGTCCGATCTGACGGTTTTAATCCTTTTGTAGAGTTGTAATTCAACTCCAGTTTTAAAGGATTTGAACATGTCCAGTGCTTGCGCTTTTTCTTTAATTAAGAATATGTAGCCATATCGCGAATAGTCATCAATAAAGGTGATAAAATAAGAGTGGTCATTTCGAGTAGCCAAATGAAATGGGCAACTAATATCGGTACAAATCAACTCTAATGGACTATTTGCACGATTTGCTTCATATCTTCGAACTTTAGTTTGTTTTCCCTTAGCACAAAATACACACGACTCTAAATCGGTTTAGTCTAAAGGATTGAGAATTTCGGTTTTGACATTATATTTTTGGACATGTGTCCTAAACGTCGATGCCACAATGATCCTGAATTCTCACAAGTTAATTTTGCCTTTACGTTTCGCGTAACAACATGCAAGGTTCTTGATTCGAAGCAACATTTATTGAATAAAGTTTATTAATTTTGGACATTATACCGTGACCAACTAATCTAGAAGCATGATAAAGTTGAAAAATTTTTATTTCCAAAATAATTGCAATAACCACATTTATCCAATCGATTAAGCGAAATATGGTTTCGTTTAAACGATGATAATACAAAAGTGTCATGCAAGTGTAGATAAAATTTGGAAGTCAATAGCAATATGAAATGTCCAATGGCTTCAACGTTTATGCCGTTGACATTTCCCCGATATACCTATCTTTCATCGTCCTTTGGTTTTCTGTGGCTGAAACAACCCTACATAGTCATAGATAAGTGAGTCGTGGCTCCCATATCGACCCATCAAATGGCTATATCTGAAACAAAATTAACCGTAGAACAAACTAAGAATTTTTCTTGAGCAAAGAATTATAACCGTTACAGTTCTTTAGATGTCCTTTCTTTTTGCAAAAGAAACAAATCATGCTGTTGGGTGCGTCAGCTGTAGACGCCCCCTTTTCCTTTTTATATTTCCTTTTGCACATCAACCTTTTCCGCATATTTGCGTTTCTTTTCACCAGACTTGGTGGCGACAACATTCACGACTTCATGCCCCTCATTCTTTAACCTTTCCTCCTCTTGCACGCAATGCGCGATAAGTTTATTCACTGTCCATTTTTCCTTTTGGTAATTGTAACTGACCTGGAAATGTTTGAATTTAGGAGGCAAGGAGTTGAGAATCATGACAACTAGCATGTCGTTAGAGGCATCCAGTTTCATGTTTCTCAATTGAGAAGCGATGTGAGTCATCTCTAAGATGTACTCCCTTATGCTGTTGTTTCCATGGTACTAGTTCGAGCAAAGTTTCTTTAAGAGATTGCCTGCCTGGTCTTTCTCATTCTTAACAAACCTTTGCTCGAGATCGGCCAAAAATTCTTTAGCCGTTGTGGACTCAGAAACATGTCCCATTGAGCATTCGGGGATATTCTTTTGCATCATCATTAGACACATGCGATTTGACCGGAGCCAGCATGCCATGTGAGCTTTTTCCTCACTAGTACTTTCGTCTGTTAGCACAGCTGGGCGGTTTATCTGAATGCAGTGTCCAGTCCCGAAAAAGATCTCAAGTTGATCTTTCCATTACTTATAGCTTGAACCGTTTAGTGTAGGAATGTCTTTAATGTTAGACATTATTGCTAAAAAGCAAACAAGAAACGAAAGTAAATACACAACTTTAAACTGCATAAAAATCCATATATCAAAATAGAACTTTAATTCCATCTACTAATTGTCTTTCAACATTAGGGCTCTCTGGAGTCATCCCAATATTTTCCAACAATTGGGTGTAGTGGTTAATGTGACGGCTCTCCAAGCATGGGTTAACCACCTTCCTTTGGGCCGATGAGTTAACCCATGCATATTAAAGCCCTACATTTGCTAAGTCACGTAACTTTATGGTTTTAAGTGATCTGCAGTTTCTTGACTGATCCTTTTGCACGTACCATGCATGCTTTGACCTCAATATACAGTTTTTGTTTTGCTTAAACCAATTTGAACTAGCTTGATTCCCTTTACGGCTCAAATAAGAGCCACCTTGAACCAAGTTTGGTTCTCCTTACGGCTTAAGAAAACAATATCTTATCAATCAATATAATAAGTGATATAACCCTATATGAAGTTATATTGAGTGTGAAATAAACCGATTTGGTAATACCCACTTGCCATAAGCATGTATTGCCATTCCACTAATTTCCAGGCCACCGGTGGAGTCACAATGGTCTCGCTTAAGAACCGGCTTTCTTAGATTGAATTATGTGTACGGTATTTTTATCACAACTCAATAAATCATCTTATCATGAGTATTAAAACCGCATTGATTGATAAGCCCAGATATTATTGGTCAACACAGTCAACTTAGCCCATCGAATTAACTTGGTTGAACTTTCGTGAACAAGGTCAGAGCCTTATTGGTCAACACAGTCAACACAGTCAACTCAATAAATCATCGAATAAATCATCCATTACTTATCATGAAGACCTTTCGTGAACAAGGTCAGAGCCGGGTCAGGTCAGGCTCGCCTGGCCCACTCTGAAATCCAAAAGCCACTTTTTTTTAATTTAAATGGATTTTTTGGGCCAAAGTCCATCCATAGAATAGGGCCGAAACGGGTCAAACCCGGATACAAGCCCACTCCAAAATTCGCCCAAGTGAGTCTCGAACCAGAGACCTCCTGCTTGCTGTTCAGGGCGCTATCCACCAAGCGAGCAGCCTTTTGGGCAGAATAAACGAAGCTTTTATATTTATATTAAAAAACAACAATTCTAGAAATTTTTTATATTTATATTAAAAAACAACAATTCTAGAAAATTTCCAAAAAGCTCCAGCAGGTTTCGAACCTACGTCGTTCCACTCCTTGGAAGGTGAATTACGGGTTTTATAATAAGAACAGAATTCCACTAGAATAAACTTCTGGTGGAAATAAAAAAAAGGGTTTTCGACCCGAAAAATTCCACTTTTCAAACACAAACAGATTAACAAAATGATTCGATTTGGTCTGCTCTGATACCACTTGTTGGATTTATTTAATAATCCCTGAACATGACCGTTTAATTGAGTCAATGGACAAAATAACAAAATGCGGAAATTATATCTTGCTCCATTGTTGATATTAATCTGTCCACCACATAAAGTTCCTTCTGCTGATGAATCTGGCGTAGGATTCACGACCTCCCACCAATTGTTGATGAACCCCTTGAACGGATTCAACAATTCAGTGCTTTACTCGATGGAGAGGCTAGACAGTGTAGGCTTTATAGAAAAGGTTGGCACACCCTCCCCCTGCATCCATCAAGGCCGACGGCAACTGTGTATGTCTGTTAAGAGGTGAAGCCTCCTCCTTTATATAGAGCGAGAAAGGAAGAATCCTGATGAGTATAGGGTTCAGAGTTGTATCTGAAACCAAACTCTCTTCCTCTATGGATGAGAGCTTTTTCCATCCCACATACCTGAGGATATACTTGATATTATCATCAAGTTATCTTTATCCGTTTTTAGATATTATTTAATAATAAACATTATTATCTAATAGTTAATATTAAATATTATTTAATATTTAATTTATGTACCAACATTTATCTACTGGCCACACGTGGGTTGTCGCCTCTCGGGGACCAGACATCGTACGCTTTATGGTCGTTGCACTTTGAGCCCATCCATCGCGGTCTTTGACCATATGACTTTCTACATATTCGGGGTTTCTATTTTAGACCACACTATACATTCACGAATATACCCGACGATCACTTAACGTGTGGATGCTATACGCGATAATTAATATTATTAGGTGACATATGAGACATATAACATTATCATACATAACGTCCACCTTATGATTAATTCGTGTACACTTAATCAACGTGCTGCGTATTACACATAGCTCGAATTAATCCTAACAAATCCACAAAGCCTTTTCTTTTGCATGCTATAGTTGCCCCATCATCGCCCTTGATAGCTAACTCACTAGGGCAATCAGGGTTCACATCAGCATGACAAAAGGAGGGTGCACAACCCCCCAAACCATCGACCAGGGTCAAAGATACCAAAAGGTTTAAACCATCCACATTGCTAATTAACATCATAGAAATCTTGATTACCGTCAGCCTGCAATGCGAATTATGCCAATGTGGCAGGTGGAATCGCAACTGCCCTATTGCAGGAGACCTGACAGGATGCACAATCTCGAAGGGGTTGTGTTGCTTGTGGGGCTAACTCGAAGCCGGTGGAAGAGAGTTGTCGACTGCCGCCTCCAATGAGGGTTCATGGTCAGACAGTATTGACAATTGTTTTTGAATTTGAATGTTGTCGATTCAACATATATAAGCAAATGTGTTGAACATAGTTGTGTTTTATGTTTCAAGAACTCGATGAAATATTTATGGTGATGAATGAATAAATAATATAATAGTTATTTGTTGATCAATTAGATATACACCAACATCAGACATGTTGGGAGAGGTGTGTGCGCTTAGACTAGGAGACTTATTCTTATTAGTCAATATTTATTGTATAAGTAACTCATACAATCTGGAAAAGTATCCATTAGGAGGATTAAATCAAACAAAGACAAAAATTATCATTTTTTATCACTATTTTTATGAAATTCTATATTAGTAATTTTAGAGGATGACTCCCGCTTGATCTCAGATTGAGGTGATTCACCGACGCACATTCGGCGGTCAAGAACCTGAAGGTAAGTTTTTTTCCCCCCTCAGCCAGGGCCCCTCCCCTGGTGAAGCGTGAGATTATTTATTTAGAAAAATTCCTTTGCCCCAATACCTCAGCGATTCATAATAGTATTCTCATTTTTTAAATTCAAAATTATGTCAATGAATTAGCTCTTTCGGTTTTTGCCATACTGTTTGCTTCCTGAAGTTTAATTTTTAAATAAACTATCTACTAATTAGTAAAAGGTCGTCTGGTCCAACATGCACTCCATTTAGTGTGGGATTTATCTACATAGTCATTATTGATTTGGGAAGGTTTAATCGATTTGTTGCAAACTTTCGGCTTCAGTAACATACCTGAGAATTTGGTTTTAGTTGCAATCACTGATACAATGAGTCATGAGTTTTCTGTGAAACCATGTTAGGGAGGAGGGATGCAGGTAAGGGGAAGGAAGAGGAGGATAGTTTACGTGTAGCCTCTTGGAATATAGAAACCCTAAGTGGTAAATTGTTGGATGTTGTAGATGTACTTAAGATGCGTATGATAGATGTATCATGCCTCCAAGAGACTAGGAGGAAGGAGAATAAATGCAAAAAGTGTAATGGGTACAAGTTGCTATATTCGGGGTCCGATGGGACCATGAATGTGGTGGGATTTCTAGCAAAGTTAGAATTGCACACGAATGCGATCGAAGTAATAAGATATGATGATAAAATTATGGTGCTAAAGTTAGTACTTAACAAGGAGGTAGGAGAAGAAAGAGCTTTGGAATTGCTTAGATGTAGCATTAAAGGCAATACCTAGGGAGAAACAAATTTGTATAGGAGGTGATTTAATGGCCACATTGGAAAGAATACTGATGGTTTTCAATCGGCGGTTTGGTTATGGAGATAAAAACGAGCAGGGTAACGATATTGTGTCACTACTGCTTTTGGCTCAATACTATAACTACCACTAGGAAACGGTATTGTGTCACTACTGCCTCCCCTAGTATAACTTCGTTGTCCCTCCACAACCGTTGATCTTCACGCCTCGTCAAAAAATAGTCGATCCGCGAGTTACGTCCTCTGCTGCTAAATGATCAAATGTGATTCTTTTTTCTTAAAGAACGAGTTTAATACCTAGGCTGTAGACCACTACAATAGTGACACAATATCGTTACCCTGCTTGTTTCTATCTCCATAACCAAACACGCCATGTTCTAACTGAAAACCATCGTATCCTTTCCAATATGACCATTAAAATCATCTCCTATACAAATTCGTTTCCCCTTCGTATTGGCTTCAACACTACATCTAAGCAATCACAAAACTCTTTATTCTCATGTTCTCCAAGTCCCACTTGAAATGCGTAGGCGCAAATCACTACTACTACCTCCTTGTTTAGTATTAACTTCAGCACCATAATTCTATCATTATATCTTATCACATCGATCACGTTCGTATGCAATTCTAACTTTACTAGAAATCCTACCCTATGTTGGCCCCATTGAACCCCGAATATAGCAACTTACACCCATTAGACTTGTTATCTTTATTCCCCTTCTACCTGTTCTCTAAGAGGCATGCTACACGTTATATCCCGCAACCCTTGCGGGTAAAAGAAAAAAATATTGAAAGAAAAAGGAAGCACAATATATATACGTAATATACGTAATAATTATCATTAGTATTAACATATAGTAATAGCTATCCTAAGTAGCATTTGGATAGGAAAAGGAAAAAGGAAATAGGGATATACTCTAGTTCTAATAATTAACCTTAATTATGTTTCCTATACCTAATAGGAAATACATTTTTTTAAATGAAGGAGCACGAGTCTCCAATTTTATTATATGGAAAACACCCTCACTTACGGCAGAGGAACACCGTTGTTACAAGCAAGAGCAAAACAAAGTTGTATATAACTACTTAAAGGCCGAAAGGTATGACACCATAGTGTGTAATAGGGCAAGGGGAAATGTTCAGACGTGGTATGATATGCCTTATTAAAACCTTAGAAAGCAAAACCACCCTCGTGGATAAAATCTTGCACGAAGGGAAAAGAGTACATATTTACCACATTTGAAACATTTAGTACACAATGAAAGGGTAGAACTTGCGCAGGTGAACGTGGCCATCCGACGTGAGTAGCCATCACACGGCATATTACACGGTCTCCATGCATTTGGTCTATGTTCACTACTAATAACCTAATAGGAAATACACACACACACGCACGCACACACAAACACATTGGTTAATGCACTACAGTATTAGTAATACTCGAGTTTATACGATTTTAAAATGTCGGATCATTCGTCAGGGCCAGAAAAAACCAACCTTTGCAGAGATCGTTGCTCCAAAGTCCTTAACAAAGCCGGATCAGCCACGTACTATTCAGAGATATAAAGGACTGCCATCAATTACGTTTTCTGCGGATGAGGTATCTACCTTTTCTCAGCCATATCGTTTTTCTCTAATCGGTTCCTTTTGGAATGGCCGCCCATCTATGAAACAATTGAATGTATCGTTTGAACGTATTGGATTCAAAGTTATGCAAGAGATAGCACATTTGGATGCCCAGCACATTCTAATAACTTTTTACAATGATGAGGATTATCAACAATGCTTCTTACGACGTACATGGGTTATGCATGGATACCATATGAGAGTGACAAAGTGGACACCAGATTTTGATCCTAATTGTGACACACCCATTGTTCCAGTTTGGGTATTAATTAAAGGATTGCCTCTGTTTTTGCACAATCGGACAGCGTTATGGGATATAGCACACATGATAGGCACGACCATTGCGAATGGATTCATCTACAATGCAAGGATTAAGACCCTCAGTGGTGCGTCTTTGTATCAAAATTGATATATCTAAGCCATGACCATCTAGACTGCATGTTCAAGGAGGACAATTTGAGTTTTATCCAACGATTGAGTATGAGGAGGTGCCAGAATTTTATACAGACTGCAGAATGTTGGGTCACGTAGTAACTAACTGCAAAGGGAAGATTGTCCACAAAGAAGAGCAAGCAGTGCATACAATACAAACAGGGGAGGGGACAAAGCGCATGGACAAAAAACAACACTGGACCCCAAAGAAAACTCCTAAATTACCAATCCAAATACTATCTCGTTCAACAGATTATATTCCAGTCCATGAAGCAATCAAAACTCAAAATGTCAATAATGAGGACGACTCTGACACTGATGATTCACATGATGAAAATAACAATGATGACAATGACTTGCCTGCCACAGTAGATGTAACTGACAAGCAGGATTTATCTAAACTGGGAATTTCAAAGGAAACATCTATAGAAGATCAAGATGATGTAATTGTGGCCAATGTCTCAGACACAGAGCCATCAAGCAAGGATAGATATGAACGCTTTGCCGACTTTATGTCAGCTCTTTCTCCTGGTGATCAGCAGTATGTGAACGCAATAAAGGACCAGATATATCAGACAGTGCATAATGCTTGGTTAGGAGGCTTGCCCATAAATCTACCGGATGTTGATCATAATACACAGGCACAATTGCAACAGAATGAGCAAGACAGTGATCTTATTTCTCAGTTGACATCACCATCTGCAATTGTGCGTAGACACCGTAGGCCTAAGAATGCCTTGCCTCCCCCGCCTCCATCTTCAATGGTTACTCGATCTAATGCTCATAAAGCTTCAAGCTCCGCCACTCATACCACCCAATGAACTACTTAATTTGGAATGTTGGTGGATTAAAGACCTCGTTACTTCGTCTTAAGCGTTTAGTCCAAAAGCATCATATTCAACTCTGGATTCTCATTGAACCAAAACAAACTGCAGATAAAATTATACGGCATCAGCTGAAGTTAGCTTTTACACACTCCCTTGCTACATGTGTTGACAAAATTTGGGTATTTTGGCAAAGCCCATTCATTAAATTAGAGAATGTTTTACAGAGTGAACAGATTAGACTGTTACAATTCTGCAATGGCAACACAGGTCAGAATATCTCTATAAGTCCGGTATACGGACGACATACCGTGACAGAACGAAGACGATTATGGTTACAGATGCAGCAATTTACACAACATGCGCATTC
The DNA here is from genome assembly GCA_036186865.1 of Eustoma russellianum. Taxonomy (NCBI): domain Eukaryota; kingdom Viridiplantae; phylum Streptophyta; class Magnoliopsida; order Gentianales; family Gentianaceae; genus Eustoma; species Eustoma russellianum. The sequence goes on along the minus strand of AP025046.1, from coordinate 18,012,552 downwards.
TTTATGGTTGATTGGTGGTGATTTCAACACATACATGACTATAGATGAACATCATGGTACTTCAATGCCACACTTGACTTCTCTGGAAGAATTTGTTGAATGCGTCAATCAGTGTTCCTTAGTGGACTTACCATATGAAGGCAATCCTTACACATGGGTAGGGGGTCGTGGATTGGGTATCGTTAAGCGGGATCGGATATTATGTTCTCAAACTTTTTACAATCAGTTTCCCACTGTAAAGATCAAGCATCTATCTGGGATAACTTCGGATCATGCGCCATTGCTACTCAATCTTACTATCCAATCAGATACATCTCTACGTTCTTTTCGATTCCTCAATGTTTGGACAGAGCATGCTGACTTTTTGAAATTTGTTGCTGCACAATGGTCTACATATCCAACAATTGGAGGAATGAGAGGCATGTACAACAAATTGCAGAGGCTAAAGAAAGACCTTCAACATTGGAATAAACATGTATTTGGGAATATCTTTGATAAATTAGCAGCGACAGAAAGAGAAGCAAACAGACTGGAATCAATATATGATCTTAATCCCACAGTGGAGAACAAGATACTATATCAGAAAATGAAAGCCGAATATTTGAAAGTCTCAAAGTATGAGCAGATTTTTTGGGAACAAAAAGCACGTTGTAAATGGATAATGCAAGGGGATGCAAACACTGCTTACTTTCATAATTTGGTTAAAGACCGACATCGTAGGAAAACTATAACATAAATCAAAACATCCGCTGGGGTGATTTGTCAGACGAAAAAAGACATCCAAAATGAAGCCATCTCTTATTACACTCAACTTTTTAAGGCAGAAGAGGTACAAGAACCCATAGAAGTGTTGCAATATATCCCAACCTTGGTTAATCACGACATGAACACAACACTCTCACAGTTGCCTACTCTAGAGGAATTAAAAGCAGCAGTTTGGTCACTTGATCCGAATAGTGCAGCAGGCCCAGATGGATATAATGGATACTTCTTCAGACATTGTTGGGAGATAATTTGTCAAGATGTCCACAAAGCCATTCAAGAGTTTTTTCTTGGCTTCCGTATTCCAAAGGCCATGGGAAGCACTCTAATCATGCTCATACCAAAAACTCAATCACCAAACACATTTGTAGATTTCCGTCCAATTTCGTTATCAAACTTTATGGCAAAAATTGGAACACGCATATTGACAACCAGGCTTTCTCTTATATTACCTGAATTAATATCCAAGGAGCAGGCGGGATTCATGAAAGGAAGAGATATCACAGAGCATGTCCTCCCTGCGCAGGAGATGACATATATAATTAATAAGAAAATAAGAGGTCATAACATTATGATCAAGTTGGATATGATGAAAGCGTTTGACAGAGTGTATTGGAATTTTCTTCGTGCTCTCCTACAGAGAATGGGTTTCTCGGTACATTTTCTAAATCTCATCTTTAATCACCTAGAGAGCACGTCACTATCTATTGTAATCAATGGAACACCATTTGGTTTTTTCAAGCCAACGCGAGGAGTTAAGCAGGGCGATCCTCTTTCTCCAATACTATTTATACTGGTTTTGGAAGCTTTCTCTCGTGGACTCAATTCATTAATTGCAAATGGAGATCTCAAACCTTACTCAGTGGGCAGAGCCCGACCAATAATTTCTCACCTCGCTTTCGCAGATGACCTATTGGTATTTCTCAATGGATCACCCACTAATCTGAAGCGGTTTAAAAAGTTCTTGGATTCATATCAGGCGGTATCTGGACAATGCGTGAACCTAAGCAAGAGTCGTTTCATAACATCTTCCCATGCCCAAACAAGTCAAATCCGCACTATGGAGAGCCAGCTTCACATAACTTCAGTCTCATTGCCAATGAAATATTTGGGAGTGTTACTGCTCAGAGGTAGTCTTAGGCCGATTCATTGTATAGAGTTACTTGCTCATATTGACAGAAGAATATTGGGATGGCAGAATAGATTTCTATCTCCAACAGGAAGATTAACATTGGTAAAGTATGTCTTGAGTTCTATACCAACTCATATAGTTGCAACACATATACTACCAAAGAGTATTATAAGAGCAATCCGACAGAAAATTTGTAACTTCCTTTGGGCTAACCAAGGCAATACACCGAGATATCATTGGGTTGGCTGGGAAACTCTATTTAAACCGAAGGATGAAGGCGGCTTAGGCCTTCGCAGTTTGGATGATTTATATAAGGCATATTCAAGTAGGTTGTGGTGGTCATATCATAACAACAGTGGTCTATGGACAAGCTTTATCACTTCTAAGTATGGACGTCGACAAAATTACACTCCACGCATCACAGATACTATCACATGGAAAAGAATTTGTGCAGTCCATGAATTTTGTTCCACACATGCAACAGGAAACATACAATCTAAGGTATGGATGTTAGGAACACATGGTCATTTCACAATTAAGTCGGCGTATGAAATTATACGGTGCTCTGGCCCAAAGTATCTATCACATAGGTTAATTTGGCATCGGTTCCAACAACCCAACATCCAAATCATTTTATGGAAACTCTATCATCGCGCTCTACCTATTGAAGATAATTTGAGAAGATTCAGTACATCAAGCTCCACGTGTTGTCCGTTTTGTCGAAGCTCGTCCACAACACAATTACATTTATTTTTACAATGCCAGCATATACAACAGATATAGACATATTATGCATCAATAGTTGATGGGCCTCAACCGGGAAATCTACAACTATTTCAATACCTTATGTTATGGTGGACATTTACAAGTGAGAAATCATTTCATGGAGTGCTACGTCTCATTTTGCCAGGAATTGTTATATGGAACATATGGAAGGCGTATTTGTCAATGACATTTGGATATGAGCAATACACCCCTATTCAACTAAAGGAATTAATCAGACGGCATACTTATACATGGAGTTGTGCTCAGCATGGTAAAAAATATGTCAGAAATGATCCGGAATTAATAACACATGGATTGACACCTAAGATGCGAATTCATCGACCACAGATTGTTAGATGGCACACGCCACCTTCAGGAAGATTAAAGCTTAATGTTGATGCAGCACACGGTTCAATCACAGCTCAAGTGGAGCAGTTTTGAGGGACCCAAATGGCAATTTAAAGGAGGCTATGGCATTTCACCTCCCATTATCTTCGCCCTTTCAAGCCGAGCTTCAAGCAGCTCTTCTGGGGCTTTTGTATTTTCTGCAGAGATACAGACATTTGGACATGGAGATTGATTCACAAGGAGTTGTAGACCATATTCATTCCATTGATTGTCCTCCTATCCTTCGTAGCTTGCTAATCCATGGTGATGTTAAAGTTTCACATATTCCACGGCAAGCAAATATGGTGGCGCACTTGTTGGCTCAATATGGACAACTACATCAGAGATATCATCATTTCTTTACACTATCTTCATTACCACCTATGGTTAAAGGAGCTCTACTTACAGATGTCTCAACTCCGCATCTACGACTTTAACATGGGAGGCACACAAGTACAAGTTCCAATTGACTGCCTGTGTCGACAAAGGACATAGGCAGCTCGGGTAATATCTATTCTCTGGTATCACATATTCCTATTTTATCTCCATCTAACATATGACCTGTCCGTATACAATGATACAGACAGCCTGGGTAGTCTCTTTTCATTTCCAGCTTATTTTACCTTCGAGCTTCTTATTGCCAATATGTTTAGTAATGTGCTTTCTTTTGATATGCTGCATTTCTGTCGGACAATGCAATGCTGCGCTGATTCTTGGAGTATGATCCTCAACTTGGCTGATTGGTGTCTTGCAAATGAGGAGTATTTCACTCGAATGCTGATGCCTCAAACTATACTGCTGATACTATCATTTACTCAAGTGAATGTTGGGCAATGTCTCTTTTGGGCGTTACTATCATTTACACGAAGACGATGTCTCTTTTGGGTGATCAAGGCACAAGAAGTTTTCAGACGTATATCCAATCACAGTTGCCTACAAATTTCACCACTTGATACGCATGCTTTTTCCTTTTCCATGATACCTCCTCATATAAGTATGCACACTTTTTCTTTCGCCAAGGTTTTATCCACAAGGATGGTTTTACTTGGCAAGGTTTTAATGCGACATATCGTATATGACTGGAGGTTACATATACTAGAAGCATTATACTTCTTTCATGCATTTCAAGATGTATTCATGTAATATCGTTTTCCTCCGCCAAAAGTGAGGCCTTCTATCAATAAAATTCCAGTTTAATAAAAAAAATATATCTAAATCAAAAAATCAAACCCTACCTCCCAAATAGAAAAAAACACACAGCAGTTTTTTTCTTCATACCACCATCATCACGGTTGCAGCCTTGAAGGTGAAGAAGAAAACAATTTTGCACCAATAGAACCTTAACTATATATATATATATATATATATATATATATATATATATATATATATAGATACATATACATATATACACACAAAAGCCATAAATCCTACCGCCTTACATAGAAGAAAATTGGCCAGCCTTGAGGAAAGGAGGGGAAAGTCTCGCGTAGGAAATTAATCCGCCAAAAAAAGTAGGTTACATTTCTCTCTTCTCGGATTGCCCGCACTTGCAATAAATTTCTATATGTTATGTTATATGTTGTCGTATGCATGACTTATCTGATGTTGGTATGTGCGTTTATATGTGCGTGAATTGGCGTTGATTGTGCGGTTGGAAATTAATTGAAAAGAATTGATTTTTATTCGAATAAATGAAAAATTGCATGAAAAGCCTTAGAAATATGTCACATAGCACGAAAATTAGGTCAGAATTAACCTGGCGCATGGGGACCACGCGCGGCCCCTGACGGCGTGTCCGGACACGCGCTAACGTGCCTAGGTGCAAAAGCTACGATGCGTTATAATGAGTCAAACACAACTTATTTGGGGTAAATCGGAGTTAAAACAAAGAAGTTATGAATTTTTGAAGAAAATAAAAATTTAAGAATTAATAAAAAAGGGGGAAGGGTGAGGCTGGCGGGCCGGACAAGGCCTTCTGGTCTGGGATGGTCTGCAGTAATGGACCGGACCGAAGTTTAAAAGAAAAAAATTAATAATTTCTTAAAATATATAAATAATAAATAATTAATTAAAATTAAATTAAAATTTTGGAAAAATATATATAAATTCCAAAAAATTATATTTGAATTCTAGAAAATATCATCATCATCATCCGTACTCAGTATATCCCAATAATAGTAAAAACTATCGCTATGGGAGGGTAAGTGGTAGGCAAACAATACCTCTGTTCCAAGGGATAGAGTCTGCTTCTAGTGAGACCCCCGCTCTATACGTACCTGCATAAATGACATAATAATAGAGATGATGTGCTAATGCGTTAGTGAGAGAATTTAGGAAATACAAAGAAGAGACTTTCGATATTAAAATACACATAATGTGTATATGTACATGTAATGCAAAACAACGGTAAAACATAAACAAACAAGTGCAAAATCAACCTAAAGTGTCGATAGAGTCTACGTCTATCTATGTCCCTAGATATACTCTAAGGTGTCCCTATATATGACCTATACCTCGTTAACCTTAATCTTATGTCTCCATGAACTCCTATCCTGGACCATATCCTCAGAGAGGTGCAAATCTAGTAGGTCGTGCATAATCTGCTCATTCCAAGTCAGTTTGGGCCTGCTTTTACTCTTGTTCCCCTCTACAATGAGGCTTTCAATTGCTCTGACCGACGCCATTGCCTGTCTCCGTTTGACATGCCCAAACCATCTCATTCTTCCCTCCCTTATCTTATCTTCTATACTAGCCACGCCTAACCTTTCTCGAAACACCTCGTTTCCGATCCGGTCTAGCCTTGTATGCCCACACATCCACCTCAACATCTTCATCTCTGCCACTTCCATCTTCTGCAATTGTGACCTCTTGATGGCCCAGCATGTTGGACCGTGCACCTGCAATAAACACCACTAGAGAGGGGAGGGTGAATTGTGTTTAGCGGAAATTACATTACGACCCTTTGTAAAAATCCCCTTTGAAAATAGAATCTGAGACCACCTCAGATTCAGAACCTGTTTTTGAAAAATTCAACAATAAGTGTACACAACTCAAAAAATTATGAAACTTTTCAGAATTTAACTTCAATGTGTTAACAAGAATCTACCCAAAAATCAGACAAAAATAAGATTTTTTGACCATTCAAACAAATAAAAAGATTCAGATGGTCAATCTGAGAGGAATTGGACAGAATATTGCTGATTTTGAAAAACGTGTTTCTCTTTGATTATTCAACCAAAAAGGTTGATCTTTATATCAAAACGCTCCTTAGGATTTTTAGTGGATGTTTCTAAAAGGCCCTGACCATAACAAATTCTTGAAAAAAACAAAATTTATGTTTTCTCAAAACGGGTCAGATTGCAGCCAGATTGGAGCAGTTATCTTGCAAAGACTGAAAGACTAACTTTCCCTTGCTCAAATCTAGTGATTCTTGTTGCAAATAAAAGCTAAAAATTTGAAGTATAAGTGCACCAAAAATCATGAATTTTTAAAGTGTTTAGATATTTTTTCAAATTGTTAGAAATTGTGTGAAAACTGCAGTAAAAAAGGACAGAATGCATAAATGAAGAAACAAGACAAGAATACCGAGAATTTATCCTGGTTCGGTCAATGTGACCTGCTCCAGTCCCAAGGAACACCTTTCTTTTGATTTTACTATGAAATGAATCACCTTACAACAAGAGCCAATCTTGATCCTTGGGTTATACACCAACCCTATTCAATAATTGGATAATCACCTTCTATGCAACACCTCTACCACCTATTGATATAGACTTATACAAATGGCTAAACAATATTACAAATGAAGCTCAAGAGGCTTGTAGCCCAACAATAACAACAAGAACACCTTTGCTACAAAGAATGGAACAAGAACAACAACAAGAAGATGATGACTAGACAATTCAACAAATGCTTGTGAGCTCAAGTGTGTTTCATCTTCTTCACCATTGCCTCTATTTATAGTGTGAATTGAGCCTTGAAGATAAGATTTCCCATGTGTCACCATCTTCATCATCAAGTCCAAGTGTCTTCACATCATTGGTTGACTTTGTACACTTGGCAAAATAAGACAACATAATTGGTCCACCTTTACATCACCTTGTTGGCCGAATTTAAGCTCCAAAAGATGACTTGGAATTATCTTGAAAATGTGAAGATAATATGACCATAACAACTCCATCATCTTCTCAACTTTTTGGCAAGATAATAGGCATGTGGGCATTTACAATTTCAAACAAAAATTCAGCTCCAAAGACTCCTTAGTAGCCATTGGCTACTACTTTGTATTTTCCAAAAAAATAATCTTGATTATCCTTTGTAAAATGAAGACAATAAGAGAGGATAATACCACCAAAATACCCTCAACTTCAAGCACAAGAATAAGGCATGTGAGAGCTTCATTTTGACTACAAAATCTGCCACGAAAAGCCATATAGCCGTTGGCTATATTCAAAAATATCCTAGTTGGCAATTTTTGCCAACTAGCTTCTTTTTGATTGGTTTACTTATCACCAAGTCATAAAATGAATACCACATTATATCCACCTAATAAATCAAGTTTTAGGGCTGTATATATGCATATCAACTCAGATTTTTGAAGAAGAAATCGCAAAAAAAAAAAATTGACAAGATTATGTCAATTTGTAACACCAAAATTCCCAATATTTCTTCTTATATGTCGTGATCATTTCCACACCTTTAACACCTTGACAACCTCTGAGAAATGATGAATAATAACCTCCAATAACATATAAAATAGAGTCTTCAAGATAGAAATAGAATGTGACATCTCAAATCGTCACATATCCAGCTATAGTCAATAACATCATCATATGAGAGAATAAAATAAAGAATCACCATATTATCTTCAAATCAATAATAACTCAGCTCCAGAATCAAGATAATAATATGCTCAAGAGATTCCTTGAGTAAAAATACCAAAATACTCTTGGGGGTGAAATGACCAAAATACCCCTAGTATGTGAAAACTCCAGAAATGACCCGGATGGTCAGAAATAATCATGATAACACCTTTGTCATGATAAATAGTATAAGAATACATCCTTGAAATATTTTCACCATGTGATGTTCCTACAAAACTCAAAATACCAATTTTGCCTTTTTTTGTAAGTTGTAGAAACTTCCAAAGCGTGGTAGTCACAAGACATTTATAATTATCAAAAACACATAATAATCACATAATAAACATGTATAAATCATATACAAATGAAAACAACCATTTTAACACATTTTAGAAAATTATTTCTAAAAACCCTAGACATCGATCGATCGAAGTGCCTCAGCTTCAGAGATCGATGTCTCACAGTAAGGTTCAGAATTTGTTTCTGACCTACATCGATCGATCGATGTGTCTCAGGTTTAGAGATCGATGTCGCACAGTAGGGTCTTGAACTTTCACTGCTTTACATAGATCGATTGATGTGAGGGATCTATGTACATAGATCGATCGATGTGCAACAACCTGAGAGATCTATGTCAACTTTTTCAACTTTTAACCACATATAACACCATGTGTGACATTTTTAAGTATTCACCACTTAAAATCATGATTTTGAAAATTATCCAAACATATTTCTCAATACAGCAGTCTGTCCCATATAGCATTGCCAGTCGCACTGCCACCCTATAAAATTTTCTCTTTAATTTAGTTGGTAAATTCTTGTCACACAGCACTCCTGAGGCTACCCTCTATCTACACCAGCCTGCTTGCACTCGATGTGCTACATCACTATCTATGTCTTTATTCTGCTACACAAATGATCCTAGGTACTTAAACTTACTTACATGTGGTACCACTTGATCATCGCTGGTGAGCTGGCTATTCTTGTAAGGTCCGTGATGAACACTCTAGAGGGGGGTGAATAGAGTGTTGGGCTATTTTGCGGAATTTTCTCGGTTTAGCTCAACACAAAACAAATGTACTCAAAATCAACAAAGAAGGAGATGAGAGATAATGAGTGAAGACACAAGATTTAGAGTGGTTCGAATCTTAAATGATTTTACTCCACTACCCTTTGCTTTCAAAGTGGATTTTCAACAGCAACTTTCTTATCACCTTTGATAAGGAACAAGAACAACAACAGCAACACTTACACTGACTCTAGTGCAAGCAATAACTACAACATCAACAACTTATTGCACAACCAATTTGTACAAGACCAACAACAGCAGCAGCAACTTGTTGCACATACACTTTGTGCAACCTCAACAACAACTATAAACAAGAACAAGTTCTTGCTTCCTCACTACTTCAACAAAGTTCTCTCAAGAACTTTCTCATGGTAGGTTGAATGAAGTAGTAGGGATCACATTTTCTTTCTAGTCTAAACACAAGCAAGAGATCAAATGTTTATGGTTCCTCTTGTGTTAGACTAATATCTCTCAATATACAACAATGAAGAACAAAGAAAGGCTTAACAAGCTTTAAGCACTTTTACACATATGAGAGAAATATACAACAATGAAGAATGAAGCTTGATGATGGTGAAAGTGTGTGTTTGCCTCATCCAAGCTTCATCTATTTGTAGGAGATGTTCACCACGTTTTTGAAGCCTCCACCATGTCTTCAACTACATCAAATGTCAAGATAATGTCCAAATAATCTTTAGCCACCATATGGAGTGATTTGATCTTGAATAGCCACCCTAGAGAATCTTAGATATGTATACAATAGTCAAGGAAGCATGTAATATGTTTGGTTAAAGTCCACAAGAAATTTGAGCAAGATTGGAAAGAGAAAACATCATAAATCTCCCTTGGATTTTGTTCCAACGTTCAGAAAATTTGAATTCTGGGGGACATCGATCGATCTATGTGAGGGTATGATGTATATCGATCGATCTATGTGAGTGTATGATGTTGGACAATATGATTTCAGAAAGATTCTGGATGACATCGATCAATCTATGTCAGGGTATGATGTACATCGATCGATCTATGTCAGGGTATGATGTACATCGATCTCTGTTTAGAGATCTATGTCAGGGTATGATGTTGATTTCTTATTTCCATGTATAAAACGACTTTTCATTCTCTTTTTCAAACATCTTTTAAGCTTTATCAAAACATTCATATCCCAACAATCTCCCCATATGTGAGAGATCTATCTCTCACAATGGATTTTTCTCATTTTGTTCTAATTCCAAATTATGAAATATATTTTTATCTCATTTTCAACAATCTTTTAAATTCATCAAAATACTTCATTTTCCAACAATCTCCCCCTTTTTGATGATTTCAAAACCATGACTCAAAAGATTTTTTTGCTTGATAAATTTACATCTAAACTTGATATTTTACAACCCCCCCTTAGTCTATGTTCCCTCATCATATGAACACACCAAAAACTCTCCCTCAATATATAATTTTCCTAAAATCAATACGTATGATGACAATATCAAAATGCTCCCCCTCAATAGATGATTCTCCCAAAACCAATAGGTGTGATGAAAAACTTTTCAAAACTTCCTCTAAACCAAACCATGCATCAAAGCATATATCAAGTCAAGCTTCACCATGTCATACCAAATAAGCACATCAAGTAAGCATACCATATCCATCAAGCAAGCAAGCATATCATGTTTATCACATGCATATCCGTCAAACAAGCATACCAAAACCTTCATTTCTACACAATCATCCATCATATCCAAGAGCATGTTTAAACACAAGCTTATCCAAGCAAGCATGCCTAAGCATATACCATTTTGTCCCATATACCGTATATCAAGTCTCATACACAAGCTACATACATGAGTCATATATCAAGCCACATATACAAATATGCCAACATACCAACATACGTATTAATATACCAACATGCGTATTAATGTACCAACATGCGTATTCTCTCCCTTTTTGTAATCATCAAAATTTTATAAGACAAAGCAAAAAATTTATTGCATTTCCTCTTATTCAAAGTATTCAGGCTCCCCCTCAACATATGATATACTCATTTTTGCTCATACCTATTAACCTTAAAATACATATCACCTTATATTAATCTCATATTGCATCACATGCGTTAGATATACACTTTGTATTATATACTCCATAAATCTGTATATTTTGCTTCTCCTTTTTTTTAAAGGACAATAAGGCACAATAAAAAGACCATATAAAGGAGATGAAAAGAAATCATAAGATCATGCAAGTGTTTAAAATACAAATTTAATACAAAATAAGTGATAAACTAACACCTAGTTAGGAAGGGGTAAATTTTTTCTCTGGAACCCGCACTTTCTTTTTTTTAGCCTTGAGGACTTGTTTGATGTTAGTATTTTCATAACAATTTTTGTAAAAATTCTTCTCAACATCATTTTCATCCATCACTATATCCGATTTCTTTAACATGGAGTAGATGAGGTTGCAATAAGAAGCGAATTGTGTGACTTAGTGGCTGCTTCTATCATATTTTCCATGGATAATTCCACAAAGTTCAAAAAATTTCTTGTTGCAAGGAGGTGGGATATGTAGAAGTCAAAGTTACTGAGAAGGTTACAGAAATTCCTAGTTACACAAAATATAACTGCCATAGTCAACACTCGATATACTAATGACATATTGTTTTAGTAGGATGGAAAACTAAGAAGCTTTTAACTTGGTCCTCATCGACCTTTCATCTTGCCCCATCCTATTTTCATATATCATATCTTATATAACCCTTCATCAGGAGCCACAAGCAAATCATTTATAATCCTAACATTCTATTATAGGTGTGTACCATGAATCACATTAAGCATTGCATATGGAAAAGTATTCAAGTATTCCACCTACAAGTGTGCATAAAATAGTCTAGTGTACATTCTAGACATTTTGTTCATCTAGTTCTTATTCCAAAGAGGTCTCTATTTTTGAACATCTATCCAATCAACTCATCAATTTTTTAAAAAATCCTTGATTTTCAACAACTTCAAGGGAGTGGTTATCCTCTCATTTATCTCCCATTCAGTAAATGATTCTTAAGCATAAGAAGAAATATATTTAAAGTTACCTGGCACATCTAATGCTCTAAATTTTGCAAGTTTTATCCACAAGAAGGTGTAGATGATTAACCATCTCTTTAATTCCATCAACTTCTCAGTCTTGGCAAAATTCGTGCCTCTAGCCTTAACTGTCTAGCTTGTTAGTCCAGTAGGGACTATAAGCTTTGGTTTTAAGAAGGATTGCTTGACCCTCCTTCACTATGTTTAGAGTTTCTTGGTCTCTTGTAAAGTATTATTGCTCCTTAACAAGATTCTAAAATTGTAGGGAGACAAATTCAACACAATCTAACTCTTTTTGTATATAATCCCTTATAAAGTGATGTCTAACCTCAATATGCTTGGTTCTACTATAAAGAGCCGGATTTTGTGATATATGAGGTATTATCACATAAAATAGGTACTTTTAAAATTTAATATTATAGTCATGTGTGCGTCATCCAAAACAATTGTGCACAATACGAGGCATCCGAAACGTGTTCGGATTCCGATGTGAAAAGTGAGACACTATTTTGATTATTGGAATACCAAAAAAACCAAGCAATCTCCAAGAGATTGACATGTTTCAGAGGTACTTTTCTTATCAACAAGATTTTTGCATAGCATGGATTACTATACTCTCTTAAGCCAAAGCACCCGCACTTAGATTAAAGCAACCCAAAGTTCAAAGTACCTTTTAAATCTTAGAGATAAGTTCTTGAGGCAACTAGATGCAATTTCTTAAGCATATTTTAAAATCTAGCACATAAGCACACAACATGTAATATATTCGTCTAGATAATAGTCAAACAAAGTAAACCACCAACCATATTCTTATACTTTGTTACCTTGACCGGCTTTTCTTTTTCACTTTTATCAAGCTTTGAACTTGTGCTTATATGTGTGCTTATAGTCCTTCCGCTCTCAAGTTTGTATTCCTTGAGAAGTTCTGAGAGATGTACACTTCACCCTTGGTTTGCTTGATTTGAAGCCCAAATAGGTAGTTGAGTTCATCCATAATGCTTATCTCAAATTCTTTTTCCTTAGCAAAGTGCTTACTAAGACAATCATTAGTAGCATTAAAGATATATATTTGAGAAAGTGCATGACTTCTTCCTTGGTCTTGGAGAAACAAGGAAATATCAATCTTTCTTCTTAGAAAACCATTTTTAACAGAAAATTTTCAATTTCTCTAGGTGTTCAAGTCCATAGATGGCTTTTAAGGATATGATTTGAACAGTCTTAATCTTTAAGACCTATTGGTTTAGCTACAAAAGATTTAAAGCCATTTGATATTGGATTTAACCTTTATAATCATATTCCAAAATTCTCTTACTTTTCACGTAAGCTAATGTTTTCACACATAGTTTGAGTCAAATGCATTTCATAGTTTTTATAGTGTGGAACTCAAAGAGGACAAGTGTGTTTTTCTCATTTGTACTTTCATCAAACTTGCCATGCATCGATTTGTGCACATTTTCCACAAACAATTCTATATTTGACCTAAATATATTACCCACATGGATATTAACAAGAATACTATGAAGAATGTGATGACTTGTTTTTCTCTTAAAAAGTTATCTTGACCTCTCACACCAAACATAGGAGTTTAGTCCATGTCATACAAGGAAGCATGATTTGACTCATCAAGGTCTTCAATATTGAAAAATTAAATATGCACATTCATTTTTGCATATAGTTATCCAAGATGGTCAATTTGACATGTAATTGATTTCCTATGCTAAATATAGCCTAGAAAGCTTCTTTAATCTTGCAAGGTAAGACATAAGTTTCATCCACATCTTGATAAAGTCGTAGTTCAAAGTTTCTTCTTCATTTGAATTTAGTGTTCCTCCTTCTTTTAAGCTAAAGCTTAGATGATCTACCAAAGTCCATGTGTTTTGAATTTTCTATACTTTAAAAGACTCATATAGCGTAGAGGTTTCTCCTTTGCTTTTGATCCTCATGAACGTTCAAATAACTTTTATCATCTAAACATTTGAAACCTCAAGTTCTACATTGATTTTTTTTAAAGTGAAATATTCAAGTTGTTTCAAGACTTGTTCAACTACATGCTCTTATTTGGCATGTTCATCATTCATTAAAGTTCAAGTCTCTCTAAATCATCTTTGGTGTTAATTTTGAAAATTTTACATCTAAAAACAGTAAAATATTTTAGAGTAGGAATTCTATCATTTCAAGACTCATAGAAAGTCATACTAAGACAATTTCTTAACTACAATATATTGATGATCAACCAATGCTTAAGTTTTCCACTTTGAAGTGTTCTAACAGAGGAACTTCAAGAGAAACTTATCCCTAGAAATATTTTAGTTTTACTTTCTTCAATCCAATTTTGTTTAGAAGTTTAGATACCAAGACATGGTGAAATGCATCCTCTCAGTTGACAAAGATCTTGGTATTTCCTTTAAACTTCCAAATTCTATTTCATTTGATAGATTAATCTTATAGCCATTCTTGTTTTCAAGTTTTTTTTATATACTCATGATCATGCATCATAGTTCATAGCAAGAAACATATCCAAGTAAATGACATGGAATCAATTAGCTTCAAATACTCAAGCAAGTCACATAAATCAAACAAGTTGTAAAGAAATCATTTAATACCATAAGCATGCATAATGCTCCTATAAAGAATTGAAGCATTTAGAGAGTCTAGAGAATGTACCTTTATTACAAAACTTAAATCCTTACTTATCAATGCTTTATACTTATGCCATCACGGTTCGTAAATATTTTGATAGGTTGATACTTTCAAATGTTTATAGAAACTTTGTAACCAACATATCTAGGTCATCTATTCCATGAGATTGATCAAGTCCAAAATCTTGGCATATGAGTTTTTGACAATAAAGCCTTGTAAGCTAAACATTTGTTTTTTTTCGAAAATCTCAAAACATTTTCTTTCCTTTTGCAAATATCTTATTATTTTAAAAAAGTTTAAGTATTATTATCACCCAAATAAATAGCACATATCAAATTTTAGGTCATGCCTCTACTATATATATTATAGGACTAAAAGAATAGTTAGAAAATTTACCAACTCTTCAAACTCCAAGGGTCTAGCCTTTCCCATTGCCAAAATGGGCTTCCACACCACCTTTGATCTTGAACTTGGTATAGTGGTGCTCTTTGGTGGATATATGGATTGAACATTTTAATTCCATGAGCTATTTGATTTCTTTCACTTTGCATTCTCCATAGATTCCAAGCTCCTACATAAGACAAATGTCTATCCATAGGTACCCTTTTGTTGTTGGGTCCATCTTGGTTAGTTCTCATGCCTTTAGGCCTCCAATAATACTTAGAGCTTTTCTTTGCTCTACAAACACTTACCACATGACCCTTTTTGTTACAAAAGAAACAAGTAGGTGTATGATTTGATTGTGTGTTTTTAGGCATGGAGGGTTTAGCTACCTTTATAGACTTAGAAATCTTGTTGACATTTTAAGTACTTTCTTTGGAAGTATCAAATTAGTCTTAGGTGAATCACTTAAAGATGCCTCTTTTATCTTTGATAATTTTATCTTGGTTGAAGTAGTAGAAGCTTTAAAACCTAAGTTTGATTTTCTATTTACTACTTTTTGTATACCAAGAGGTTTTTCATGAACAATCTTCTCACATGTCGCCTTATGAAGTTCTTCAAGTTTAACAGATTTATTCTTAATCTCTATGTTTTCTAGAGCTAAAGATTTATGTGTCTCTAAGATGACATCATGCTCTAGATGAAGCAAAACAAGAGAATCATGCAAATTTTCATTTTCTAATTTGCATAAATTAAGCTCTTTTTGGCATGCTTGTATTTTAAAACAGGTTTTTCAAATTCCTCATGTAAAGTGATATATTCATCTTGTAATTCATCAAATGAGGAAGTTGAAAGAGATACCTCTTTATCATCTTCAAAAGCTATGAGGCATATTGATTCTGTGTCATTGAGATCATATTCATCTTTGTTTGATTGATGACCATCGTTTGATAACTCCTCAAGCTTCTTCCATGTCTCATGTGGAGAGAAGATGCCTTGAACCTTTATTAGCTCATCGTGTGAAAGAGAGAGATGGAGGATTTCTAGGGCTTTTCCTTCTAGCTCGAAATTTTTCTTATCTTCACCATTGTAGTTATCCAACTCCTTCATGACTACTCTTCCATTTTCATCCAATCTAGTTGGTGGGGGTATTCCCTCTATAACCGCTCTCCATATGTCATAACCACATCCACACAAATATGAACTCATCCTATATTTCCATAAAGAATAGTTTTGGGTATCAAATAGGGGAACTTTAGTGTTTGGTGCTGTGAATATAGTGGATGGTTTGAGAATTGAGCTATATGATGTAGAGGTTGTCATTGCCATAATTTCAAATGATCTTTAACCTTGCCACTTGCAAAGATTTGGCCAATCAATCAAGGTTAGGCTCTGATACCAATTGTAAGGTCCGTGATAAACACTCTAGAGGGGGGTGAATAGAGTGTTGGACAATTTTGCGGAAATTTCTCGGTTTAGCTCAACACAAAACAAATGTACTCAAAATCAACAAAGAAGGAGATGAGAGATAATGAGTGAAGACACAAGATTTAGAGTTGTTCGAATCTTAAATGATTCTACTCGACTACCACTTTGCTTTCAAATTGGATTTTCAACAGCAACTTTCTTATCACCTTTGATAAGGAACAAGAACGACAACAGCAACACTTACACTAACTCTAGTGCAAGCAATAACTACAACATCAACAACTTATTGCACAACCAATTTGTACAATACCAACAATAGCAGCAGCAACTTGTTGCACATACACTTTGTGCAACCTCAACAACAACAACTATAAGCAAGAACAAGTTCTTGCTTCCTCACAACTTCAACAAAGTTCTCTCAAGAACTTTCTCACGGTAGGTTGAATGAAGTAGTAGGGATCACACTTTCTTTCTAGTTCAAACACAAGCAAGAGATCAAATGTTTATGGTTCCTCTTGTGTTAGACTACTATCTCTCAATATACAACAATGAAGAACAAAGAAAGGCTTAACAAGCTTTAAGCACTTTTACACATATGAGAGAAATATACAACAATGAAGAATGAAGCTTGATGATGGTGAAAGTGTGTGTTTGCCTCATCCAAGCTTCATCTATTTATAGGAGATGTTCACCACGTTTTTGAAGCCTCCACCATGTCTTCAACTACATCAAATGTCAAGATAATGTCCAAATAATCTTTAGCCACCATATAGAGTGATTTGATCTTGAATAGCCACCCTAGAGAATTTTAGACATGTATACAATAGTCAAGGAAGCATGTAATATGTTTGGTTAAAGTCCACAAGAAATTTGAGCAAGATTAGAAAGAGAAGACATCATAAATCTCCCTTGGATTTTGTTCCAACGTTCAGAAAATTTGAATTCTGGGGGACATCGATCGATCTATGTGAGGGTATGATATACATCGATCGATCTATGTGAGGGTATGATGTTGGACAGTATGATTTCAGAAAGATTCTGGATGACATCGATCGATCTATGTCAGGGTATGATGTACATCGATCGATCTATGTCAGGGTATGATGTACATCGATCAATCTATATCAGGGTATGATGTACATCGATCTCTGTTTTAGAGATCTATGTCAGGGTATGATGTACATCGATCTCTGTTTAGAGATCTATGTCAGGGTATGATGTTGATTTTTTATTTCCAAGTATAAAACGACTTTTCATTCCCTTTTTCAAACATCTTTTAAGCTTCGTCAAAACATTCATATCCCAACAATCTCCCCATATGTGAGAGATCTATCTCTCACAATGGATTTTTCTCATTTTGTTCTAATTCCAAATTATGAAATATCTTTTTATCTTATTTTCAACAATCTTTTAAATTCATCAAAACAATTCATTTTCCAACAATTCTCATTGTCGGATACGCTGCTAAAGTCGCAGTGCAGATACTCGGTCTTAGAATGACTAATACTTAAGCCTTTTCTCTCAAAAACACCTCTCCACTACTCTTGTCTCATACTCATGGTGTGTCTACTATCTGCGACTAAAACAATATCGTCAGCAAAAAGCATACACCACAGAACTACCTCCTGTATCGGTTTTGACAACTCGTCAAGGACAGCTGCAAAAAGAAATGGGCTAAAAATAAAATATTTTCACCTAATTTCTTAGGTTGTATTATTTTAAATTACTAAAACAATTAGGAAATAAATATAAATTAAATAAAGTAAAATAAAAAAATTTGTATATAGTCATAGAAAAATTAATAGAAGCTAGAAAAAATATAAGTGATTGCTAACACTGTTTTTATGACTTTTTCAATAATTAAAATAAAGGAAAAAAGGGTAGTGAGCTGAACAAATAATTAATTTAACATTAATATTATTTAATAAAGAAGCGATTTAGGAACTCATTAAATAAACTAAAATAAAAGGAAAAAGGGAGGAAAAATAAGAGAAGAAAAAGAAATTAAAGCAAGAAAAAAATAGTAGGGGAAGATAAAAATAGTTAAATAAACGATTTAAATGCTTGAAAGCTTGGAAAAATAAAATAAAGTGTAGAAACCTAAAATAAAGTCTAGAAAGATAAAATAACGGTAGAAGATAAAATACAGTAATGAACCCCACGCGATATAGGATAACTACGTAATATAGGTAATACGCAATATATAATGGAGCATGCAACATAGGATAAACGGAAGTGTGAAAGTGTGCTGCATTTATGGTACGTGCATCCCTTCGTGGCGAGTTACTTCACGATACAAAGCGTGTGTGTTGAATCCACGTTACGGAGTATGTGTACTGACTCTACGTTAGCGTGTGTGCTGACTCCACGTTATAGAGCGTGTATTAGGACCCTGTGACATGCATTGCATACATGGACATAAAGAGCATGACGCGTGATTTGATGCGATTGCGTGTGTGACATGGTAGGGTGAAGGAGCATGCATCATGAAGTTTCGCATTGCATTTGGATATGCGATGATGTTATATTTGTTTACCGTATACTTACTTTGCAAGTCGGATCGGATATGTGTTATTTGCTTAATGTTATGCTTATTTTGCGATCGGATCAGATGTGTTTTATTTGCTTTATTTATTTGTACATTTATTGTATTTGTTATATGTTTACGTTGCAATCGGATCAGGTATGTTTTATTTGCTTTATTTATTTGTACATTTATTGTATTTATTATATGTTTAAGTTGCGATAGGATCATGTATGTTTTATTTGCTTTATTTATTTGTATATTTATTGTAAGTATTGTTGCTTTCTGCAATTATACAGGTAATCTACAGGTGATTTCCCAATCACTCACTCCCTACTTATCCCTCCACAGGTGAGCTCAAGTATGAGTATATCTTCGTAGAATATGATTCGGACTGCGGGAGCTGGGTGAGTGAGCTTGGAGATATTTCTTTGGGATACTAGATGGTTTTCGTATTTATTCTGTTTTTATTAGACTTTTAAAATTTCATTTGGCGTATGAGGTTTCTTCTGCCCTAAACACAGATTTATTTTTACGTTGGGATTATTTATGAATTGAATTGGAATTTTTAATTATCGTTTCCGCAAAAAAAAAATTTCTACGTTATCTCTGACGTATAAGAAGTTTGGACGATGCCTTGTAGTTCTCGTAGTAGACTACAGCGGGTGCACTGTTTCCGATGCTAGGGTTCGGGAGCGGGGCATTACACTACATCTATCCTACGCCTCTTAAGTGCATCTACAACCTCCAACAATTTACCGTTTAGGATTCCTATATTCTAAGAGGTTACACATAAACTATCCTCTGCTTCATTCCCCTTACCTACAACCCTCTTCCCTATACACGGTCTCACGGAAAAGTCATGACTCTTTTCATCAATAATTGCAACTAAAACTAAATTCTCAGGCATGCTACTGAAGTCAAATGTTTGAAACCAAATGTTAGAAAAGCAAAATTACTTAACGAGACAAAAGTAGAATTATATCACCTGAGTGAGTTATGAAACACCAAGATCCAAAAATTACATGACCGGTTGGCCAGATCTGAAAAAACTATCATCGATTGAAATTGAACTGCGGAGCTACTCCTTTCACACCGACCAAAGTCTTCAATCCCACTATTCAATCATACTCCTCCGAGATGAAATCTTTGACCACTTTTTCAAAACACTAAATTTCCTAATGCCAGCACCGAAAAGAGATAAATAACAAAGATTTTAAACACCCTGCTAAAGCTTCAGCCGAAAGGCAAGTGGGTTCCTAAGATTTGTGATAATCTGAGGACCTTTGGAGTTAGTCTTAGATATACGATAAAAAAGAATGAAACATCTTTGCTAAGATCCACCGCGTTGAAGGGCCGGAGCAGCAGTTCTGATCTGAGCCTTAAGACTGCCGGGAGATCGCCAGTCAACACCGTGACTCCATCGACGATGTTATATGGAATAGACTGCTGGGCGGACACAGTCGCAAAAGATGGAAGTTGCAGAGATGATGATGCTGAGGTGGATGTGTGGGCATACAAGGCTAGACCGGATAAGAAATGAGTTATTTAGGAAACTGTTAGGTGGCTAGTATAGTAGATAAGCTAAGGGAGGAAAGACTGAGATGATTTGGACATGTCAAGAGGAGACAAACAACATCGTCTATCGGAACAGTTGAAAGCCTCATTGTAGAATAGAAGAGGAGTGTAGAATAGAAGTGGAGTAAAGGCAGGCACAAACTGATTTGAGATGAGCAGATTATGCATAACCTACTAGATTTGCACCTCTATGAGGACATGATCCAGGATAAGAGTTCATGGAAACAGAGGATTAATGTTAAGGAGGTTTAGACAGGATATAGTTGTTGAAAAAAAGTGTTTGAATGATTTACAAATGCATGATTTAAATGGTACGAGTTTACGAAATGCATGACAAAATTATTACTTGACACGTTTATGTGATATACATGCTTCATATGTT
The DNA here is from genome assembly GCA_036186865.1 of Eustoma russellianum. NCBI lineage: Eukaryota > Viridiplantae > Streptophyta > Magnoliopsida > Gentianales > Gentianaceae > Eustoma > Eustoma russellianum. The sequence goes on along the minus strand of AP025046.1, from coordinate 17,991,565 downwards.
TATATATATTGTTGCCGTACTAACAAGCCATGAAGCGTTAAAGCTTACATCATATGGCAAACATTTGTTGTCTTTGTACTATTTTCAGGTGCCACCATCAATGAACTAAACTAGTTTATTATGTGGAATGCTTAAGTTAATGAACTAACTAGTTCATTAAATAGAGATATATTTGGTGGAAGCTACATGGCAACAAATTTGGAAATGGAAACTCTCCTCCCTACTTATATTACACGCCTATATATATATATATATATTATACATATATTCATATTTTTGTTAAAAAAGCACAATACACATATATTCCAACGTACTACCGACACGTTACATATATTACAAACGTACGTCGATGTCACACCACTATATACACCTCATATTTATGAGTATATTTAGGTCTTATATCATATGATATAAGTCATGGCGATGACAAAATTATAACAACCCGTTACAAGGTCATAAACCGAATATTGTCATATCGGGTAACTAGCAAAACTTCGCCGACGTGTCACGTACTTTCCATATAAAGATGGCCATCCCATATAAATCAAAAATTGCCAAAAAATTCATGGCTCACATGTTCAAATCAGCCACTAAATCATTCAATATTGGCACACACAAATCACCCACAATTTAGGCTAAATTTGTGGAGATTTCAAATTCAAATTTTTAAAGCACATGGGGCGCCTATACATAAGTCATATGAACTGAATATCTACTTTATTTTATGTAAATTAGGTGTGATATAATTGTTATTGTATGTTCCATGATTTGGATGTTTTATATTATACTTTATTATTAATAAAGAGGTTTTATTATCATTATTGTTGGTTAGTATGTTACACAATTTTGATATATATCCCTGGTTCATTATTGTTATAAAGATAAAATAATTTATAATCAGTATGAGTATTGATTTGATAATCATGAGATGATTATGTGTATGGTGATACAAATCAATCTCATAGATACTTGTTAGAGAACAGTGTATTGGATAGACCCATCATGAGATTACTATATGGATTAGCGTCATAAGTAAATCTCATGATAGTCATGTTTTAATCCTTAGACTTGAGATTGTCATAGTTTCCAACACAAGGACTATTATATTTTGACATGATCAAACGTTATCCGTAACTGGATAATAATAAAAGTCATGATTGAATATGATAGAAATTATGTAGAGGATATTGAACAATCAAGATAGAATTTGTCCTTCTCTTTTGAGAGAGATATCTTTGGGCCCCTCGATTAGTGAGACCGTGAAATGCATGGCCGTGCTCAAATGAATTGATAGTGTGATTAGTATCATTTGTTTTATCAGTCTACTTAGAGATCGAGTAATCATATGTTTGAACAATATAAGTATGACGCTGACCATGACTTATGTTCATACTAGATATCGTGTGACAAAGGGATTAATGAATGTACTATTATTAGGCTAGTTGGACTGTACTCATATTAATTGGGTAGTCGTAATACCTTGCTAGAGGCCAATTACGACTTGTTGGTTTAATAGAGATTTAACCGGCTGCCAATTGATATGGGCCTATCGGGTCACACACAAGAATGCGTATGGGCTGATATTAATAATATTAATAATATTAATATTAGGTATTAATTATTATTATTATTATTATTATTATTATTATTATTATTATTATTATTATTATTATTATTATTATTATTAATTTCGTTTTATGGTTATATGTATATATATATGTTATCGGATAATAATGAAAGAATCCATATCTGATATGGATTTTTAATATCCTGATAGAATCCATATCTGATATGGATTTTGATTGACATCAACTAATCCGATTAGGACTCAGATTTTGGTGTTCATATATGTGTGTATATCTGTGTATCTCGTATACAGAGACACACAAAAAACACGAAAACAACAGAAAACCCTAGAACCGTTTTTGGAGAAAAGCAAGTTCTCTCAACCGCGCCGTTCAAGAGCTAGCACTCTGGACGGAAGCATTCGTGTGGATACCGACAGAGGGTGTCCGTGATTTCGCACCTCTTCCATCTGCGGATTTTGAATCTTCAGAGGTAATTTTTGAGTTTCTTTCATCGATTAAATGAAAAACATGGATCCTTGGTAGGAAATTGGAGATCAAGTTTTGTTTTTTCCGCTACGCATTTTGCAGTGATCTTGTCGGATTTTCTATCAGTGGTATCAGAGCCACCTATTCATTTCGTTTAAATCGATTATATCATGCTTATGTGATTATATGTTTACTGTTTTTCGTATGACATGATATGTATAAAATGCTAATTTGGATTTCATATGATGAGAGAAGAATGGTGTTTTTCAATACGTTTGCATGAGATGATTTGTATATGGCAGAATTCGTTTTCGTGTGATGATTAAACCGACTCTGTTTATATTAGATATAAAAACACGATATGCCATGATATGTGTAAAACCATATTCGAATCTCATGTGATGAGTGCGGATTGGTGTTTTCAAATCGTTTTCATGAGATGTTATAATTCGAGATTCTTATATGTGATATAATATTTTCGTTTTTCATGTGATGATCAAAACGATTATGTTTATATCAACATGAACAACCGACAATGATTTTGTAAGAGTTTATGCATATTCAAAACAGACAGATTATCAATTCGATTGATGATTCTGTTTTCGGATTTCGAATGGCAGATTATCAATTTGATTGATGATTCTGTTTCGGATTTTGAATAGCAGATTATCAATTCGATTGATGATTCTGTTTTGGGTTCGAATGATAACTCTCAGTTTGATCGATGCTTCTATAAGGGCTTACACGTATTCAAAATAGTAAGATCGTTAATATGATTGACGCGTCTGTGTTAGGGTTCCGAAAAGAAAATTATCAATCAGATTGATGTTTTCTGTTTAGCGGGACCGCCATATGCGTACGCCCTATAGTTCGTTACAGTGACATTAAGAATGTGAATATATATTTATTTGTTATAATATGTTTGTGTAAGATATATTATAATTGTTGATGTCTTTGCATGGTGCATAGCATGGCCTTAGGACCTATGTGATTGACTTAGTCATATTTCTATTTTTTGGTTATTATGGCATGCGTGCCTCTGTAGTTTTTGATGTATTTTATTATACAAGTAGTTAGGTTTTTCTTTATTATTGTAATAATGAAGAATCAAGCTACAAAAGTGGTGATGGCGACACATACCAAGGATGAGTGGATTCCATGGAGATGGAGGCACGAGCTCAAGAGTAGAAGATATGTATCATTGCAAATGTTGTAATAGGAAGTCTTTCACATAGGGTTTCCTTTATGATCTTCATTCCGACGTACTACCGACATGTTACATATATTACAAACGTACGTCGATGTCACACCACTATATACACCTCATATTTATGAGTATATTCAGGTCTTATATCATATTATATAAGTCATGGCGATGACAAAATTATAACAACCCGTTACAAGGTCATAAACCGAAAATTATCATATCGGGTGACTACCGAAACTTCGTCGACGTGTCACGTATATTCCGTATAAAGATGTCCAACCCATATACATCAAAAATAGTCAAACAATTCGTGGCTCACATGTTCAAATCAGCCACTAAATCATTTCATGTTGGCACACACAAATCACCCATAATTTAGGCTAAATTTGTGGAGATTTCAAATTCAAATTTTTAATGCACATGAGGTGCCTATACATAAGTCATATGAGCTGAATATCTACTTTATTTTATGTAAATTATGTGTGATATAACATATATGACGTGCAAGAAGTTTGAATTTAATCGGAGAAAAATCGTGTAATCGACGAAAGTCGAAAATTCGGTTTTCTACGGACATAACACATGGAACATTTTTTTTGGATGAGATGTAACATGTATCTAGACACTTTTTACACATCCAAGACATGTTAAAGTGTTCTAGAAAATTCAAATTAGGGCTGATTAATATTTACTATATATATGTAAATATTATGCATTATTTGATAAAGCTTACTAAAATGAAATTTCAGCACATGTTCATTCATTCCACACGACATCTTCAGCCATGGTGGAGCCTAGGTGGAGCTTATTTGGTATTTCAATTGGTGGAGAATATGCCACATAAGATTGGTGACATTGAAAAGGGCACCACACAAGGAAAGATTTCAAAATGCTACACATGATGAAAATTCAGCACATGCTACTAATAGTTGGAGTTTTTTGTCCTTAATGCACCTCAAATTTATCTCCCAAATTCAAGGGATTTAAAGGTGATAGTATGCTAATGTATTGAATACATTTGAGCACATGTTTTGTAAGTTTTTTTTTCAGATTTTACAGCTCATTAAAGGATGCCAAGATGGACCAATCAACAAGTGACAAGTAAACAAGGTCAATTCATCCTTCCAATCATAGTGTGGCAAGTAATCAAGATGGTGTCATCTCTATACAAGGCAATCTTCCAAGGGCATTAAAGAGAATTTCCAAGAGGGAAGAAGCCCTATAGGGGGCAGCCACATGTGGATAAAAAGGGGGAGAATAGTGCAAACAAGGCTCAGACTACAGCTCATATTCTCTCAAGTGCAAAAACTCATATTCTCTCAAGTGCAAGAAGCAATATTACTTCATTCTTCTCTTTTTCTTTCTTCTTCTTCTTCCCTCAAGCCTATTATTAATATATTATACATATTGTATAAGATTTGAATATACCATCCACACTCATTCATTGTTGTAAAAGGTTGATCAAGGTGTGATCAAACCTTCATTCATTCAGTGGTGGTGTCCGTGATTCGTTTGCTCGATTGTATTGTTTGTAAATAGGTGGAGTTATTGTTTAACTCCAGTCACCTTTGCTGTAAGGTGTTTATTGTGTTTAGTGATAACCGAGGAAGGTGTCCTCGAAGAATGGAGTAGGTTGATTTAAGCGAACCAATATAAAATCCTTGGTGTTCTTACTTTACAGCACTTTACTTTCAGTTTCTAGCATTCTGTATCAATTTCGTTGCAACAGAAAAAATAGTAAACGATTTTCAAAAATCACAAAAGTTTTCATAAACTTAGTTACTTATCTTAGCTTTCATTTGACGCAAGTTTCAACTCATTTGAATAAATATAAATCAGTCAAACGTGAATAGTTCTGAGACTAGTGCAATCTAATTTTCAGATTTGCAAAGGTTGAGAACATCAACGTAGTTGACTTAATTCCCAAAGGAATTTTCAAAAACTGTTTCAACCCATTACAATAAATATCTTTAGGATCTTGTCATTAAATTTTCAAACCATTTGGAGTCAACAATTAACCGAAATAAAATTTTCAAGTAGGAATACAGTTTCTTACAGATTTGTGCAATCTGACCAAAAATGTATTTTCAAGGGTTTAGGAGTGGAATTTTTATTTAAAACTTTATGAGATACTCAGAACATCTGAGAGCAGATTATCATCGAATTTCATAATTTTTGGAGGTCTGTAACTAGGTCATTCAAATATTTCAAATCAAGATCGGAAAACAGAAATTGTTTTCAGAAGTGGGATTTTTGATCCAAACGTTTTTCAAAACTAAATTTTCCGCACTCACTATTCAACCTCCCTTATAGTGGTGCTATACAGGTCCTGCAATAGCAGCACCTTAGAGTGTATTTAGAGACTTAAATACTCCATACAATTTAGGTTGATTTTGCACTGTTTTTCTTTTGCCTTTGTCTTTTATTATTTGTGCATATACATGGTTATGTCTATTTTAATATCGGAAGCTTTCTATTTGTGCTTACTAAATTTCTTCACTAGCACACTAGCGCACCGTATTCCTATTATTGTGTCATCTATGCAAATACATATAGAGCCAGATGTCTCACTGAAAGCAAACGCTCTATCCCTCGAGATAGATGTATTGTTTGTCTGACTCTCACCCTCTCCAGACCATAATGATAGCTTTTGCTTTCGTTAAATATTACTAGGTATGGTTGTATAGTTGTATGTTTGGAAAGCTTAAGTTCTAATCTACAACTCTCAAGAGGTCGTCATTGGCAAATTCAGCTTGTAGAAGACATATATACACACACTACTTCCTTAAAAGAAATTGCAACAAGACAATAAAGAAGAACTGCTTAACATTTATTACAAGTCCTATAGTTTTTGAAGTTGCATAATACACCAACATCCCTTTTCTTCTTAATGGCGTTTCGCTTACTATCCGCACGAATCACATGGGGCTTGGTTGCGGGCAGTGACTTTGGCATTTAGAATAGCATAACCCGCAAGTAAACCAATCAGGACCACATGAACAATCATCGTAGAAATCAGTTGAAACATTTGAGGAAAAGAATGAAGAAATTGGTGAACGTGTGCTTTTCTCCATTTCCTTCCGCAAGGAAACCGCCCCTTCAATTCCCTTAGGACTCCAGACTGCAAGCATGCAAAAAGCAAGTATGAAGATTAGTGATTTCACCATCATATTTATATATATCTCAATCTTTTAAGTTTTGATATATCAAGTGCACAGAGGCTACGAATTTATATGCCATGGTGTGCCTCCAGCACATGAACTACTAATTGATTATTAGTTTTGCCATTACCTTAGGAGGTAAAGCTGGATATATTCTATTTTAACTCTTTGCATGAGATTCCCAGTCTGACTTATTACGTGCATTTGTTTTTCTGCCAACCAACGGGCAATTGGTCACTCATATTTGCAAAATGAAATCGATATATATTTGTTTGGACCATATGAAAATAGATGGATACTTGGTCAAAATTTTTAGGTAATAATTTACCGTATAAAATCTTTGCCCGCTGACCAAATCTTTTTTTTAGGGAGATTACTTTGCGCTGCAGAATTAACACATTTCATATTAGACCTTACAAATTTTGGAGCAGGGTTGTGGTATTTTTTTTTCATTATCACACTCGGCCAAAGATATTCTGACCAGGGTTGTGGTATTTTTTTTTCTTTAATGTGGAAAGGAATATATCCGTTTATGATCATGAGAAAAATTCCAGTAAACAGGATCCAGATGTTTGAAATGTGAGCAAACACATTTGCCCTATGTAGCAAGTACTAAATACTCTTGCATCGAAACTCCTTTTGCACCATTATTATTTCTTTTAGATTGTTGAAGCTGAGATTCTTATGAAAGATCAAATTGCAACACTGATCGAATTGCTGAGTAAGCAACGTAGCCAAGCTGAATCTATTTAAGCTACGATGGTAGGCTACGTCCAGTCGAGCACCAACAGTTCGTAGATCGTAGACTCCGGTGCTACATACCACAAACAAGTAATGGTAACTTTCTAATTTCCTACTTTATGTTTTTAGTACTTATAAGGTTAAAATTGCTAACCGGACTTCTCTAGAAGTTATTAGAATAGGCTCTGCAATTAATAATAAGTTGTTGCTAAAAGATGTCTTGCATATCCCAGCTCAACCTTTAATCTGTTATCAATAGGTAAACTAACTAACGACTGTAATTGTATAGCCTGCTTCCATCCATGGAATGTTGTTTTCACGAAAACAAAATGAAGGAGATGATTGGCCGTGCTAAGAATATAGCAGGTCTGTTCCTACTGGAATATGAAAACAAAGCTTTAATACAGAGTAGCCAAATGATCAGGATACCAATAGTGCTTTGTTCCCCTAGAAAATCTTGTATAGATGATATTTTTCTATAGCATAATCGACTAGGTCATTTCAATTTTGTATATCTCAAACGACTAATACCAAAAATTCTGCTCTGTTGGCCTTAAGAGTATTACATGTGAAACTTGTCAGTTAGGTAAACATACCAAGCAAAGTTACCGGCTAAAATTTATAAGTCATCAGCACCATTTAATCTTATTCACTTTGATATATGGGGACCATATTTAGTCGCTAATATCAATGGTGCATGATGGTTTATGACCTTTGTAGATGATCATATTAGGGTCATTCTTTAGCTCTTCGTAGGCCATTATGGCAATCTTTACGGGGACATGCTTAGTCAAATCTTCTTCCTTGATTATTATATGGTGATTTTAATACCTTTCGATCACGGGAAGCTCATAAGGGCCGTTTGCACCCACAGCTCTCATCTTTGAAGGATTTTAATGATTGTATAGAAGATTGTTGTTTGACGGATCCCCCATTCCATGGCTTACGTTATACTTGGACGGATGGACGTGGTTTAGGCCGTGTGCAACGTCGTCTTGATTGGGTTTTTACAAATTCTTTGTTTCATGATGCTTTTGATGATTTACGCTTAACATATCTTGCTCGTGCGCCTTCAGATCATTCTCTGCTTTTGTTGTTTTGTGGTACATCTCGTGTGGTGGGCTAAGGCCATTTCGGTTCTTGGATGCTTGGCTTTCACATCCGGATTTTCACGCTTATGTCAAGGATGCTTGAGTATCATATCCTACAATTGGTGGTATGTATGGATTCTATCGAAAGTTGGTGCGATTAAAGCATGATCTACAATATTGGAACAAACATATCTTTGGCAATATAAATTGATCGTATGGAGCAGGCTGAGGCTACGGTGCGGCGTGCGGAACAAACATTTGACACTGACCCCACCTCTGATAATCGACTCTTATATCATCAGGCCAAAGCAGAATATATACTTGCTTCCAAGTATGAATTTGATTTCTGGAAGAAAAAAGCACGACTTCGATGGCTTCGTGATGGTGATGCAAATACTAAATACTTTCACTCTGTGGTTAAGGAACGTTGTTGTCAGCTTTGTATTCAGCAGATACATACCACTGCCGATGTCTTATGTGATACTCAGGAAGCTATACAGCAAGAAGCAGTTTCTTTTTATACAGCCTTGTTTTTTTAGGGAACATACATGTGATTATGATCACATCCTGGAGCATATCCCACATTTGGTGACATTAGAAGATAATGCCTTATTGACTCGGATCCCCTAGGCAGCTGAGGTCAAGGATGCAGTGTGGAATTAGATCCACAGAGTGCAGCCAGACCCGATAGATTTTATGGTAATTTCTTTCGTCCTTGTTGGGATATTATTCATACTGATGTGCTTAAGGTAGTGCAATAATTTTTCCCAGGAATCCCACAGCCTACTGTAATGGCTAGTGCATTGATTATACTCCTACCCAAAGGTCCTACTCCTCTCACTTTTAGTGATTTCCGTCTGATTTATTTGTTTAATTTTATGAGTAAAATTTGTAGCCGTATCTTGGCGGTGCGTCTTAATATTTTACTTCCAAAGTTGATTTCACTGGAACAAACAGGTTTTCTCAAAGGCTGTGACATTTCTTCCCAAGTATTGTTAGCCCAAGAGATGATTCACATGCTAGATCGTAAGGGCCCAGGTAACCAGCTGTGTTTGGAATTGGATATGATGAAAGCATTTGATCAGGTTAGCTGGGCGTATTTGGAGTTTTTATTGTCTGGCTTCGGTTTCTCTCCCTTTGTTATTCAATTGTTCCTCAATCATTTGCAGAGTACACGATTTTTTGTTTTGATAAATGGTGTTCCATGTGGTTTCTTTAGTCCTACTCGTGGGGTTAAGAAGGGTGATCCATTATCACCATTACTGTTCATTCTAGCTTCGGAGGGATTCAGTCAGGGATTGAGGGCTTATGCTACAGCTGGCCGTGTGCATCCATTTCGATTGGGACACATGCCTTTCACTATTACACATCTTGCGTATGCGGACGATTTATTAGTGTTTTTATAGGGGAACATTCACAATCTCAAGGCCTTTAAAGATTTTCTCTCTAGTTATGAGCACGTCTTGGGTTATAAGGTTAATTTTCATAAGAGCAGTTTTATTTCTTCATATAATACTTCTTTATTCCGTCGGCAACGATTTGAGACGACTCTGGCTATGCATGCCACCTCTATGCCTTTTTGCTTTTTGGGTTCTTATTTACATAAGGGAATCCTACGTGTATGCTATTGCACCACCATTCTGCAGCACATTGATACACGGTTAAATGGTTGGCACAACAAACTTTTATCCCAGGCAGGTAGATGGTTCTTTTACGGTATGTTATCTCGTCCTTGCTATTACATATTATGGCAGTCGGGGGCTTCCAAAATTGGTCATACATGTCATTGAGCGTAAAATGGTGAAATTTTAATGGGCCCCGAGCGTCATTGGGTCTCTTGGCTTCGTATTCAGTCTCCTCAGGCTGAAGGTGGTTTGGGCCTTCGTAATCTCTGCACTCTTTAGGACGCTTATTGTTGTCGTATATGGTGGCAATATCATTAGAATACTACATTGTGGAATCAATATATGCATGCAAAATATGGTCATCGAGGAGATTATAGGCGTGTCTTCCTGATTCCCGTACATGGAAACTCATTTGTCGATATCATACATTTTGCATTTGCACTGTCATTGTGAGGGGGATGTTCTAATATGGACGCCCACTACTTTGGGTTTCTTTTTCATATCTAGCAGTCTTACACATCTATTCTGTATAGTGAGGAATCTTCTTGGACCACGGCTACTATAATGGCAACAATACACGCGGATATTTATTTATGGGGTAAATCAATCGATGGAATTAAACTGGCGGCAGGTACTATACCATTATAGCATGCGAGACTTTTACCCCCTCTTCGGACCAATCGGGTACAGGTGGTGCATTGGCTCCCTCCATCTGGACGTTTGAAGCTTAATACTGATGCGGCAGTGGACCGTCATTTTGCTATAGGGGAGCGATTTTACGGGATTCTTCGGGTGCATGCATAGGAGCACTCACATTTCGTTTACCATTGGATTTGCCGTTTGCTGCAGAGACATAGACCGCCTTATTTGGGCTCCTATTTTTCCTACCTACTTATCCTCATCTTATTTTGGAGACAGATTGTCAGGCGTTGACCCGGTTACTTTCTAATTATGCACTTGCTCTGCACGCTTTTCATTTCTGGAGGTTGCATTATTTGGTCATGCAGACACAGACTCAAATTATGCATACATATCGCGAGACAAATTTGGCAGCACATTATTTGGTACAACATGGCATTGCGAATGCCGCGACTTGCTATTTCACTCTGGTTACTCTACCATCTCTTGTTCGTACCTATGGTTCACTTGACGTTACCACATGACATATTTGTCATGCTTGACACCTGTCTGGTTTTCTCTTTTTGCATGCTTTATTCTTCGTTTTGTTTTGTTGCATTTCCATCTTCTCCATATATTGGTGTTACATACGACTAACGATTTTGTGTCTCTTTTATGAATGTCCGAGCCGACAAACTGCGGTACGTGCCTCACTGTGGACATAGCCCATACATCCAGCGATCACACGAGCGGCATTCTACTGTTTTAGTTGCTATACATATATTTTGATAGCATTGTAAATTTAGCTAGTTTTATTCATTTGGCAGGTATTTGTGTAGGTGATTGTATACATGTTTTCATTTTAATTTCTTTAAGTTTATGTGAGAGAGTCTCTCACTGCTGATGTAACCACGGTATTTCTCCCCATAAGTGAGGGCTCATTTTAATAATAAAAATGCAGACGATAGCATCATTCTTTCCTAAGATATATATATATATATATATATATATATATATATATATATTTTAAAAGAAAAATTTTATTAATAGAAAACCTCACTTATGGCGGAGTAAAACCTTATTACAAGGTAGTGCGAAATACATCATCAAAATCAAAAAAATGGAAAAGCCAACGTATGATGGTGTATCTCAGTCGTATATGATATGCCGCATTAAAACCTTGCCAAGAGAAACCACCCTTGTGGATAAAAACTTAGCGAAGGAAAAAGCGTACATATTTATACGACGTTCATTGATACTAAAGAGCTGAAAGTTGTGTGATAGATACAATGAAACAAACGCCCCGCGAGAGATGATATGATATCTTGAAGCTGGGGGAGTATGAAGTCCATTCAGAGTTGACTGAGAATGAGCCTTTGATATCCAGTGTACCTCGCCAAGCAACAGAGCAGCAGATAAAACAATGTGCAGTAAACAACAGATGTAAATGCATAATACAGCATAATACATACCGCAGCCGCCCTGGATCGATTGAAACCAAGGCGGTGACGTCATATTGAGCAGCATCACAAATGCAGATGCACAAAAGGCTGGAGACCAGGCTGCCACCTTTAATGTACATGAGTCGAAATGGGATGTAGGCGCCGCGCTCTCATGATCATCAATAGCCATACATACAGAGCATGTGCGAGAGAAAAGACATACATTAATACATGTAAATCTGTAATGCATAAATTGTAAGACGAAGTGAAAGCACCGCGTACCCAGACTGTCTGTATTCTGAAGAATACAGGCAGCGAGATGTAAAAATTGCCAATCCATTTGGAAGACTGAGTTAGATGTGGCGCAAATGAGCTGTGGAGAGATCTAATGCCAATGAGCCTCTCGCTAAAGGCGGAAGTGTATGTGAGTTGTAGATTTGATTTGCGGGATGCAGCATTGCATGTTGCGCTAGGTAATGTGCCACCATATTTGCCTCTCGATAGACGTGCAGAAAATCCAGTCGATGTAAATGAATGAGTGTGTGAAGCAGGCGTAGATGAAAATTACCATTCGGCTGTAGTTGGCGCTGTAGCCTGGATGCGAGTTGAGCGCAGTCCGTCTCCAGAATGATTGATCTATACATCGGAAGAAAGAACAATAGGCCATGTAAAATAGCCCCGCAGTCCATCTGCAGATTGTATTTCTGCCTGCAAAGGGGTGCAAGGCGGGAGGCGAAATGATATCGCCCCGACATATGAACCTAAATGGTCATGTAAAATAGCCCCGCCGGCACTGTATAATCTTCCTACCGCTGCATCTGTGTTGAGTTTGTATTTACCCATTGGGGGCTTATGCCAACGGACTAAGATAGGCCGTGGCGGTTGTGGCATGGAAAACCAATCATATGTTGGCAGGGAGCCAGCTGCTAATTTGGTCCTAGCCATCTTTTTGCTCCAAATATTGATATCCGACAAAATTGAGGCCCGCAATGTGGCTTGTGAAAATGAGTGTTTGTCTCCGTATATTAAGGACATATAAGCTCTCCAAACATTATATGCAATAATTGAAGGGATAACCAACTTTAGAACTCCCAATAGTGAGGCAGTTGAAGATCGATACCACCAAGCGAGCAGATATTGGCGAAGGCATAGTGTGTAAGCTGGAAGAGGGCAGTGCAATTCACTAGCAAAATAAAACCAGATGGAACGGATATGGTCACAATAGAGGAAGATGTGATCTACTGCTGCCGAAGAATGTTTACAAAAAGGGCATTGTGTTGGCCGTGCAGCTATATAACTTCCAATATAATCCTGAAAAGGTAATGCCGAATGGAAAAACCGCCATAGGAAAAGCCGCATAACTGGAGAATGATGCTTTGACCAAATGAATTCTGCCGATAATAATGTTGGTCTAGCCGTACGTGATTCATCATAGGCAGATTTCAAGGAGAATTTGCCCGATGATGTTGGAAGCCAAGTAAGATGAGCATCCTGGCCCGTCGCGTGAACCAAGCAAAAAGGATGGATGCGATATATGATCTTCCAAATAGGCGAAGCAGTGAGTCTTGGAATATAGTCCCCACGTCTTCCATATTTGCATGCATGAACTTACTCCAGAGGGTTGTGTTTTGCTGATAAGCCCAACAAAGCCGACAGTGATAGGCTTTTTGTAGAGAATTCAAATCTGTGAGGCCCAATCCTCCTTCCGCAAATGGCTGAAGAATATTAGACAAAGATACCCAGTGATGTTTGTTCCCCCAGAAAAAAGATGCCATTTTCCGATGAATGGTTTGAATTACCGACTTTGGCAGTGAACCCGTAGCTATGATATGCAAGGGTAATGACTGGATTACAGAACAGAGTAAGACCAGAGGACCAGCAGAAGACAGTAAACGCGAATACCAACCCTGAAGGCGATCATCGACATGCTGGAGCAATGTTGTGCAGTATGCAAAACGATTAATACCTTTGTGCAGGTATGATCCCAGATATCGAAATGGAAGACTAGAGCAGCGCATATTTAGAATTTCCGCTAGCCTTTGCTTCTGCCGAGGCGATAATGAGGATGATGGAATTAAATCGCTTTTTTGGTAATTAACCTTTTGCCCCGAGGCATTCTCATACTGCATGAGAAATAAATGAAAACGTCTCAGGTTCCGTTTAGTGCCTTTAAGAAATACCAGAAGGTCATCCGCGTATGCTAAATGTGTAATTGCGAAAGGTAGTCGGCCAAGATTGAAAGACTGTATGGCGCCTGATGCCACTTGAGAATTTAAGCCCCTGCTGAAACCCTCAGAAGATAGTATAAAAAGTAGCGAATAGAGGGGGTCACCTTGTTTGACACCCCTATGCGGATGGAATGAAGATGTAGGCTGTCCATTAATCAAAACCGACAAGGTAGTGGCTCGTAGATGATTCAGTATAAGTCGGCAGAAAAAATTAGAGAAACCGAATTTGAGCAGGATGCTCTCTAGATAATCCCAGGACACCCTATCAAAAGCCTTCATCATATCAAGCTTCAAACAAATCTGCAAGCCACCCTTATCAAGCATATGAATCATCTCACGGGCCATTAACACCTGTGTGGAGATGTCTGTGCCTGGGAGAAATCCCGTCTGCTCTGGAGATATCAACTTGGGAAGGAGCTTATTTAAACAGGAGGCGACAATTCGCGTGCAAACCTTACTTAGAAAATTTGTTAAACATATTGGACGAAAATTACTAAAAGTCGATGGTGACTGCTTTTTCGGAATCAAAGTGATTAAGGCGCTAGCCATCACCGAAGGCTGAGGGACGCCGAGAAAAAACTCCTGCACTGCCTTAAGGAGATCCAAATGTATGATAGACCAACATGCACGATAAAACATACCGTTAAAACCATCTGGACCCGCTGCACTTTTTGGGTCTAAGTGCCAAACTGCCTATTTGACTTCGTCCTCCATGGGTAAATGTGTGAGAAAAATATTATCATCCTCTGCTAAAAGACATGGAATGGACTCTAGGATGGTGCCATGATTAAAGGTAGCCTCTTTAGCAAACAGTGACTTATAGAATTTGACTGCCTCGTCCTGTATTTCATCTGGCGTTGTGCAAGGATTTCCTTCGGTGGAGTTAATTTTCTGAATGCGAAGGTGTAACCTTCGGCCTTTAACAACTGAGTGATAATACTTTGTATTCGCGTCGCCTTCCTTTAACCATCGTACCCGTGCTTTTTGTTTCCAATATTGTAATTCATAGTTGGCCGCTTGCTGATACTTAGCCTTTGCCTGATGATATTTCATTCGATTGTCATCCGAAGGCGTGTCATCCGAAACGCGCTCAGCGTGATTCATATTAATTTCTGCCTGCATGAGATTAGTAAATATATTACCAAAGATTTCCTTGTTCCAACGTTGAATGTCCTTTCGTAGTCGCAACAGCTTATTATAAAAGCCGTACATGCCACCTGTTGTAGGATAAGATGTCCATGCATTCTTCATATAGGCATGAAAATCCGGATGCGATAGCCAAGAATCCAAAAAACAAAAAGGGCGATGAGATGGTGCGGTTTGCTGCCGACAGCTGATAAGTAGTGGAGAGTGATCAGATGGAGCACGGGTTGAATGGGAGAGCTGCATATTCTCAAATATATCCTGAAAAGTCGAATTGATAAAGAGCCAATCTAATCTCCGACGAACTCGCCCAAGACCGCGACCATCGAACCATGTGTAACGTGGTCCTTGAAAGGGCGGGGCCATTAAAGAACATGCCTCAATGCAATCGTTAAAATCGTGTAACGAAGTGAGTGTTGGACGAGATTGGCCATCATGGTCCTCAAGTGTACGGAATGTATTAAAATCCCCACCGATAATCCAGGGTAAAGTAAGATTTGCCGAAAAATCACACAATGACTGCCACAAGGGACGCCGTAAAGAAAGAGCATGCTTGGCGTGCACAACCGATAGGACGAAAGTTAA
Source organism: Eustoma russellianum (assembly GCA_036186865.1). Taxonomy (NCBI): domain Eukaryota; kingdom Viridiplantae; phylum Streptophyta; class Magnoliopsida; order Gentianales; family Gentianaceae; genus Eustoma; species Eustoma russellianum. Next base: position 17,975,670 of record AP025046.1, on the reverse strand, counting down.
TTGAAGAGGCCGATAGAGAAGCGTAAAATGAACCACTTGCTCTTGATCTTGTACCGAAAGCAAATCAAAAGATGAGTCTCGCCAGAAAAACCAAATGCGCTCCGACTGAGAGAAATAGTGTTTGGAAAATCCTAGGGTTAAAGCAAACCGAGTAATATTAGATGGTGAATGCTTAGGTTCTAACAAAGCAAGTATATGAAGATGATGTGTATGAATCAAATGTTGTAAACGTGGCATCGAGGCGCACATGCCTCGCAAATTCCATATTAAGAGATTTATTGAGACAAGTTAGAAACACTTCCCTGAATGACACAAGATGCACTACGGGTGAGAACTGTGGACGGAGGAAGCGGAGGCAAATCTTGTTTTGACCGAAGTTTGCGACGCGGAACCACAGGTATAAATTCTGCCTCCGTAGTATCCTGCAATCTGGAGATGAGAGCATCCTCCTCGGGAGATAGCGGAAGGAGCTCCATCCTTCGAACCACCTCTTCTGGAAGGTTCTGAATAGACGATGGTTGGTCAACGTCAGGAATATCATTATCGGAAGTGTGGCCCATCTCTATTGGTTCATCGGAATTATGATCCATCTCTGCTGTATCAGTAATGCCCTGTTGCTGATTGTTTCTGTCGTCAATGGAATCCAGCCTATGTACATTTGCGGGCAGATCGTTAGGGGAGATTACTTCTGGCATCTCTGATGTAAGCTGCACACTAGGAGCTTCCTGAAAAGTATCCGTGGGTTCATGAAGTCTGGGCTCAGTGGTTAAAAGCGTTGGCTCAAGGACTGATGGCGTAGAAGAAAGCTTCTTTTACACCGGAGTCCAGCGCTTGGCTGGAGGACGTGGTGGTGGAGGCGGAGGGGGAGGAGGCACTGCTGATGTGGCTGATGTGTTACAGTCGCTAGTGACATGTCCCAGTCGACGACAGACCATGCAAAATTGCGGAAGGTCCTCATAGACCACCGACTGTAGTATTAATCTCTCTTTGGCCTGCAGATAAATCTTCTGCGGTAATTCCTGGGAGACATCTACTTCCACGAAAATCCTAGCGACTGAAGGGCGCAGACCGTCGGTTGTCGCCGCGTCTAACTTCATAGGTGAGCCAATAAGACGCGCTATTTCAAACAGGGCCTCACGACGGTGAAGGTGAATTGGTAAGGCCGGAAAGGCAATCCAGATAGGAACAATGGGAACATCAGCTGCCGGATCAAAGTCAATGGTCCATTTTGTAATGCGCATATGGCAGCCAGAAATTTGCCATGATCGGCGATAGAAACACCGCAAATAATCAGCTTTATTCCGGAAATTCAGCAAAATATGCGATTGATCTAAAAGAGTTATACGTAAATCATGATGAAAGCCAATTTTTTCAAAAACCTCCCGAATCACCTTTAATGATGGGCGTCCGTACCAAAAAGTGCCTACCAATGAAAATTTGAACAGAGCGGCCAGGGCATCAATCTCCGAATCTTCAAAGGCAATCAGTGGGAGTCCTTTATATCGTGATGTCGTTTTTGGGGCAATGGAAATCGTTTGTGCGTTGCCAACCCCGGATACAATGTCAGCAAATGACGGGGTTGAAGCCGCCATGAGTAATGCAGGATTTCAAAACCGGCTGGAACAAAATACGAAAATAACTATCATTTTCGTAGTTGTCGTGATGATCGCGAGTGTGGATTTCTCAGGAACAAACAGGTTTCTTACCCAGACAAGATATTTGCACGCAAGTTTTAATGGCACGTGAGATGATTCACATGCTTGATAAGGGTGGTTCTCAATTGTGTTTGAATGTGAGACATGATGAAGGCTTTTGATAGAGTAAGCTGGGATTATCTAGAATTGTTGTTACGACAGTTTGGATTCTCAGATTTTTTCATTCGGATAATCATTAATCATTTGCGTGCCACCAACTTATCAGTCTTGATTAATGGCCAACCTTCATGGTCATTTCGGCACTATAGAGGTGTTAAATAGGGTGACATGTTGTCCCTTTTCCTCTTTATTCTTTCTTCTGAGGGTTTCAGTAGAGGCTTAAAATCATTGGCTGACTCCGGCGCCTTACAACCTTTTCGGCTCGGTAGGGTTCCGTTTGCTATCACGCAGTTGGCTTATGCGGACGACCTTCTTGTATTCTTGCGTGGCACACAATGCAATTTAAGACGGTTTCATACATTCTTAACTTCGTATGAATCTGCTTCTGGTCAGAAGATCAATTATCAGAAAAGCAGTTTCATTCCTTCCGCCAGCATCTCAAGTCATCAGAAGCGGTCATTCGAGGCCCTGTTAGGCATGCGATGTGCTGCTTTACCATTTCGATACCTTGGACCATATTTACATAAGGGTATCAATCGCTCTCGATATTGTACTTCCCTGCTACAGCATATTGATGACTGCCTACATGGATGGCACTCCCAGCTACTTTCTTCAGCAGGTCGTCTTGTCTTACTTTGCTCTATGATTTCGTCTCTTCCGTTACATGTTCTTGCCGCAGGAGGTTTACCTAAGTCTGTCATCAGAATCATAGAAAGGAAAATGACATCATTTTATTGGGGAAATCGACATCATTGGGTGGCCTGGTCTACTGTTACTACCCCCACTGAGGAAGATGGTTTGGGTCTTCGGAATCTTAGCATGTTACAAAAGGCTTATCAATGTCGCATTTGGTGGTCATATCAGCGGCATGATACACTTTGGAGTAAACATATGCATATTAAATATGGCCCCGAGGGGATTATCTGCCTCGATTGCCAGATTCGCCAATCTGAAGACTTATTTGTCGCATTCATGCTACCTGTCTTGCTCAGTCTGACGGCCATGGCTCACATCTCACCTGGACAACTTCGGCATCGGGGGAGTTTACTTTAAGATCTGCTTATGACATTTGCAGGGCATCACAACCAACATTGCTATCTGCAAAATTTATTTGGTTCAAGCATCATTCACCTTCCACTAAGCTGTTATTATGGCGCCTTTTTCACTCAGCTGTACCATTTGAGGACTACATTGGTAAGTATTCTATAGCTCGTCCAACACAATGTCCTTTTTGTAAGCAAGCTTCGGCCACGGTGGATCATGTCTTTCTATACTGCACCGCCATTCGTCCCATATGAGATTTCTTTGCCTCTGAGTTACATGGCTTGTTCCCCATGTCATTGCATCTTCGTCAATACCTGCTATCTTGGTGGTATCACTCTACATCATCGTCTCTTTTTGGGGTTTTAAAAATAGTTGTGTCCAATATATGGCAAACCAATGCGTCACTTGTGTATGGTGAGTCGACCTCATTTGATCTATCCTCTGTTCGGGCTTCCATCCATTATGATATTGTGATGTGGATTAAAACAATTCATGGTTCCAAACTTGTGGCAGGACCGACACTGTTGTACCCCAACGACCATGTACTTGAAACTGTGATTAAGTGACGAAATAAAAGCGATGATTCCTTCACGTGCATGTTACTTAAGTCAAATTAGCGCTTCTTTATTTAAATTCTTTAAGTCCATTTAGGACAGATACTAAATAGTTATACAAGCGAACGTCACAAGGTGTGTGATACACCTTGTGAATTCGGCCAAAGGCCATGGATCACCCTTGAAGTAAACTCGTTCTTGTAAGAATACAAACATAATTGATCCTCACAAAACAAGATTAAAATAATATTAGACAAAATAGATAGTAGCATAAATTATATAACATGTCAACTATGAAATGACCAAAACACCCCCAAAGGCCCCCCAATTTTCGGCCATAACCCCCCAAGCCTTCTAGAATCCTCTTAATTTTACTACAACTAAAACAAAAAAAAGAAAGAAAAAGGAGTCTCAAGCATGCAAGACAAAGATTAAAATAATGCAAGCATGAGGGACAAAAAGGCTTGCCTTTTTCTCTCTCCCATGGAACCTTGCCTCCTTGACCACCCCTTTTGGAGCTGCCGAAATTCCTCTCCCCATTCCCCTACATGTACTATTTTAATTACTCCTAGAAGCTCATCCCAATCTCATCTTGAAACCCTCTCACGCAAGCCAACACTTAAGAAGTTTTCTCTCCCCCACACACCAACAACATTTCGGCCCTTCATCCTTGAAGGCTAGGAGATTCAACTTCACTCTCATCTTCAAGCTCAAGAAGTGTTTAGGTAAGTTTTCTTCTAAGTCCATTAAGTAACTTCTTCATGCAAATGGATGAAGCTCACAAGGGTGTTTCCTCCCTCCACCAACCGTGACCCCTTTTGGCTATAGGTGCAAAACATTCAACTCTCTTAGGTGGTGCTATCTTGCTACACTTGAAGCTCCACTCCAAGCCTACTTTGGTAAGATGTTCTAGCCTCAATTGGAACTCTATTTTCACTATTGAATGAAGACTAACTCTCCCTTTTTCTTCTCCATCAAAACCGTGTAGTCAAGAGTGGAAAAGGAGGAGGATTCCAACTCAACTCACTTCATAACCAAGCTAAGACAAGAACTCTAGCTTGAAGAGGCAAGTATACACTAGACTCTCATGATTTATTTGAAGAATTAGTGACTTGAATTGCTAGATGATCCTAAGATGTGAACTTTAGAAGAAAACACTAAGTTCAAGTTTGTACCTTAGTGATTTCTTAAGAACATTATCTTGCATGTGACTAATTCTTTCAAAGATGCAATCTTTTCTTGCATGCAAAGTGAAATGGGGCTGTCTTAAGATGAATTAAGGTCCACCTAAGTAAGTCTAGGCTAGATTAACTCTTGGATGAAACTTGTGAAGACCTAAGAAAGCATGCATGTGTTAAATGTGGATTTTATGAGGTTGTTTGGGTAAGATTGGACTAACATGGTACTTGAATGTGTTGCATGCTTAAATAAGTGTTGTGAAAATATGTTCTTGGTATCACCTAAATTTCGGCTTAAAGGATGAAGATGAAGGCGAGTTGAACCTAAGAAAGAACATCTTTTGTGAACAAGCATGCTAGTGGTTGTGAACAAACTACCCACTGTTTTGACATGGTGCAAAGAGGACTCAAAATTAGGGATGGAATCTTGACATTCATAGGAAAAAGGAGGTATGTGATGACTAATAAGTTATTTCATAAGCACAAGTTAATTAGTGGTCACTTGACATGAAAGGAGGGTAAAATGTCAAACCACTGGAGCTGGACAAAATTGGACAGTGAGATGTGTTACCTTAAACTGAACCTTACTAATGTTCTATCAAATTGGTTTTTGGTATGATGTTAGTCCTATGTGTTTAGCAAATGTGAGAGTTGGAATTGTGGTAAAATAAGTCATGGATGATTTTTAATAAATGTTTTGGTGGAACTGCTCAGTCTGGAAATTATGGAACTGGACAGAATAGATGACGTGTTAGATGGTTCAATAACTGGCCTTACAGACCTTCAATGAAGCTAATTTTTGGTACAAAGTTAGCCTTATGAATGTAGCACAAGTGAGAGGTGGAATTGCGTCAAAATAAGCTAAGGATTATTTTTAAGAAATTACGTGGTAAAACTACTCCAGTAACAAATTCTGGAGCTGGGCAGAATTTACCATTGACTTCAACGTATTAAAAGAGGACCTTGTGAACCTTCAATAGATCTGATTTTCAGGACAAACCTAGCCCCATGAGTGTAGTGGAGATTCCAGCTGGAATTTTGGGTAAAATGAGCTATGGTTAATTTTTAATAAAATATTTAGTAAGACTGGTCAGACCTGAAAAACGGGAACTGAGCAGAATGATGACCTCTTTTCACTGACTTAAAAAGGGACCTTGTAGATGACCAATAAAGCTGATTTTTGGCATGGTAATAATCCTATGAGTGTAGTAGACACGCCAACTGGAATCTTGGTACAATAAGTTATGGATTATTTTTAATGAATTATTTGGTGAAACTGCTCAACGAAAATTACTGGAGCCAACCTGAAATTGGTAACGATTTCTAGCCTCAGAAAAGGGACTTAGAGACATGCAAATGGGCTAAATTTCGGTAGGATACTAGTTCCATATATTGATGACTTGGGAAAGTTGGAATTTCTGGAAAACGAATTACGGATTCACCGCAATTGAATTTTTAGTAAAATCTGTCAGTTCAGTTTCAGCACCTAACCCAGTTCAGAAAGTAAGTAAACAAGTCCCTTTACGATTATTGAAATGATATGAAATTTTATGACACGTATCTAAGATTCCACCAAATGTATTTGCGACAAAAGAATTATGGAAATAGACCTAATTGGTTAGTTCAACCGCCCTATGAATGTGAAACAAAAGTCTTGGAAACACTTAGCTTCCAATTTAATGTATGTTGATATGTTATAAGGAATGCATACAATTATTCATGTCATGGCTTGCATTTTATATCACGGCATGTATCATGCATGATCACGAAACTGATTTTCATGGATTTTATGATGCAAGCAAGTTTTACGAGCAACTATCTTTTCGTTATGCATGAAAAAGTTTTACGGTCCCATGTTTTTAAAGAAAGCTTCATGATTCCTTTGCCGGCCAAGCATGCGACTAACCCGACTCCAGACCCGGGGTTAATTGGTCTGATGATATGATATGTTCTGGACCCGCTCAGATCCGGGGTTAATTGATCTGATATCTGTCCTGGACCCGCTCAGATCCGGGGTTAATTGATCTGATATCTGTTCTGGACCCGCTCAGATCCGGGGTTAATTGATCTGATATCTGTTCTGGACCCGTTCAGGCCCGGGGTTAATTGGTCTGATATTTGTTCTGGACCCGCTCAGATCTGGGGTTAATTGATCTGACACTCTGTTTTACGACATGTTACTTTATGGGACCAAAATGATGTTTTGACATGACATGACACGACATGACATCATGCATTGCATCTTGCATAATTCACGATCATGAACACATGTTGCATGTCACAACTAATGGTTATAAGTTATTGTTGGTAAAGCATTTCCTAATAACATGCTTAAGACGAATGCCAAGTAAGTTCAGGATCCAAGATCAGGTATGGTATAGCATTCCCTAAATCATGCCTAAGCCAAACGTCAAGTAAGTACATGATCCAAGAGCAGGTATGAATTATGATTATTTGAGGTTTATGGGGTAATACATTCATGTTATGATTCTTTGCGTATTTCATGCTAGTTTATTGTATTCTTGCTGGGTGATTTTTATCACTCACACTTTATTTTTCCCCAGAGCCGGAGAATGCCAAGATAGAATGGATCGAGGACGAGCCAAGAGTACCTTATCCATAGGCGAGGAGTATGAAGAGAGTTAAGCTAAGGACTTTTGTGCTGCCAAGACGATTTGTATTATGACTATGTTTAAACTCTCTGGATTGTCGGTTATGTTATAATTTGGGGTGCTACTACTTTTGGGAACTCAGTAAATTAGTGATGCATGTTTGATTTGAAAAGTTTTAATTCTGCCTAAATTTTACTACCATGTTGAATGTAGCATGGGAATCCGAGACTTATGTTATGGATGTTCACATGTTATGCATGACGCCTTGTACTCTCCTCAGTGAGGTACGGCGGGTGCACCGTATCCGGACGAGGCCGGGTACGGGGCGCTACAGGTGGTATCAGAGCCGAGGCTCTAGATTCGGGCAGAATATAGAACTAAGTTATGAACGTAGTCAACTAAGTTATGATCGTAGTCAACTACGTTTGATCTTAGATCTAAGTCATGATCCTAGATGAGAGTTGACCTTAGACTAGGATGACTTAGACTGGAAATTAGGGTTTTGATCGGATGATAAAACCCTAGTCGATGGCCATTTATGGAATGTAATCATGCCCGCTTGCAAGACCTTAAGATCGTATCTGGATTACAAATTAAATTTTGTCGCTACTCTGAATATTTATGTCTTAAGTGAGACTCCGACACTTCATAGTGCGGATGGCACCACAATTCAGTATATGACATCATCACTATCGCCCCAGCAGGCAGTAAACCTTACTAGCCATAGTTAGTAAGAACACGTATTCAAAGATTTGGTAAGGAATTTAGTTCATAGTAGACAGATAGATGGTTAAGAAAAGTTGAAGATAACTTCATGACGATACAGATACCGAATAGGATAAAAGAAAAAAAAATAAAGTACAGAATATCTGACTGTTTTTGAACAAGTAAGGAGTTAACCAAAAACACTAACCTAGACCAAAAAGAGTGCTTAATGCAGAAATCCCTGAAATATCAAAACCCGTAACAGGTACGCCCAACAGCTTAATTTAAAACTGAAGTACCTAGGTTCTATTATGTCTTTTAGCCAGGTATAAACGGTCATTAGAGCAATGCGATAGAGTAACCCAACTAAAGCATAAAAACTAGAATAAGTTATCAAATTGCTCTTAACAGTTGGATTAGTACCATAATAGTCGGAGCTCAATAAGGTTTCCACGGAAGATAAATACCAGTTGCCTAGGATCAATGATTTGTTTGACCACTTCGGGAAACACAAGTGTTAACAAAACTGAATTACAAACTAACTATTTCCAACGAGAGAACCAAGCTCGAGGAAGAACATAGAATGTGTGCAAGGCGAATCATAGACATCCCCAAAACTATTAGGATTGACAAACGTCCTGACACGTTATAGACTTTATGAGACTGGCATCTTAAGGACAATTCAGTAAGATGGTTAAATTCTGTCCCTGACTATTATAAGTCGGGATTATATAACCACTCTAGCAGTAACAATATGATGTGACGAAATCTTGCATAGCATAATAATCTAAATAATCGATGAGGACAAAGCAAACGAGAATACCTTTGTGATTTGGAAAAGAAAACATAGATTTTGTAAGAAACAAGAACACCACGAAACGACATAAATTCCAAGGAAGATATGAGGAGTAGGTATCCGCATCTTTTTGACTAGTTAGGAAGTTTCAAGGACGAAACTTATAATAAGGGGGGAAGGATGTTGTACCCCAACGACCATGTACTTGAAACTGTGATTAAGTGACGAAATAAAAGCGATGATTCCTTCACGTGCATGTTACTTAAGTCAAATTAGCGCTTCTTTATTTAAATTCTTTAAGTCCATTTAGGACAGATACTAAATAGTTATACAAGCGAACGTCACAAGGTGTGTGATACACCTTGTGAATTCGGCCAAAGGCCATGGATCACCCTTGAAGTAAACTCGTTCTTGTAAGAATACAAAAATAATTGATCCTCACAAAACAAGATTAAAATAATATTAGACAAAATAGATAGTAGCATAAATTATATAACATGTCAACTATGAAATGACCAAAACACCCCCAAAGGCCCCCCAATTTTCGGCCATAACCCCCCAAGCCTTCTAGAATCCTCTTAATTTTACTACAACTAAAACAAAAAAAAGAAAGAAAAAGGAGTCTCAAGCATGCAAGACAAAGATTAAAATAATGCAAGCATGAGGGACAAAAAGGCTTGCCTTTTTCTCTCTCCCATGGAACCTTGCCTCCTTGACCACCCCTTTTGGAGCTGCCGAAATTCCCCTCCCCATTCCCCTACATGTACTATTTTAATTACTCCTAGAAGCTCATCCCAATCTCATCTTGAAACCCTCTCACGCAAGCCAACACTTAAGAAGTTTTCTCTCCCCCACACACCAACAACATTTCGGCCCTTCATCCTTGAAGGCTAGGAGATTCAACTTCACTCTCATCTTCAAGCTCAAGAAGTGTTTAGGTAAGTTTTCTTCTAAGTCCATTAAGTAACTTCTTCATGCAAATGGATGAAGCTCACAAGGGTGTTTCCTCCCTCCACCAGCCGTGACCCCTTTTGGCTATAGGTGCAAAACATTCAACTCTCTTAGGTGGTGCTATCTTGCTACACTTGAAGCTCCACTCCAAGCCTACTTTGGTAAGATGTTCTAGCCTCAATTGGAACTCTATTTTCACTATTGAATGAAGACTAACTCTCCCTTTTTCTTCTCCATCAAAACCGTGTAGTCAAGAGTGGAAAAGGAGGAGGATTCCAACTCAACTCACTTCATAACCAAGCTAAGACAAGAACTCTAGCTTGAAGAGGCAAGTATACACTAGACTCTCATGATTTATTTGAAGAATTAGTGACTCGAATGGCTAGATGATCCTAAGATGTGAACTTTAGAAGAAAACACTAAGTTCAAGTTTGTACCTTAGTGATTTCTTAAGAACATTATCTTGCATGTGACTAATTCTTTCAAAGATGCAATCTTTTCTTGCATGCAAAGTGAAATGGGGCTGTCTTAAGATGAATTAAGGTCCACCTAAGTAAGTCTAGGCTAGATTAACACTTGGATGAAACTTGTGAAGACCTAAGAAAGCATGCATGTGTTAAATGTGGATTTTATGAGGTTGTTTGGGTAAGATTGGACTAACATGGTACTTGAATGTGTTGCATGCTTAAATAAGTGTTGTGAAAATATGTTCTTGGTATCACCTAAATTTCGGCTTAAAGGATGAAGATGAAGGCGAGTTGAACCTAAGAAAGAACATCTTTTGTGAACAAGCATGCTAGTGGTTGTGAACAAACTACCCACTGTTTTGACATGGTGCAAAGATGACTCAAAATGAGGGATGGAATCTTGACATTCATAGGAAAAAGGGGGTATGTGATCACTAATAAGTTATTTCATAAGCACAAGTTAATTAGTGGTCACTTGACATGAAAGGAGGGTAAAATGTCAAACCACTGGAGCTGGACAAAATTGGACAGTGAGATGTGTGACCTTAAACTGAACCTTACTAACGTGCTATCGAATTGGTTTTTGGTATGATGTTAGTCCTATGTGTTTAGCAAATGTGAGAGTTGGAATTGTGGTAAAATAGGTCATGGATGATTTTTAATGAATTATTTGGTGAAACTGCTCAACGAAAATTACTGGAGCCAACCTGAAATTAGTAACGACTTTCTAGCCTCAGAAAAGGGACTTAGAGACATGCAAATGGACTAAATTTCGGTAGGATACTAGTTCCATATATTGATGACTTTGGAAAGTTGGAATTTCTGGAAAACAAATTACGGATTCACCGCAATTGAATTTTTAGTAAAATCTGTCAGTTCAGTTTCAGAACCTAACCCAGTTCGGAAAGTAAGTAAACAAGTCCCTTTACGATTATTGAAATGATCTGAAATTTTATGACACGTATCTAAGATTCCACCAAACGTATTTGCGACAAAAGAATTATGGAAATAGACCTAATTGGTTAGTTCAACCGCCCTATGAATGTGAAACAAAAGTCTTGGAAACACTTAGCTTCCAATTTCATGTATGTTGATATGTTATAAGGAATGCATACAATTATTCATGTCATGGCTTGCATTTTATATCACGGCATGTATCATGCATGATCACGAAACTGATTTTCATGGATTTTATGATGCAAGCAAGTTTTACGAGCAGCTATCTTTTCGTTATGCATGAAAAAGTTTTACGGTCCCATGTTTTTAAAGAAAGCTTCATGATTCTTTTGCCGGCCAAGCATGCGACTAACCCGACTCCAGACCCGAGGTTAATTGGTCTGATGATATGATATGTTCTGGACCCGCTCAGATCCGGGGTTAATTGATCTGATATCTGTTCTGGACCTGCTCAGATCCGAGGTTAATTGATCTGATATCTGTTCTGGACCCGCTCAGATCCGAGGTTAATTGATCTGATATCTGTTCTGGACCCGTTCAGGCCCGGGGTTAATTGGTATGATATTTGTTCTGGACCCGCTCAGATCCGGGGTTAATTGATTTGACACTATGTTTTACAACATGTTACTTTATGTGACCAAAATGATGTTTTGACATGACATGACACAACATGACATCATGCATTGCATCTTGCATAATTCACGATCATGAACACATGTTGCATGTCACAACTAATGGTTATAAGTTATTGTTGGTAAAGCATTTCCTAATAACATGCTTAAGACGAATGCCAAGTAAGTTCAGGATCCAAGATCAGGTATGGTATAGCATTCCCTAAATCATGCCTAAGCCAAACGTCAAGTAAGTACATGATCCAAGAGCAGGTATGAATTATGATTATTTGAGGTTTATGGGGTAATACATTCATGTTATGATTCTTTGCGTATTTCATGCTAGTTTATTGTATTCTTGCTGGGTGATTTTTATCACTCACACTTTATTTTTCCCCAGAGCCGGAGAATGCCAAGATAGAATGGATCGAGGACGAGCCAAGAGTACCTTATCCATAGGCGAGGAGTATGAAGAGAGTTAAGCTAAGGACTTTTGTGCTGCCAAGACGATTTGTATTATGACTATGTTTAAACTCTCTGGATTGTCGGTTATGTTATAATTTGGGGTGCTACTACTTTTGGGAACTCAGTAAATTAGTGATGCATGTTTGATTTGAAAAGTTTTAATTCTGCCTAAATTTTACTACCATGTTGAATGATAGCATGGGAATCCGAGACTTATGTTATGGATGTTCACATGTTATGCATGACGCCTTGTACTCTCCTCAGTGAGGTACGGCGGGTGCACCGTATCCGGACGAGGCCGGGTGCGGGGCGCTACAGACACTTAATCTCTCCTGGATTCACGCTATTCAGGCTCCACGCCCGCAAGTGGTTCGTTGGCGAACCCCTCCTTCCGGTAGGTTAAAATTAAATATAGATGCGGCGGTTGGCAGACATTATGCATCAGGGGGAGCAATTTTACGTGATCATTCGGGTACCTGTGTGGGAGCGATTTCTTTTCGCTTACCTCCATGTACACCACTTAATGCAGAGATACAAGCGGCGGTGTTTGGTTTTTTGTATTTCCTCCTGCTTTATCGTTCCATTATCTTAGAATCGGATTGTAATCAAATGCTGTCTCGCCTAAGGCAACCACAATCTGTTTTTGGAAACTATCATCTGCGTCTACTGCATACACTACTTCATCTCCATTGGCTGGAATTTGTTCATGTTTATCGCGAGGCAAACATGGCTGCTCATTACCTTGATTAGCATGCAATGCTCTTCCCTCAGACACAATACTTCTCTCGCCATGCTCTTCCATCGTTGGTTCATGGCTCCATTGCATTGGATCTCTCATCCGAGAATTTGCATTTTCCTTGAGCTTTTTTGGTCTTCCAAATGGATTGACATGTGTTTTGTATTTCTGCCTATACCCTGGGGGGTGCAAGCAGACTCGGTATGATTTGCATTCTCTTGGCTTTCTACTTTTTGCCATGCCTCATATACCTGCTTAACCAAGCATTTTATCTTACATGTGCGTGGACGGGGACACATATCATGATAACCCACACCTTTGACGCGGACAGCATAAACTCTGATGTGAGGAGCGTGCATCAACCTGCGCTGGATACTCTATGGCCTGGCACTTCATGGAGTTCTTTTTGGTCCACTTGGCTTATAATTTTGATTCTAATGTATTGTAACGCATATCACCGCTCCAATTATATAAATAAGTATGCTTTCTCCTTCGCCAAGGTTTTATCCACAAGGGTGGTTTTACTTGGCAAAGTTTTAATGCGGCATATCATATATGATTGGAGGCTGATAATCATTATTTCATTGCACTTGCTTTTTTCTTACAATGACTTTCATATGTAATAAGGTTTTCCTCCACCACAAGTGAGGCCATATTTCAATAAAAGTTCTTTCAATATATATATATATATATATATATATTGTTTTTTATTGAAAGTTAAATTTTATTGAAAGCCTCACTTCTGGCGGAGGAAAGCCATATTACAATAGTCTGTATAACAAAATTTATGAAAAAAATCGCTAATGATGTCGCGTCTCCAGTCATATATGATATGCCGCATTAAAACCTTGCCAAGTAAAACCACCCTTGTGGATAAACCTTGGCGAAGGAAAAAACGTACATATTTATATGACGGGTCATTTCGCGTAGCGTATATGTGAATGAATACAAGTATGAGTTCTTGATAGCAAAAATGTCACTAATGAGCCACGTCATATGTCCTGTAGCTGATGTTGGTGCAAGTCCATGATTGATTGACACAACTCCAAGTGAACCATGTACCTCAGAAGAAATAAAGGATGCAGTTAGGAGGAAAACAGTGAAATTATAAGAGAATTGCGTTGATGAAACCCAGAACATACCGAGGTCGCCCTGGCTCATATTGAATCAAGACGACGACCTTTGTTGAAAGCCACTGGGTAATGCCGTAATGGTGCGCTTGTTGTTTGTTGCAGACCGCCGCCTTTGTTTCCATCGTCTATATATGGTAGTGATATTCCTCATGCAATCGATAACACACATGCAAAACAAAAGTCCATGGTATTGTGATGGTTTTGAGCAAGAACATTCATGTAGTATATGCAGTATTAAGTACCCATGTATAGTTTGAGAACGCACCAGGGTTGCCTATGAGGATTGACCTCCCAAGCAACAACAAAGTGACTTTGCCAACCGCTTTCTTTTCCATAGCCCATATGTGGTAATGGTATTCCTCATGCAGTACATGACGCACATGCAAAACAGAAGTCCATGGTATTATGATAGCATTGAGCAAGACCATGCAAGTAATATAAGAAATATTAAGTACACATGAATAGTGTGAGAACGCACCAGGGTTGCCTGTGAGGAATTACCTCCCAGGCAACAACAAAATGACTTTGCCAACACCATGATGTGAGACATATGTAGTGTAGTATCAATGATGGAATGCAGGTAGAGCAACATCCATCTTTATCGCTCCACTTACATCGTATGGCAGACTGCGCATGGTTGTAAACGTGCGATGACCAGATGTTGCGTAGCCATGGCATGCTAGTGCATGCGCAGCTGTGTTAGCTTCTCTAGGGCAATACTGTAACGTGGATTGATTGAGTGTCAAGAAATGTTTTGCTAGTAGAATTTCATTCGCCAATGGACCTGTGTATCTGCTAATACCGGAGATTAGTTGAAGGATTGAGCGATAGTCTGTTTCAACTATTAGGTTGTCCCAGTGTGTTGCGTAATATATCAATGCAGTAGTCATTGTCATTAGCTCTGCACGTAATGGGCTTTCATTGGGCAGTGCAAAACATGCTGCTGAGATTAGTTGGCCGCGTTCATTTCATAAGATTTCTCCCCCAGCTGATTGTAGGCGGCCAACCGTAGCATCAACATTTAGCTTCATTCTTCCAGATGGTGGTAATTCCCATTTAACGAGTCGCAGGCTCTAGTCCGTATTGGTGGAGAGAAAGCCAAGGAAACTAGATGTGTGATTGAACTTGCAAATTTCTTACCGTTCATTGCTGAGCACCATGTGTATATTGTTGTACGAGCTCTGTTAAAAAGCTGTTGGTAATTAAATTGTTCCTCCCCAAATCTTATAGCTGCATATTCTTTCCACACTGTCCACGTAACCATTGAGGGCACCACGGCATGAAATTGACCATTCATGGATATTTTATTAGATGTCCTCCACCAACGCATCAAGTGTGATTTTATAGTGCCATTTAGTGGCAATGGTCCTGAGAAAATTATGGCCATGTCAGTCTAGAGTGGTTTAATATTCGGGCAATGCAGGAAGATGTGGTCGCGGTCATCAGTATTGATGCAGCAGAACACGCATTGAGATGGGTTGATAGTTTGCCATTTTCGTAGATTATCAATGAGTGGGAGAGATCCTGTCCATAACCTCCATAGAAAGATTCTGAGAGCTGGCTGCGATTGTGGCCACCAAATGTAACGTGATTCTTCAAATAAATTAGGTGATGCTGATATAATGGTGTAAGCCGATTTCAATGTGAATTGACCGTTGGAGTCAGGCATCCAGTGCAACCCATCTTGTGTGGTAATCACTTTGCTTACCATAAAAGGATGTATTCTACAAAGTCTCTTCCATACCGGTGAATCATATATGTGTGAATAAATATGAGATCGGCTACCATATTTCTGTTTGCAATATTTTGACCACAATGTGTTGGAATGGAAGTATTTCCACCAAAGTTGGCAATCGTAAGCCTTTTGTAGATGTTCCAGATGTCTCAATCCCAATCCTCCTGATTCTTTAGCTTGACAAACTGAAGTCCAGGCTCTCCAATGATGACCATGCCCCCATAAGAAAGCTGCCATTTTCTTGTGCAAAGTCGTAATGACACTCTTTGGCAATGTGGAGCTAGCGATGATATGTGAGGGTATGGAGCTCAGCACATGTTTTATGAGCACTAATCTTCCAGCCATTGACAGCAATTTGGATGACCATGATGTAAGCTTTGCATCAAAATGGTTCAATAATGGCATACAATATCTGGAGCAATTTATGCCTTTATATAAAAAAGATCCAAGGTATTTAATGGGTAGGGAAGTCAAGTGCATATCCAATGCGTTTGCTGCTGATGATCCAGAAACTCCATGTCCAACCACAATCTGACTCTTATGGTAATTGACTAACTGACCTGATGCATGCTGATAAGCAGTGAGGAAGGACCGAAATCTTTGCAGATTGTGAGTAGTGCCATTCAAGAAAATCAATAAGTCATCTGCGAATCCAAGATGTGAAACACACGGTGTTCTCCTAGCTGAGAAGCCCCTTATTCTTCCTATTTGCATTAGCGATTTCAAACCACGGGAGAATCCCTCAGACGAAAGAATAAAAAGTAAAGGAGACAGCGGGTCGCCTTGTTTTACACCACGGCCTACTGAGAATGATTCTGTATGAAGACCATTTAGCAGAATAGAACATCTAGTAGTGCCCAAGTAATTAATCAGAATGCGTATAATTCTTGGATGGAATCCAAAGTTTTTCAACAGATTTCCCAAATATTTCCAACTGACCCTGTCAAAGGCTTTCTCCATATCTAGTTTAATCATTACATGGCCTCCTCTAGTATGTTTATCTAGGATATGTACCATTTCTTGTGCAAGCAAAACTAGTTCAGTGATACCTTGGCCTTTCATGAATCTAGCTTGTTCAGGTGATATAAGTTTAGGTAACAGACTTCCCAGCCTAGTTGCAAGCAATCGTGTGACTACTTTAGAAATGAAATTTGTTAGACAAATTGGTCTGAAGTCGCTAAACCTTTGCGGATTCTGAACTTTTGGTATGAGAATAATAGTAGCAGACGCAGCAACCTTGGGCATCCTGATTCCGAGAAAAAACTCTTGCACCGCTTTGTGTACATCTGTGTTTATAATCTTCCAAAAGCGTCTATAGAAAGAACCCGGGAAACCGTCAGGTCCTGCTGCACTAGATGGACTGAGTTCCCAAACAGCCATTTGCACCTCTTGCAAATCCGGTTGATGTAATAACATTTGATTATCTTCTGAAGTCAAGACACTTGGGATATACTGCAGAATATTGGCATAATCTGCGCATGGTTCCTCAGCATATAAAGAAGAATAGTAACGTACCGCCTCAGATGCAATGTCAGCAGAAAGAACACATTCCGAGTTATCATCACGTAAGATTGAGCGGATAATTTGTCGACGACGCTTATCCATTACAGTCTGATGAAAATAAGAGGTATTGGCATCTCCCTCTTTGAACCATTTAATATTAGCTTTTTGCTTCCAGTAAAGAAACGCCCTAGTTTGCACAAGGTTTAGTTTAGCCAAGCTACGATGGTATTGTTCGCGACTTAGAGGAGATGGATCAGCATCAATTAGTATTTCATTTCTGATAACCTGCTCTTCTGCATGCGCCACGTGATCAAAGATATTTCCAAATACTTCCCGGTTCCATTTCTTTAGGTGTTTTCTAAGTTGGCAAAGCTTGTCATAGAATACCCACATACCTCCAACCGTAGGGAAAGATAGCCAATGATGCTGAACAAATGTATCAAAATTTGGATGAGTTGTCCAAGCGTCTAGATATCTAAATGTTGATGGACCCCGGGGCAGTTGTAAGTCGCATGAAAGATAAAGGGGTGCGTGATCTGATGTTGCTCGATTAAGATGTTGTAGATTTGTTGTTGGGAACATATCAAAAAATGATGACGAGCACATAAATCTGTCCAGTCGTCTCCACACTCGTCCTAACCCCCGTCCTTCTGACCACGTAAATAATGACCTTTGAAATGAGATGTCTTGTAGTTCACAATGTGTTATGCAGTCGTTAAAATCTTGTAACGAATGTAATGTGGGAGTAGAGCGTCCTCGATGTTCATCCAAAGTTCGAAATGTATTGAAGTCACCCACAATTAACCAAGGCAGTGAGGTTGAAGAGTGCAATTGCATTAAGTCTGCCCATAATGGACGTCTCGCTGACAGAGTGTGTTGGGCATAAACAGCCGTTAACCAGAATGAATCTCTAGTTGCAAGCCAACGAAGTTTGAGTGAGTGATTTTGAGGTCCAGACCGTTCCTCATCTAAAGTGAGAACGGACTCCTTCCAAAAAAACCAAATGTGATCATCATTTGAAGACAATGCATTCGTAAAGCCAAGTTGCAGGCGATAGGATTGTAGCTTCGACGGCCTAGCTTTTGGTTCCAAAACTATCAACACATGAATATGATAACGTTTAACTAATGTCAACAGTCTATGAACAGAGGTACGAATCCCCCTTACATTCCAAGAAATTATCTTCATTGAGATAATTTTTCAAAAGATATATATATATATATATATATATATATATATATATATATATATATATATATATATATATATATATATATATTGAGAGATACGCAACCCTTAACCTGGTGATTCTGGGTGACATGGGGGCTGCTTGATTGTTTCAACGTAAGACTTTTGGTGCTGCAATAGTTTTCTGTTCCAAAGAAGTCTTGTTCTGATCCATTCCTATACGAGAGTCAATGTATTCAATCTCAACAATGCTGGCCATGGCATTAAAAATTTCCTTATCTTGCTCATCCAATGTATTGATATAATCATTTGTGACTATTTTTGTATCAGAATGAGCAGCTACGTCTGTACAAACTGTGTCCTTAAATAAGTAGTTGTCATCCTTACTTCTTAGTCGAGTCAAATCTTGGTTTTGTGCTGGTTCTAAGTAGGTGTCATCTTGCGTAGAAATCTGTTGTGTATGCACCTGTGAAGGTATTCCTTGGTCAGCGTCTAAATTTGTACCCTCTGGGTCAACATTTGGGGGTACTTCTGATAACTTCTTCGGGGTCCAGCATTTCTTTGCCATTTTATCCTTGATCTTTAGAGCCTTTTCTTCCTGAACCAGCTTCGATTGAGACTGGAGGGTATTCTGACCCTCAATGTTTTGCTTTCCACAATGCTCCTACGTATGCCCTAAATGATAACAACAAGAACAATAGAATGGCAATGATTCGTACTCAACTGGTTGCATGATAGTACGGGATGGTGCCTGTATGAAAACTCGTTGTGGTAGCTCTTTGGATACATCAAGTTCAATGCAAACTCTTGCCACAGATGGTCTTATGGCGGATGTCGTGGCAGCGTCGAGTTTTAGAGGTGTACCAAGCATATGTGCAATCTTGAAAATGGCGTATTTTCTATGAAAGTGAATTGGTAATCCCGGGAAAGTAACCTAGATTGGGACTACCGGTACCTCTTTTGATGCATCGTAATCCGGCGTCCATTTTGTGAAACGCATATGTTTGCCGGATATCATCCATCCTCTACGTGTAAAGCAGCGTATGTAATCTTGTTCTTGCTCAAAGTGTAGTATCACATGCAGTGCGTCAAGAAGGCCTACCTTTACGAATCAAAGAAATCCAATGCGTTCAATTGCTGATCTGATCGTGGCTAGCGGAGGCCGTCCATACCAGAAAGTTCCAACTAGGGTATATCGAAAAGGTGCTGCTAGTGATTCGATCTCTTTTTCTGAGAAAGAGATCATTGGATTGCCTTTGAATTTTTGCACTTGTTTAGGTTCCACCGCCGTTGGTGTTGTTGTGGAAAAAAGGGATGCAAAAGTCTTTGCTGGCGGCGGAATGTGCGATTGTGTCGGAGTAGGGTTTTGATTATGCATGGTTGGCGACTGTGTATTGAGGATGATTGTGCTAATGAATCAAAGAAGAATTGGATAGGGAGCGAGTGGTAACGGTAAGGTTGACGGTGGCGGTGGATCAAAATCACCATTTTTTCCGGTGATCGCCAGAGAAGAGCATGGCGTTTTTGCATATGGTATGAATATATATATATATACATATATATATATATATGGCTTCGTCTTCTCCAGGTGCTCCCGGCGGCGCCACGCGCTCCTTCGCTGCCATCGTAGCAGAACCCGCTCCAACAAAGGCGCATATTTCACCCAAATCAATTTCCAAGCATAAAGGTCATCCCTTGATTGCCTTTTCTGATGAAGAAATTGATTCATTGGCCGCTCCTTACCGGTTGTCTCTCGTTGGAACTTTTTGGTTTGGACGACCACCGATCAAGGTTATACGCCAGGTTTTTGAGAGAATAGGATTCAAATCAGATGTAAAGATCACTCTTTTAGATCACTCCCACGTATTGCTAAACTTTGGATCACTCCCACGTACTGCTAAACTTTCTGCATGAACCAGATTACATACGGTGCTTCTACCGGCGATCATGGACGATCGTCGGCTGCATCATGAGAGTACCGAAATGGACGATAGACTTCGATGCTTCAGCAGATGCTCCGATCGTGCCTATATGGATAGCTTTTCCAGGTTTACCTTTACATTTTCATCAACAGGCAGCACTTTTTGAGATTTCACGTGTGGTAGGTCACCCAATTAAGCTTGACGTAGCCACTGTAGATGGCCTACGTCCGTCTGTTGCACGTGTTTGTGTGGAGGCTGATGTATCAAAAGATCTCCCAAAGAAGATGTTTTTACAAGGAAAACAAAAAATTATACAACAACAAATTGTATATGAGGACTTGCCATCTTTCTGTGATGAATGTCGTGGGCTAGGTCATACAGCCGCCGCCTGTGGTGATATGGCGAATGACAAACCCTCTAAACCATAAAAGAACGTCACCAGATGGACTCCTAAGAAGAGCCAAAAAGATCCTACCTTTGATCCAAACAATGTTATTCTGCTCACAATAAAGTCATCTTTGACTGAGGAACGAGGAAAAGCGACGATCACAAATTCTCATGCAGAGGCGGCTTCTCCTTCCATATTCAAACCACAGAGTGCAAACCCAGAAAAAGATGTTGAGACTTTGCCAGTTCAAACAGATTTTAATGAGGATGACATCCTCAATGATAATGTTGATCATGCCACCGCCGAACAAGCGTAACCCTCGCAACAACTAGTTGACAATGTCGATTCACTGACGCATCATACAGAGACCCTGCATACAATGCACCGTATAACAGATGATACATTAACGCATACTCAAACCTTGTCTGATGATCCTGACTATTGCCAAGTCTCAGATTCTGACATCGACCAGTGTAATCCCACAACTCCACTGGATGAGGCCACTCGCACTCAGTTTCAGCAGCAGATGTTAGAGGATGCTGAAAACTTCAACAAACGCCTTTCATCACGTCCAGCAAGCACAAGTGACGAAGATATCCTGCATGACTGCTTGACAGGAACACACATTGATCCTGAGGGATTTATTCCAGCTCCAACTAGATGCAGAAATCGACTACGTAAAGAATTGCCCCCAAGACCACCATCGACAGTAGTGACCTGAATGCAACTCGTGTGGGCTCAACGCCACCACAGACATCATTATGAATGCCATCACATGGAACACTGGAGGTATTCGTACCTCACTAGACCGATTGATATCGATGGTACATAATACACATTTGGATATAATAGTGATCATTGAGCCAAAACAGCTACGGTCAAAGCTTACCAACTACAAATTAAAACTGGGATTCTCAAACGTGATGTCAACTTGTCAAGAAAACATCTGGTTCTTTTGGAATTCGTCTTCATTACAATTACTTGATGTTAGTCATGGTGATCAAACTTCGTTATTCACTTTTAACTATCTACCAACCTAACAATCTTTTGCTTGATCCGTGGTATATGGCCACCATACAATTGCTAATAGACAACCTCTCTGGGCTTCACTTTTTGAGGTATCCCGTACCATCTCACTGCCATGGATCATAGGTGGAGATTTTAACTCTTTTCTATCATTAGATGAGCATAAAGGCAGATCTACACCATCCCTTCACATACTGAACGATTTCAAAGAATGTGTGGATACTTGTGGATTTCAGGACCTTCCCATTAAGGGCACATTATTCACTTGGGCGCGTGGAATGGGTCAATGTAGAATCATGCGATGTCTAGATAGATATTTATGTACAATCTCATTCTCAAATCTATTTACAGACATTATAGTTCATCATCTTCCAAGATCAACATCTGACCATGTGCTGCTTTTCCTCAAATGTACATTATCACAAACGCAGCCTCATATCCCCTTTCGATACATAAATTCTTGGGCATTACATGCAGATTTTGTGTTATATGTAAAAGAAAAGTGGCAAGACTATCCAATGACCGGCGGCATGCATGGCCTCTATTCCAAACTTAATCGTCTCAAAAAAGATCTCCGCGTTTGGAACCGCAAAATATATGGTAACATTTTCAGCAATGTGGAGATGGCCGAAGCAAACTACAAACGGCTGGAATCTCAATTTGATGCAAACCCCACGCAAGAGAATAGAGCAGCAATGTCTCTCGCACACGCGCAGCTTCTTCAGGCTACTAAAGCACAGACTTCCTATTGGGCGTAGAAATCTAGATCTCATTGGGTAACAGAAGGGGAAGCTAATACATCTTACTTTCATGCAATAGTCAAGGACAAGCACCGAAAACAACTTATCCGCGGTTTACAAAGCAGTTCATGTAGCCAGCTATAAGATAATGATGCTTTTGGGGATGAAGCAGTTTCTTTCTACAAACATCTCTTCGCGGAAGAACCTGTGACTGGTTTAGAAGACTTTCTTCGTAGCATATCTACATTGATATCGCAAGAAGATACCTGCATGCTTACTGCCATACCTGATGCGAATGAAATAAAAACGTCAGTTTGGCATCTTAGCCCAAACAGCGCCGCAGGACTAGACGGATATAATGGTCACTTCTTCAGAACATGCTGGGACATAATACATTTGGATGTTATTCTTGCTGTTCAAGAATTCTTTTTGGGCATCCCTCCAACACAGGTAATGGTTTCCTCCCTAATCACTTTAATACCCTAAAAATCCCGCCCATCGACATACGCAGATTTTCGTCCAATATGTCTCTCAAACTTCATAAGTAAGGTGACTACCAGAATCATTGCTTCTAGACTAAATACTTTGTTGCCGAAAATCATCTCTCCTGAGCAAATTGGTTTCCTAAAAGGCCATGATATCAGTGAACATGTTCTAATGGCAAATGAGATGGTCCATTTAATAGATAAGAAAGTTCATGGAGGCAATGTAATGATCAAATTGGACATGACGAAAGCCTTTGATATAGTAATTGGTCGTATTTGGAGGCACTACTCCACAAATTTGGTTTCGCATCACGATTCATTCGTTTCATAATGAATAATATGAGTATGTCAAAGCTCTCCATTGCCATTAATGGATCTTCTTATGGTTTTTTCTCACCCACACGAAGAGTAAAACAAGGAGATCCATTATCTCCTTTGCTATTTATCATGTGCTCAGAAGGTTTCAGCCGTGGTATAAATCATCTTTTCAATACTGGATCTCTTCACGATTTTTCTTTGGGGCGGTTCGACCAGTTTCGCACTTAGCATATGCAGATGATTTGTTCGATAAAATACTTGGGCTCTTATCTCTATCGCGGCATCAACAGGGCTTCATACTGCAATACCTTAATTCAGCACTTTGATGCAAAGCTCACTGGATGGGCCAGCCGACTGCTCTCTCCAGGAAGTCGTCTAGTTTTGTTAAAATCAGTGCTGACTGCTATGCCTTTACATATCTTAGCAGCGGCTCGTCTGCCTAAAAGTGTTATCAGTACACTTAATCGCAAAAATGCCTCATTATTGTGGAGTGATAAACATCATTGGATCTCATTCACAGATATATGTTACCCAGAAATGGAAGGAGGACTAGGAGTACGTAACTTGATTCACGTTCAGAGTGCATATGATTGTAAACTATGGTGGTCTTCATAATGCTACGACACTATGGAGGACTTACATGCACCAACGTTTATGGTACTCGCGTAGATTATACACCCCGCATTTACGATTCCCCTGGATGGAAGAGAATATGCTCTATACACTCTCTATGCAATCAGTTATCAACTGGCGTCCCAAACCCAGTGTGGATTACAAGTGCCACTGGACTTTTCTCCATTCGACAAGCATATGAAGATGTTCGACCAACTCGTGCAAAACTGTTATCACATAAATTTATATGGTGGCGTGGGATCTCCAAAACAATAAGCATCTTTGCCTAGAGATTATTGCACTTGGCCCTTCCTATCGAAGACAATCTGCGTCAACTTTCGGCCATTTGTCCCACTATTTGTCCGTTTTGCCGCAACGCTTCAGCTACTCTTGATCACTTGTTCATTACATGCCCTATCGTCAAATCTGCATGGCTGCAACTATCGGTTCTTCTCAACAGACCACAGAACTGTTCATCCACTCTTCGATCTAATTTGCTTCAATGGTGGCTTTCATCCTCCGCTAGTACACTCAAAGGTAATCTTCGTATTATTGGTCCCATCATGCTGTGTTGGTTTATTTGGCGGGTTTATACCAATCATACATATGGAGATGCGGATCTACCATTCACAAACATCTTCAATCTTACACGTCAATCATGCTACGACCGGACTTCCTCCCTACATGGTACGTCATTAGCTCAATATGAACCCTCTCTCATTGATGCTGGTTTCTCTGCAAAGCTGCGGCCAAAAATTATAATGCCGCTCAAATGGAGGCTTCCCCCATCAGGAAAATTAAAACTAAGATGCATCAGCCACCACTTCTTATGCTTCGGTCGGATCAATATTGCGTGATTCACTAGGACGCATGATAGCTGCTCTTTCATTCAGTCTACCCTCCGAGCGGAAATACAAGCCATTCTATATAGTCTCATGTTCTTTGGACAACTACATCGCAACCTAATCATTGAAACGGATTGTCTTCAAGTCAAACAGCCGAATATTCATTTGGCAGCTTTGCCTGAATACAAGCGTTTGCAATTACTTCTAAGGCTTACGTATAGTCAGCTTATTTTCATCCCCAGAGAGATCAACATGGTTGCTCATTACTTGAGTCAATTTGCGCATACAACGCCGGCTACAAAGATCTTCACATCCGCAAGTCAGCTGCCCCTCACGGCGCGTGGGTTCTATCACACAGATGGTGTTCTACATGCCCTGCGAACATAAATATTACGGCTTACCAATTTATTTTGTTGCCTGTACTCTTATGTTACAGGCAACCCTGGTACGTATGGTCATTATCCTTATACATAATCAACTAAATGCGTTCCCTGTTAGAGAATTATTTGTTGTGTTGCCCGCAGTCTTTGGACTTCGGGCAACATTGGTATGTTGCTGGAGTTCTTGCATGATTATTTGGCACAACCATATTGCATCGGTTGCCTCTAATGTGTCTTGTGCTGCTTTCTTGCGAGGAACATACTCACTGATGTTTATTCCACAATGGCGGAACTTCATTATGCGGAGCATCAAGGGTTGGACAAAGTATGCTGCTACATCAACAAATCCAAACTTTGACTGCTTTTTCCGGTGGCTTTACAACGATTTTCATCACAATCACTACCTAACAGGCGATACCAATGTAGTTTTGATGTGTTCCATATCCAATTACTTAGCGTTAGCAGTTAGACAGTATCCCTCCAATGATATAAATATGTACGCTTTTTCCTTCGCCAAGGTTTTATCTACAAGGGTGGTCTTACTTGGCAAGGTTTTAATGCGGCATATCATATATGATTGGAGACTGCACATTATCGCTACTTTACATTTCCGATTTTCGTACGATTTACATTCTTGTAATATGGTTGCCTCCACCCCAAGTGAGGAATTTTAATTTAATAAAAACCCGCCTTTATTCAATATATATATATATATATATATATATATATATATATATATATATATATATATATGTATGTATATATATTAGTGAAAGATCAAGAAGGATAATAAAAGATGCTGCCCTCTCCAGCGCTCCCATGGCGATCGGCGTAGCCTCCGTCGCCCCTTTTCTTCGATCACCATCATTGCCCTCCACCCCTTTCTTTTTCCGGCGAGTCTGCTATCACCCTCAACCACATGGCGGCTTCTTCATCCGCACAACCACCCGCAATGCCATCAGCTCCATTGCCATCAGCCGCGATCGCGGCACCACATCCACCTCTCATGCGATCTTTCGACTCGTTGTTCAGATCCGCGGCAGAGCCAATCAAACCGAAGGATATCAAGAAATATAAGGGCAGTCCCAAGATCACCTTCACCGATGAAGAAATTCATTCATTAGCCGCACCATATCGATTCACATTGGTGGGCACTTTTTGGTATGGACGGCCGCCATTAGCAACGATACGGGACGCCATTGATCGGATAGGTTTCACAGGAGCACTAAAGGTTCGCCTTTTAGACGCGACACACATCGTACTCCATTTTGTTCAAGAACAGGACTACATCCGACGCTTCTCCAGAAGAGGTTGGATCATCTCTCGTAAGCAGATGAGAATCATCAAATGGACCCCGGATTATGATCCCGCAGTTGAAGTGCCAATTGTTCCAATCTGGGTGTCATTCCCGGGTCTTCCCATACACATGCATCGTAAAGATGCTCTCTTTCAAGTGGCGGCTTTGTTAAGAGAACCACTGAAATTAGATTCAGCCACAGCTATGATGAACCGCCCTTCGGTAGCGTGCGTGTGCATTGAACTGGACGTTTCTAAGGAGCTTCCTCATCGAGTATTCATTCAGACATCATCTCAGGTTATACTGCAGACGGTGGAGTACGAGGATTTGCCAAAATATTGCGACCAATGTCATCGACTGGGCCATGTTGCTGCAGATTGTGACAAACAAATTACAAAACAGTCGACTGCCATAGATGATAAGCCAACGGCTAAGCAGACGATAAACCCTAAACAGCCGGTGGACAAATCTAAAAGTCAACGTTGGACACCCAAAAAGCTGGGACCATCTGAATCTTCTGAGGAACACTTGGAGGCTGTATTGCCTCTTTCGCAACCCATGACAGAAGCACCAGAAATAATAATTCCTCCATCACCGGACATGGCTGCACCCCCGGAAGTTTCCGATGTTCAGGACATATCCAGACTTAAAAGGGTTGACGATTGTATAGTAGGAGATATCCCGAACAAATTTGTAGCTGGTTATTAGTCGGACAATGAAGTAGACCCTCCTCAGCAGGAAAACAGATTGAATGACCTTGATCAGAGCTGCGCAGAACACATCGCTCATACCGTGGAGGCCGCTTATGTTGATACTCATTCGGATGACCAAACAATGGTGAACCCTCCTGATCCACAGCCGTCTCAGGGGCCAAGAATTTTAAGACGGGCTCATGAAAATCCCACATCTCCCCGAATAACAAGGTTATGTGCCGCCCACCTCTCAAATTCTTTTGATGTATTGTCACAATGAAGATATTATTATGGAACGTTTGTGGCATTCGTACATCTTTTACTCGATTACTATCACTAACTCGAAAATATATCATCATGCTTTAGTCGTCATTGAGCCAAAATGTAGGCCCACATCTTTAATTTCTTATCAACTGCAACTGGGTTTCTCTAAATCGCTATCTGCTCGTAATGATCAAATTTGGATTTTTTGGAAGGAATCTATCTTGAGTCGGGAGGAGGAGCGTCATGGACACCAACATCACTCGATAAAGTTTCGGTGGCTTGCCTCTGGAGATTATTTTTGGCTGACAGCGGTATATGGGCGTCACTCTATTTTAGAGCGCCGTATATTATGGGACAATTGGAGCATTTTCATGCTGAGAATGCCATACCTTGGTTACTAGGCAGATATTACAATACTTTCAGAACTTTGGAAGAGCATCGTGGAAGATCCCAACCTTCACTATGCACTCTCCAGGACTTCAATGATTTTATCCAACGTTGTCATTTGCAGGAGGTTCCTTATCAAGGATCAAATTTCACCTGGTCTGATGGACGTGGCTTAGGCCGTGTGTGCCGATGCCTTGATCGTTTCCCGATATCATTATCCTTTTTGGATTTATTTCTAATTATGCAAGTACAACATCTATCACGAGCTACTTCTGACCATGCTCCATTACTTTTGACATGCGACATTGAAGGCCCAAGAGCTCCATCAGCCTTTCGCTATCTAGATGCTTGGGAAACACATGCAGACTTCCATGATTTCGTCACCCATAGATGGCAAACATACCCAACGGTTGGGGGCATGTGGGGACTACACAAGAAATTGTCTCTTTTGCGGCGAGACCTAAAGCAGTGGAATAAAGATAGGTTTGGTAATATCTTTGAAGCCGTATCCAATGCGGAATCGTTGGTGAAAACTGTAGAAATTCAACACGACGAGGCACCTACGGAGATCACGCGAGCACTATATCACCAACGAATAGCGGAACTCAAACTTGCTCAAAATCGTGCCTTTTGTTTTTGGAAGCAAAAGGCAAATGTTAAGTGGCTGAAAGAAGGTGACGCGAACACAGCATTTTTCCATCAAACTGTCAAAGATAAACGTTGCAGACAGAACACTCAGAGAATTTTATCGTCAGAAGGGACAGAATACACACAGCCGAATGATATTGTTGCTGAGGCTATTTGGTACTTTTCAAAACAATTTGCAGAGGAACCAATCTCTGATTGTGATGCCATACTACAGTATATGCCTGCATTGATTGATTCAAACGATAATCTTATGTTACAAGCGATCCCATCGCTAACCGAGGTGAAGACGGGGGTTTGGGATCTCAGTCCCACAAGTGCAGCAGGACCTGATGGCTACCCGAGGTCTTTTTATCAAAAATTCTTGTATATTATTCAGCATGATGTTCACAAGGCGGTCCAGGAATTTTACTTGGGTATTCGAATGCCAAAACCAACAGCTACGGCCACAATAGTACTCATACCAAAGGTCGTTAACCCCCAAACATTTACGGATTTTCGTCCAATATGCCTCACCAACTTTATTTCTAAAGTGATTACAAGATTGCTTGCATCCCGCCTTGCCAACACTTTACCGAAGCTAATCTCACTGGAGCAAGCAGGATTCATGAAAGGTCAGGGCATCACAGAGCAGGTACTGCTTGCGCAGGAAATGGTTCATGTTCTTGATAAACGCACGAGAGGAGGTCAAATCATTGTCAAGTTAGATATGATCAAGGCTTTCGACCGTGTAAGTTGGAAATATTTGCAGTTTCTTTTATGTAAAATGGGCATGCACGCACGACTTTTCAGGATCCTCATAAACAATTTAAGTATGACCAACTGCTCGATTCTTCTCAATGGTGCTTTGACTGCTTCTTTCACTCTTGGCCGAGGTGTCAAACAGGGTGACCCCTTATCGCCGTTGTTGTTTATCCTATCTTCTGAAGGCTTCTCATGAGGTCTTACACACCATTTTCAAACGGGATATATTTCGGGATTCAATACAGGCCGTGTGAAATGTGTTTCGCATTTGGGATTTGCCGATGATCTCCTAATTTTCTTAAACGGGACCGCGCAAAACCTAGCCCAATTTCGAAACTTTCTAGACGCATACCAGCAAGCGTCAGGCCAACTGGTTAATTACAGCAAAAGTCAACTTGTTCTAGGCCAAGGAGCCTCGTATAATAACGCACTGCAGGCCATGGGTATGCGCTCAACCTCTTTGCCCATTAAATATTTAGGCTCATATTTGTACAAGGGAATCAACAAAGACAGGTACTGTATCCCTCTGCTTAATCACTTCGATGCTAAACAGTCTTCATGGTCGACTAAGTTACTTTCAATGGCGGGTCGAATATGTGCTCAACACCATCCCAACTCATCTTATAGCCAGCTCCAAGCTCCCAAAAGGGGTGATAAATATTCTGAGTCGCAAAATGGCAGTATTTCTTTGGAAAGGCAGGCATCACTGGCAATCTTGGCCCTTAGTATGTCGTGCGGTTGAAGTTGGAGGTCTTGGAATTTGTAGCCTTTCACATGTGCAAAAATCATATGATTGCCAACTTTGGTGGAAATACTTCCAATCAAACACATTATGGTCTGAATTCAGCAGAGCCAAGTACGGCCAACGCTCCTCCGTCTATTTACACATTTATGACTCATCTACATGGAAGCGCATTTGTAAAGTAAATGCGTATATGAATCTACACACTACTCGGACACATGACATGCTCCATTAGATCCCGGATTCAAATGGCCAATTTTCTACACGTTCAGCCTATTCACAAATCGCCACACAAGAACCAAGCAAAGTCGAATACCGTTACATTTGGTGGAAATCTTCGCATCCCGGGCAAAAAATATTTCTATGGCAATTATGGAACAGCTCTCTGCCGATGGTAAACAACTTGCGCTGCTGGCTTATCTCAATTCCATCACAATGTATTTTTTGTCGACAAGAACACGATCATCAAGACCATGTCTTTCTACATTGTTCAAACATACGGTCTCTATGGATGGATATGTCGCTAACATTCTCGGGTCCAATGCCACAGTCAAGTACAATCAAAGCACATCTTTAACGTTGGTGGAGCGTTTCTTTGAAATCATCAATGACTGGCCAGCTACGAGCAGTAATACCTTCATTAGTAACTTGGGAGATATGGAAGACATATGCAACATGTAGATTTGGAGATGAGACTTTCAGCCCTGAACGCCTACATACCAAGGTAAAAACGGCTATTTACACATGGTGCACTTCAGTGAATGAGAAAAAGTTTGTCCAGAATCTACCTCATCTAGTCCAACAAAAATATTCGCCACCAATCCGCTCAAAGCGTTTGACCATAGTCCGCTGGCAACTTCCACCATCGGGAAAGCTAAAATTAAATATAGATGCCTCAGTTGGACAGAGAATGGCAGCGGGCAGCGATTTTGCGCTCATCCCATGGTAACTTCATCTCGGCAATTTGCTTTGCTCTACCTCTGATGACTCCACTTCGAGCGGAACTACAAACCATGACATATGCATTGATTTACTATGCACAGCGGCATGACAGCATTATTGTAGAAACTGACTGCCAAATGATGGTATCGCTGCTGGCGGGATCTCAGACAATCACGGGATTCTTCGCTGCAGATATCTTGCGTGCTAAAATTTTTCTCAATCTCATCCATGCAACACTTGAATACTGTCCACATGAAGCGAACTCTGCAGCACACAGATTAGCTCGATATGGTTTTAAAACAGCGGGCCTTCGTTCTTACGTATCCAATCAATCACTTCCCAGTGAAGTACGTGGTGCTTTACTCATGGATCTTTAGCTACCGACCCTTCGTCATTGACATATGCTGCATGCTACATTGTCTTTTCTCCCTTGTCGTTGCCTGTGTTACTACACACAGGCAACGCTGGTGCGTTTTCCTACTATATGTTATTTCGTTATAGCCGTGATGCTACACGTTTTATTATGCTATAAATCTCTTTGTCTGATACCCGTGTTTCTTTTGTTCTGGTTGCCAACAATGATCACTTCGTTGATGAGGATAATCATACAAGCCATAGTCCCGTGCCAGTGCAACCGGAAGGTGTCATTTGGGAACATTCTTAAGCGATCGTCACCCTGGCCTGACTTCAGCCAGGGCGGCTGGGGTACGCGTTTGTTTGATACTTATGTACTCATTTATTACTTCATTTCCATGATGATAACTGCTTCATTGCTTTTTCATGAGGCACATCTCAACGAGGGTCATACTTCTTCAACAATTCGGCTACTACATCAGAACATTAGCAAATTTTGTGCAACCAATGAGACAATGACTTCATGTTTCCATGGCTTTTGTATCAGTGACAGCCGTATAAATATGTACGCTTTTTCCTTCGCCAAGGTTTTATCCACAAGGGTGGTTTTTCTTGGCAAGGTTTTAATGCGGCATATCATATACGACTGGAGATACACCATTATATGCATTCTATTTCACTTATTTTCTTACAATGACGAATGTTCCTGATGTAATATGGTTTTCCTCCGCCATAACTGAGGCTTACCAATAAATTATTCTCTTTCATAAAAAAATATTAGTGAATGACGGGCGATATCGTCTGAGATTTTATTAATAAAATAAATGCTCACTTGTGGCAGAGGAATACCGTGGTTACATGTTTCGTGAGAGACTCTCTCACTAAACATTCGAATAAATGAAAGAAAGTAGCTATTGTAGAGCTATGAAAAAAATACAAAGTAATAGCAATGAAAATCGACTATATATAGACAACAGTAGTATACTTTATTGTTAAGGCAAAACACATCAAGTCCTATCGCCAGCGTGGTGTCCAACAGGATGCTCCTAGGATAGTGCATTTGACACATAAAATAAATGGTCAGAAGAGCATAATCAAAGTATAACGAGAAAAGTAATATAAAAACCATGTACATACCAACGTTGTCTGCATTCATGATGAACACAAGCAACAATATCTTAAGCCAGCCATCCATCCATCCAGGTTCTCCAAAGCTGCGTATCCACATAAAAGGCCATTAGCATGCGATCCATTGTCTCGTCAAGTCCATAGAGTAAATTATTGTGATCAAATTTTGCAGCAAAGTCAATAATGATCAAATGTAATTTAAAAAGATAAAGAGGATCGAAAGTGCATGGTGCAGCGAAATTAATGGAGATTATTACGTACCCATGTTGTCTGTACCAACCAGTGATACAGACAACAGTATGATAGAATAAGCAGTCCACGGAAATGCAACCCCATCCTCTCCTATAAGAATACAACTTATCGCCAATAGAGGGAAGGCTCACCATCACACGGCAAATGACACCCATCATATGTCGCAAACACAAAAACGTTAACCAAACACCAATAATGAAATTGATATAAAGGAAGCAATAATGAAATTGATATTGGAGGCCAATAGAGGGCGAAAGATCATACCAATGTTGCCTATGCCAAATGATGACATAGGCAACCAAAAGATGTGTACGCCAACCCATTGGGAGACTTTAAAAATTAGAGACGTATGTTTCGGACTGAAATATCCAAGTTAATGGCTCCACGTACTTCACTTGGGAGATCATGCATCGATGAATAGATGATCAAGCCTGCTGAATGATAGCTATGTCTAGGTAGAGTATGTGCTGCGGTATTTGACCCTCCGGGACAATAAGAAATCGAGGAAACATTAAGACGCAGGAAATGGATTATGCGTCTCAAGTCTGTAATCAGTAACTGAACATGTCTTGCAGCATAGTAAATTAAGGCATTTTGGAGGGCCATTAATTTGGCCCTGAAAGGTGATGAGGCTGGTAAGATAAAGCAACTAGCAGAGACAAGTTCCCCCTGATGATTGCGCAGCACCACTCCTACTGCTGCTGCGCAGGACCCACTGCGGCATCCACATTTAACTTTAACTTGACTGTAGGTGGTAACTCCCATCGGACAATTCTATATCGACGTGCTCGTAGCGGAGGCGAGAAGGATCGGGTTACCAAATGAGGTATATGTTGCAAAAATTTTTGCCCTTGCGTCGAAGCACACCATGTGTAAATATGGTCTAGGACACACTCAAATAATCTCCTATAAGAGAAGCAATTTTCTCCAAAGCAAATACCTGTATAATCTTTCCAAATAACCCATATGACAAGCGAAGGAACCACCACCCGTAACTGGCCGAGCATATTATATATATATATTTGTGTATATAATATATATATATATATGCATATATATATATATGCCTTTTTTAATAAAAAATGGAGATCTCTATAACGTATGGGCGACAGCACTGACTGCTGCGGCGTCATGCCGCAGCCTTCCTCTCATCCTCGTCTTCTGGTTTCTTCAAAAATTTGCTACTGTTTTTGGTTGTTTATTGGCATATTATTTAGAAGATCCAATTTTTCGCAGATCGCGATTCCAAGGGAGGCTGCTGTGATCAACCTTGAAGGCCATGGATCCGCAGCGATCCTACGCCTCCTTACTCAAGCCACAGGCAACGATCATCCCTCCTCGTGAAATCACATGCTTGAAAGGTGTTCCTGCAATCAAATTCACACGCGAGGAGGTAACAACATTATCGGTTTCTTTTCAACATTGCCTTGTAGGAACGTTTTGGTATGGACGACCTAATTTGGATGCCATTTGCAAGTGTTTTGATCCGATTGGTTTCTCCGCAGCAGTAAAAATTACATTACTTGATCCTACTCATATTCTACTAAATTTCGATGCTGAGGTAGATTATTACCGTTGTTTTTCTTAACGCACATGGACAGTCTCATTATGAGAGTTACAAAATGGACGTATGATTTTGATCCAAAGGTAGACGTGCCCATTGTTCCAGTTTGGATTTCATTACCTGGCCTGCCTGTTTATCTACACAAGCAGGAAGCATTGTTTGAAATAGCACGAATGATAGGAACCCCGCTGCGATCAGATTCTGCAACCACAAATTTACTGAGACCATCGGTGGCTAGAATTTGTACAGAGATTGATGTTTCTCAGGAGCTACCGCAGAAATTATACATTCAAAGCGATGATCATCATTTCTTTTAGCTAGTAGAATATGAAAATTTGCCTTGGTACTATAGTTCATGTCGAATTTTAGGGCATTCTGCGACTGCATGTAAAAAAGATACAACATGGGAAGCTGAACCAAAAACCACCGTTCCCACAACTTCGCTACCAAAACAGGTTTCAAAGCCACCCCAGCGGTGGACACCAAAAAAATCTGGTCCACCACCAGTAGCCCACACTATATTGAAGTCCTCTGTCATGCCAACTGTGCCTGAACAAAGCTTAAACACCTGTACACCCTTTGACGAGGCCAAAAATAATCAGCAACAACACAATAACACCATGCCAGAAAACTTGTCCACTCAAGATGACATACCGCAACAGGCGCATGAGGAGATGAATGGTTTTGATATTGATGTTTCTGAAAAGCAAGATCTTTCGCGGCTCATTTCAACATCAGTGGAGCCTTCGCCTCAGCCTACACAATCTCATTCACCGTGGTCGGGACATGCCTCTGACACGGAGGTAACTCAACTGGAGCCATCTGATGATGATCAGGATATTCATGGCGTGGCCCAAGACATATCATTGCGAATGCAACATGGATTATCGATAAACCCCCAGAACAGTCAGATCATGCACTATTGACTGATGTAATGGTTTTTAGTCGAAACGTCACCGTACTAAGAAAGAAGATATGCCTAGACCGCCTCCATCGGGAATTGTAACAAGGGCTACTTCAAAGTTGGAGCCCCCATCTCCAAGATGAATTGCTTAACATGGAATGTAAGGGGATTGCGCACCTCCTATCAACGTGTGCAATATTTGGTGCGACAGCATCATATTCATTTGCTTGTAGTTATTGAACCTAAATTGCCTGAATCAAAATTAGATTACTATCGGCTTAAGCTAGGATTTGCCAATGCAACTGTCTCGTTGGATCATAACATATGGATTTTTTGGGCTTCTGCCATGCTGCAACAAATAGAGTTGAAACATGGCTACAGAGATATTTCTTTACGTTTTCACAGGTTGCCTTCTGTAACATATTTCTGGTGGACTGCTGTGTATGGACCACATACAATGGCGGCGCGTAGGGAGCTGTGGACAGATTTTATTGAATTTTCATATAACATCCAAGATCCTTGGATAGTTGGAGGAGATTTCAACACATTTGCTTCATTAGATGAGCATTGAGGTGCAACTGTCCCTACAGTTCGACAAACATCAGATTTCACACAATGGATTAATACAGTGGGTTTGGTTGAATTGCCTTGTCAGGGATCTAAATACACTTGGTCAGATGGCCGCGGCCTCGGAAGGGTGAGTAGAAGACTTGATAGATTTCTATGTTCTTCATCCTTTTATGACTTCTTTGACACATTGCTAGTTCAACATCTAAATCGTGCCACGTCAGATCATACGCCGTTATTCCTTACATGCCGTGATTCTCATGTGACGGGGCCACAATTATTTCGTTTTCTGGATGTCTGGCTATCCCATCCAGACTTCATGTAGTTCATTCGTCATGTTGAGAAAAAGGGGTTTGAGTGATTTCAAAATGCATGATTTAAATAACTTGTTACAAAGAAATGCATGACATATTTTATGACATAGCACATTGTTGCATGAAATTTGCCTTATATAGTTCATATATATTGTTGCTGTACTAACGAGCCATGAAGCTTTAAAGCTTACATCAAATGGCAAACATTTGTTGTGTTTGAACTATTTTCAGGTGCCATAATTAATGAACTAAACTAGTTCATTAAGTGAAGTACTTAGTTAATTCAACTAAGTAGTTCATTAAAGGAAGCAATATTTGGAAAAGGCACCAAGGCAACAAGTTGAAGAAAGGAAAGTCTTCCACTCTCCTCCCCACACATATATACACGCCATTTATATATATGTATATATATATTTTCAAATTTTTTGATAAAGGCACATACACATATGTTCCAACGTACTACCGACACGTTATATATATTTTACGTACGTACGTTAACGTCACACCACCATAATTAACTCATATTTATGAGTATATTCAGGTCTTATATCATATGATATAAGTCATGGTGATGACAAATTAAATACGACAGGTTAAAAGGTTCTAAACCAAAAATTGTCGTATCGGACGAATACCGAAACTTCGCCAACGTGTCACGGACTTGCCATAAATAGATGGACAGCCCCTACACTTCAGAAATACTCAAAACCTTTGTGGGTATGACGTTATGTGCAGCCATAAAATCATTCCATGTTATCACACACAAATCACCCCACATTCAGGCCAAATTGTGGAGATTCCAATTTCAATTTTGTCACATGTATATGGTGCCACTTTAAGACCATCCAAGTACTGAATATTAAAGTTTATATTATTTATATTATGTGTAACATAATATATATAACATGTGCAAAAATTTGGAATTTAATTAGAGAAAAATTGGGTAATCGATAAACATCGAAAATTCGGTTTTCTACGTACACAACACATGGAACATTTTTGGCACATCATACGACATGTATCTAGACACTTTTTACATATGTCATACATCTTAAAGTGTTCTAGAAAATTAAATTAAGGGCTGATTGGAATATACCATGTGTGTATTATTAAATGTGCACTATTTTACAAAGTTTGCAAAAATAAAATTCAGCACATGTACATACATATCATACACGCCTATACCAGCTTGGTGGAGCCTATGTGGAGCCTTGTTGGCATATTGATTGGTCAAGAATCAAGCATACAATGTTGGTGACTTAAAGAAAGAAGCCACACAAGGTAATAATTCAAACTTATATCTCATTTGTAACACATGCTGAAAATTTCAGCATGTGTATTAAGAGCTGGCCGAATTTCATCCATTATGAGGCTATATTTTGTGTCTTGAAACATGTGATTAATTGGAAGACAAATTGGAATTAATTTGAATAAGATATGAAAGTAAAATTGTGATATCTTGAATATCACACATGCTGAAAAATTTCAGCATGTGTGTGAATGTACCTAGGCCGATTGTTTGGCCATGTTATTGTCCAATTTTATTCCCAAAATTGATGAGAATATTGTCTACTAATTGGTGATTTATTTTTAAGAGAAAAATCAAAATAAAATTTGGTAACAATTTGAAATGAAGACCCATGTATCACATGCTGAAATTTCAGCATGTCAAGTCTCATTATGGCCGAGTTTCTTAGCCTTGTTGGAGAAATATTATCTTGCTTAATTTATGTGATGATCTTGGAAGTTATGGTAATTGTTTTATGGTGATTTTGGCACATGTTTTTAGTGGAATTCTCAGATTTTCCTAGTCATCAAGTGATGACAACATTCAACCAATCAATGAGTGCCAAGTAAGCAAGAGTTAAATGATCATCCAATGAGGAGGTGCCATATAAGCAAGAACATGTCACAATGACGCCACATATTCTCCCAAGGACTTAAGAAATAATTTTCAATAGGAGTAATAGCACCAAGGGGGGCGGCCAAATCAAGATTAATAGGAAAGGAAGAAGAGCAAAACAAATACAAGAAAAAGCATTGCAATCTTGAAGCTAAAAACGCGTACATCCTCTTCTTCTACACTCTTTCTTTCTTCTTCCTAAAATCCTATTGCACTTACATTCATATACTTGAATAGGCTTGTCTTAGACCACCAAATATTCTTTATCTTTGTAAAAGATTGATCAAGGTGTGATCAATCTTCAATCTTGCAAGGTGGTGGTGTTCGTGTGCATTGTATTCAACATACAAGGTTTGTAAAGGGTTGGAGTTGGTGTGTCCATCAACCCTGTGGTAAGGTGTTTTTGTGCTGTGTGATTAGTGTGAACCGAGGAAGGTGTTCCTCGAAGACTGGAGTAGGTTGTTTATAACCAAACTAGTACAAAATTCTTGGTGTCATTTACTTTCAGCACTTATATTCTGTTTCAGCACTGTTTATCTTTTTGATTACGTTCGTAAAAACAGTAAACGTTTTTCAAAAATTACAAAACTTTGCAGAATCATATCCACACGTCTTAAGGTTAATTTTGCATAAGTTTCAACCCTTTTGGACAAGTATAAGTCAACCAAACGTCCAAAGTTCTGAGACTAGTGCAGTCTGATTTTCAGGCTTGCAAAGGTTGAGACTTTGATCGTATTTTACTAACTTCCCAAAAGCATTTTTCAAAAATGTTTCAACACATTTAAATATAACATATAAGAGGTTATTGGTTAAAATTTCACAGCATTTGGAGTTATGTACAAATAGGAATAAATTTTTCAAATCAGTTTACCGTTTCTGGCAGATTCGCGCAATCTGACCACCAACGATTTTTGAAAGGGTTAAAGGTTGAATTTAAATGTGAAATTTTTAGGAGACACTCATAACATCTGAGGATAAGCTCTCTCCAAATTTCAGAATTTTTGAAGACCGGCAACCTAGTTTTCAGAACGTTTTAAAACTAGTCCTGAAAACAGGAACTGTTTTCAGAAGTTGAGTTTTGGTTTAAAACTATTTTAAAAACCACATTTTCCGCACCCACTATTCAACCCCCCTTCTAGTGGTGCCTTGCAGATCCTACAATTGGTATCAGAGCGCAAAAACACTCACAACAAAAGGATCCAACGATCTACGTGAGATGGCATCCACTAGCTATAACACCGTGCAAGAAGGGATGTCAACCATAAGACCTCCTCTCTTTGATGGTGAGTCTTTCGTTCGATGGAAGGTAAGAATGAAACTTTTCTTTATGGCGATTGATATTGATCTTTGGTCAATTATAGAAGATGGTCCATTTTTTCCATCAAAGTTATCCACTGTAGATGGAGTCACATTAGAGGTCGTTAAGTCTAGGCAAGAGTAAACTAGTGATGATAAAAAGAGACTAAGCATGAACGCTAGGGCTATGCAGTTACTTTTAAATGGACTAAGTAAAAGTGAATCAAGCTATGTTTCAAATTGTTCTAGTGCACAAGAAATATGGAGAATACTTGAAATGAAACACGAAGGCACTAGTCAAGTAAAAGAGTCCAAGATCAACATGCTTATGTCCACACTTGAGTCCTTTAAATTATTGCCAAATGAGTCTATTGTTGAGATGGATTTACGCTTGACTAACATTTACAATTCTCTTGAGTCTCTTGGCAAAGCCTTCACTATGCAGGAAAAGGTACAAAAGGTCTTGCGAAGCCTTCCATCTGAGTGGGACCCTAAATTAACGGCCATAGAAGAAAGCAAAGAGACTAAATCGATTAAGATGGAAGAACTAACTGGATCACTTAAGGTATATGAAAACAAACTCGCTTTAAGACATTCTGAGTCTATTTCTAATAATGATAGGACTATAGCATTTAAATCAAATGAATACGTCGTAGATGATAGTGACATAGATTCTGATGATGAGGACTTAATCACGATGGCTAAAAGATTAAGAAAAATCTTGAGAAAATCGATTAAATTAAGTCTACCTCATCTAAGGATCATAAAAATAAAAATAAGGAAATAAAGTGCTATGAATGTGGATAACCTGGACACTTGTCATATGACTGTCCAAACAAGGACAAACAAATGAATAAATACCTTGATAAGGATCGGACAAAAACTAGACTCGCCTCAGAACCTAAACAGAGGAGAAGAGCCTTCAAAGCCTCCACTTGGAGTGACACATCCGACTCTGAGACTGATGATACGGAACAACAAAAGGCACAAGTATGCTTTACATCTAAAGCATCAAATGAGGTATCTTCCGACTCTGATTCTGATTCTGAATATTCTTATGATGATTTATTTAGTCAATATTTAGAATTGCATAAGTTTTCAATGACTCTTGCAAAAGAAAAGAAACGATTAATTGAAGACAAAAAGTTGTTAGAATCTTCTAACACGAACCTTGTTTCTCAATTAAACGATTCAAAAGAAGAGTCGTCACGCATCATTAATGCATTAAAATCAGAGGCCTCATCATTGACTACGCACAATAATGAAATGAAATCTGAGATTTCAAACTTGAAATAAATAAATGCGAATTTAGAGAAAATGGTGAAGAAATTTGATACGGGAACAAACATGCTCGATCACATTATTTCGTCACAAAAACATGATAGTGATAAAACGGGTTTAGGATACATTGAAACAAATGAAGTATCCATTAAATCAACAAAGTTTGTAGTGCCTAAGAAAGTAGACACTCCAAAACCAAAAACGGCGTCTAAGATGACGCAAAGACCCCCTCTCCCCACATCTCGTCATACTTCTTCTTCATATCATGAGAAATACAATTTTTCACCATATAGATATAAGAAGAAACAAGTGATGCATACACGACATTTATTTCATCCATCTAGATCACACACTACGCACACTAACACAAGGACTATCAAAAATGTCCTACATATAATACGTATAAAGGAGTTCTTGGCCAAAGGCCAAACGCATGTGCACCCAACGTATATTATGTTGCGTTTTCATCACCTTTCTCACCTTTTGGAAGACCTAGAAAGGTCACCCAAATTTCGGTACCAAAAGGGACATTTTCAAAGGGTTGAATAAATAACCCTCAAGAACGCACCTTTGAGATTATTTAAAATGCATGATTTTTTTTCATCTTTACATGCGCTTTTGATTATCTTTCCAAAATAAAGGGGGAGAGAATGCATGATTTAAGGGGGAGAGAGAAACTGATGATTGCATAAATCAAGGGGGGCGGTTTGAAATTTGAAATTCAAAATTTGAATTTATGCATAATTGAAGGGGGAGAGATAAGATTTAAATCATGTATGTAGGTTATTTTGAAAATCATCAAAAGGGGGAGATTTTTGAGAAAAAGGGGTTTGAGTGATTTCAAAATGCATGATTTAAATAACGTGTTACAAAGAAATGCATGACATATTTTATGACATAACAAATTGTTGCAAGAAAGTTGCCTTATATAGTTCATATATATTGTTGCCGTACTAACGAGCCATGAAGCTTTAAATCTCACATCAAATGGCAAATATTTGTTGTGTTTGAACTATTTTCAGGTGCCATAATTAATGAACTAAACTAGTTCATTAAGTGAAGTACTTAGTTAATTCAACTAAGTAGTTCATTAAAGGAAGCAATATTTGGAAAAGCACCAAGGCAACAAGTTGAAGAAAGGAAAGTCTTCCACTCTCCTCCCCACACATATATACACGCCATTTATATATATGTATATATATATATTCAAATTTTTTGATAAAGGCACATACACATATGTTCCAACGTACTACCGACACGTTATGTATATTTTACGTACGTACGTTAACGTCACACCACCATACTTAACTCATATTTATGAGTTTATTCAGGTATTATATCATATGATATAAGTCATGGTGATGACAAATTAAATACGACACGTTAAAAGGTTCTAAACCGAAAATTGTCGTATCGGGCAAATACCGAAACTTCGCCAAAGTGTCACGTACTTGCCATAAATAGATGGCCAGACCCTACAATTCAAAAATACTCAAAAATTTCGGGGGTATGATGTTATGTGCAGCCATAAAATCATTCCATGTTGGCACACACAAATCGCCCCACATTAAGGCCAAATTATGGAGATTCCAATTTCAATTTCGTCACATGTATATGACGCCACCTTAAGACCAGCCAAGTACTGAATATTAATGTATATATTGTGTATATTATGTGTAACATAATATATATAACATGTGCAAAAAGTTAGAATTTAATTAGAGAAAAATCGGGTAATCGATAAACATCGAAAATTCGGTTTTCTACGTACACAACACATGGAACGTTTTTGGAACATCATACGACATGTATCTAGACAATTTTTACATATTTCATACATCTTAAAGTGTTCTAGAAAATTAAATTAAGGGCTGATTGGAATATACCATGTGTGTATTATTAAATGTGCACTACTTTACAAAATTTGCAAAAATAAAATTCAGCACATGTACATACATATCACACACGCCTATACCAGCTTGGTGGAGCCTATATGGAGCCTTGTTGGCATATTGATTGGTCAAGAATCAAGCATACAATGTTGGTTACTTAAAGAAAGAAGCCAAACAAGGTAACAATTCAAACTTATATCTCATTTGTAACACATGCTGAAAATTTCAGCATGTGTATTAAGAGCTGGCCGAATTTCATCCATTATGAGGCAATCACCACTGGCGGTCATGACAAGATATATGTTTTCCTACAACTGAGGGTGGTATTGGCGTTCGCTCATTGTATTCACTGCAAAAGGCATATGGCTGTAAAATTTGTTGGTCATATCACAAATCTACACTATGGGCGACATATATGCAACATAAATACGGCAGACAGGGGCATTACAGAACTTTGTTATATGATTCTTCGGTTTGGAAACGAATTTGTAGGATTAACACTTTTTGTCAAGAACGTGTGACTATAGGTCCAACGGGTACACATTGGCAGCCGGATTTGAACAGACAGTTTACCTTAAAGAACGCCTATGAGGAATGTCACCAAACGCGGCCAGCCTTGCTCAGCTGCAGATACATTTGGTGGCAAGGCATTCCTTATGCTTCAAAGGTCTTCCTATGGAAACTATGTTATGGGGCATTACACTTACCAGATAATTTGATGGTTTTTATGAACTCATTTACCACACAATGTCCTTTCTGTCGAAGTGCTTCTAGCGACACTAATCATTTATTTTTACATTGCCCAACGATTGCATTAATATGGCAGAAATATACCATGTTGGTTGATGGACCGCTGCATTCCCTTACCTCATTACGCTCTTATCTTATGAGCTGGTGGTCACAGTCTTCTGCATCATCAATGAGAGGACAGCTGAAGGTGGTGATACCTCACGTTGTATGTTGGAATATATGGAAAGAATACGCTAGCATTATTTTTGGTCTGGAGCAGTATAGGTATGACAGACTAGACGAGAGAATTCGAATGGATATTTAAAGTTGGTGTTCTACGGTATCTGGGAAAAGATTTTCATGTACAATGCCAAGATTGGTGTCAATGGGTTTATCCCCATATATTCGCTCGCGCAGACTTCTAATAGTTTGATGGCACCCCCCTCCGTTTGGCCGTTTGAAGCTCAATGTGGATGCCTCTGCAGGAAGAAAGGGTGCTGCGGGAGGGTCCATAGTCCGTGATTCAACAAGAACATTGTTGACGGCGATAACATTTTCATTGCCAAAGTTGTCTCCTTTGAGAGCGGAACTTCAGGCTTTGATATATTCAGTCATATATTTCTCTTTTTTTCATACGGACCTCATTATTGAGACGGACTGTGTGTCTGTCTTACACATGCTGGCCAATCGCAACACACTTACGGGGGGTCTCAGAGATGACCTAGACCAGTTTCAGAACTTTTTACATATAACACATTCTGAACTTGTTTATATACCAAGGGAGACTAATGCAGTTGCTCATCATCTTGCTGCATAAGCTATGCAGCATCCACTCTTCAATCGTTTTGCTGCCTTGAGGGATCTCCAATCAGTGGCTCGCGGTTTCCTCCTCACAGACTTTTCAACCCCTTATTTGCGTGATGGCTATGGCTAAACATCTCATATTTGCCTGTATCAACTTATCGATGCAGGCAGTGCGGGTATTAT
Source organism: Eustoma russellianum (assembly GCA_036186865.1). Taxonomy (NCBI): domain Eukaryota; kingdom Viridiplantae; phylum Streptophyta; class Magnoliopsida; order Gentianales; family Gentianaceae; genus Eustoma; species Eustoma russellianum. The sequence continues at coordinate 17,931,621 of AP025046.1, read as the reverse complement.
GTTTTTCCTTCCATAGCTTTCATATTGCATCTCATTGCTCTCTACCTTGCTCTTCTCATGAATGCTATGGAACACTGCTGTTGCGAGGTCTATTTGTTGCGGTCTATGCTCATAACCTGTGGGAGTACATTGCCAACAAAGCAAATATTCCTTCGAAGTGGACTATAGCGATCTTGATCATCATTCTTAGGTTGTTGCCTGTATTCCAGAAGAATACATGCACCGTCGGTACATTTGCTACATGCACATCGGTACTTTTACATGATATATACATGTTTAACACTAACGTTTGGTTTTGGCATGCATGGTTGCTGCTGTGGCCGCGTGAGGGTGCTCGTGAGTGCAACAATGAATGCAAATGTGTGCATAGGCGGTTACCTGTCTCAAGGATATGGTGCTTTATACTGCATGCAGGAACGGATATTGCAGCTTCTTGCTTTACAATCCACTCTTTTATGTACTTTGCAATATATCAACGGTCCAATCATATAAATATGTACGCTTTTTTCCTTTGCCAAGGTTTATCCACAAGGATGGTTTTACTTGGCAAGGTTTTAATGCGGCATCTCATGTATGATTGGAGGTTGACAATTATTTCTTCTTTTTACTCGCTTTTTTCGTACGATGACTCCATCATGTAATATGGTTTTCCTCCGCCATAAGTGAGGCTGTATTTTTAATAAAATATGCTTCATCAAAAAAAAATATATGCATATATATATATGTGTGTGTGTGTGTGTGTGTGTGTGTGTAGCGAAAAACCTTTAGGTCTAGTGGCTGAGTAGCATTTGTCCAAATCCCAGGTCTCGAGTTCAATTCTGATCCCCAATTTTTCTTAAAAAATATATATATGTTTTTGAGTTAATAATTTTATAACCATATCTTCTTTATTGAAAGAAATGGTTGATTCCGTAGTTTTAACTACTTGTTTCCATCCTAATTTCTCAAATGTTCCTAATCCATAGATTCCCTTGTAATCTACCTTAGGTATTGTCCATTTGTTAAGTTTATCTATATTATGAGGAATATCATATTCTTGTTCAATACTGTTTTGAACAGTATCATGAATTTTTATAATATTCATCTTAAAAATAAATTTTGTGTAATACTATGCATATATTTAAACGTCTGATACCAATTATTTCAGGATCTAGTACAAAACAATAAACAAAATAAAATGATAAACAATTATTTTAGGATCTAATACAAAACAATAAAAAAAAATAAAACGATAAACAAAATAACAATGATAAAACATTTGTAGAATAAATTTAGATTATGATTTCTTAACTATAAGGGTCAAAGGATTTAATTTTTACATGAATTAGATCTGACAATTAGATTTATGTGTGATCAATACGCAGCCAAGCTCTTTACACGCCTTACATTCATTGGCTAACTATGGGCACCGCAAATTCGATCTCCACAATCAACTAAGCCTCATCTAGGTCATAACCTACCAACAATAATTAATCATCAGATCCAATTTTTTTTAGTGACAGACGGGCAATATCGTCCATTATTTTATTAATATGTAGGCCCTCACTTGTGGCGGAGGAATACCGTAGTTACATTCATGAGAAATACGGGAGACTCTACCAAAATGAAAAGGACATAACAAAGCTAGAAGAAAAGTATGGCTAATATAAATGAATGCAATACAATTACAATGAAGAAAAAGAAAAACATATCTACTTTGAAGTCTTCGATGCCTTCTGTCTCGAAACTCGCGAATCCATGGTTGTCCCTTCTATCTTGAAACTCACGAATCCCATGGTTGTTCTGGCCGAAAAATGAATGGTAAATGACCAAGAAATGATAGGATAGATACTTAGAAACAATGAAATAAAGTCATACCAGAGCCGCCTGCATTCTAAAAGAACACAGGCGGAAGCAAGGGAAATAGCGTGAGGTAGAGTCACGTAGCAGACATTGTAAGATGAACCGCGAAAGCTCCGTAACGTGCATGGGAATCGGAAATGGTAAGTAAGTAGCGCAAATTAATAATCAGAATAGCGAAGCAAGAAAAAGATTAAATCATATTGCTGTTGCCTGTACCGAAATGATACAGGCAACATCCATAGCAAAAAGTGGTGTCCTCTCCTCATCTGATAGATATTAGAAGAATAAAGACGTTGTTGATGCATCCATTAATAAAAAAACCCTCTCACAGTGGGTGGCAGGAACAACGATGTAGGGTAAAACGTCGTGGCAGGAAACATTCGTCCATGTTGAGCCAGATGATGCACCACCACGTTAGCCTCTCGTGGAACATGATGCAGCGAACTACCTGTAAGAGTCAGAAACTGCAATCTGTTGTAATGATATGAGTAAATTCCAGATAAATCCTGCGGAGGCTGAAGCAATGTCAAACATTCAGTTTCTATCAACATGTTGCGATGTAAGAGGCCAAAGTAGATAGTGCTATAGAGAATAGCTTGTAGCTCATCCAACAAAGGAGGCAATCGAGGTAGAGCATAAGATAGGGCTCCAAGCATTGTTCCTGACGAATCCCGTAAGATAGCTCCTACCGAGGCCATTGCTTTCCCAACCGATGCATCAACATTTAATTTGAATTTACCTGTTGGTGGGTGTAGCCATTTAATAATTCGAACCTTTGGCACTCGCAAGGGTGGAGACAAACCAGCATCAATGAGTGAGTGAACATTCTCAGTAAGCTTTTTCCTTGAATGCATTGAGCCCAAGTGAAACACAGTTGCCTAGTGATAGTGTAGACGCTATTTGGAGAGAGTTCGGCATCACCATATACTGTATTTGTGTCAACTTTCCAAATAGACCAACATATGAATGATGGTGCAACAATGTGGAATTGGCCTACAAGGATTTCACAGTAGAAGAAAGCCAAAATCACATTAGGTAGGAGTGAAATGCTGATGTTGTCGGCATTGGACCATTCAGGAGAAGAGCAAATCATGTCCAAAGATGCTTGATATGCTTACATTGAAGAAAGATGTGTGTCATTATGGCTGAAGAATTATGACAAAAAGGACATATTGTCGGACAGATCTGGAGAAAGCAGATCAAATGGTCCTCAATTGGCAGTGCCTCCTGAAGTAGACACAACATGAAAATTCTTGATGGCTTTGGTAAAGTATGCCACTATATGAACTTGTGTGTTAAACGCGTGGAGCAGTGCTCTTTACTATCTTCATAAGCTTGCCTTAAAGTGAAAGTGATGGTAGAAGAGGACATCCATACCATGGGAGATGAACCAGTCACAGAGTATATCAAACAGAAAGAGTGAATCGAACAAATACGCTTCCAGGTCGGTGAGTCGTAAATTCGCGGCATATAATCTGGCGCAGCTCCATACTGGAATCTCATGTGCCTCGCCCAGAGTGATGTGTTGCAATGATAATTCCACCATAATTTATAATCGTATGCTTGCTGCAGTGTGTGAAGATTGCATAAGCCCAAGCCACCCTCTTGTTGGGGTCCGCAAAGTTTCGTCCAAGAAATCCAATGATGGCGATCACCCCCAAAAAACGATGACATCTTTTGATTAATAACATGAAGTACACTTTTTAGTAGTCTTGCAGTAGCCATGATACGTAAAGGAAGAGATGTCAAGACCGATTGTAGAAGGACCAATCGGCCTCTAGGTTATAATAATTTAATAGCCTATCCTGCTAATCTTGTATCAAAATGATTTAGAAGAGTCTGACAATATTGCGCCCTATTTACCCCCTGTATAAATAAGATCCAAGATATTTAATAGGTAAAGAGTTAGAGCGCATGCCTAATATGGCTCCCATAGCTGATCGCTGCTGTACAGAGGTATTGGAGCTAGCAACAAACTGACTTTTATGATAGTTGCCTAGTTGCCCTGTAGCTCGCTGATAAGAGTGTAAAAAGGATTGGATACTTCACAAATTATGTGGGGAGCAATTTAGAAAAATAAGGAGATCGTCTGCGTAGGCCAAATGAGACATGCCCGTTGTGCGGTCCACACTAAATCCTCTTAGAAAACCAGTATTATAAAGATGATTAACACCTCTGCTAAATCCTTCTGAACATAGAATAAAGAATATGGGAGATAAATGATCACCTTTCTTTACCCCACGCAATGGTGTAAAAAAACCAAATAATTGTCCATTTAAGGAGATCGAGAGCTTGGAGTAAATTGTCATATTCATAATGAGACTGTTACACCCCGTGATTTTTAAGCGCAACTTTCGATACTTAGGTCAACCTTGAATGCAACCTAATCAATTATGTAGGTAATGTGACTTAGTTACACAAAACATAGAAGAACAAAAGAAAGGGGTTAGAAGTAGAATTAAAAGAAAGTATGGTAAATTATCAAAGTAGTCCCTACTAGGAGATAGGGGAGTTACCAAAATTTAGTATAACTCCCCATCTCAGCCTTAGGGGACGGTTATACCATCAAAAATAAGAGGGGAAAACCGCAGGAGCAAAGAGAAGAAGAAAGAAGAGGAAGAAGAAGAGGAGAGGAAGGAAAAGGAAGGAAGAAGGCCAACCTAGGTGCAATCTCCATTGAAATTCTGCAGTAAATCCGTAAGATTAACTAGACACCAAGGCAAGTAATCTTTCTATACGCTTTATGTAAATTTTGATACTTTAGGCCCTATGTTCTTACAAAGAGAAAACATGAATCACACATTAGTATTCTTGTCTTGTCTATCATACATGCTTTGTTATATGTAAGTCTTGTTGCTAATTGTGTAAGTCTTGTTCTTTGGGCCATATTTCTGAAATAGTTGTGCAGTATTTGTTGTTAGTCAACCATGCCCATGAGAGTATATATGTTGATGTGTTTCTTGTCTTGCTCTACTCTTGTGTTGATTGTATACATTTAGATGTTGAGAGTAAGTACAGGAAATTGAGGGATGAGTGATGACATTGTTGTAGTCTTGTTGGTTGGGTATTGTTGATGATAACTCTTGAAGGTGGTGAATGATTGAAGATTTAGAGTGGATCTTGTTAGACATTCACTAAGCATCAATTCATGATTAGATGTATGTTAAGTATGATGAATCTAGTTGTTAAGATGGATCTTTAAGTGTTGAATCTGGAAGGGTTGAAGAAGAAAGGAGTTGGGTGGAAGTTACTGCAGAAAAACTGCAGTTTGGCATCATCAGAACACTTCGAACGCCTACATGAGGCGCTTCATGTCACTATAGGCGCTTCATGTAGCGTTCCATGTGTCCTGGAGCTTTCCCGTACAGAAAAACTGCAATTTAGAACCGTCAGAACACTTCGAACGCCTACATGAGGCGCTTCATGTCACATTAGGCGCTTCATGTGGTGTTCAATGTGTCCTGAATCATCCCCGAACACTTCGAACGCCTAGTAGAGGCGCTTCATGTCCACATTAGGCGCTCCAAGTGGCGTTCCAAGTATTCTGGAAGTATTTTTGACCCTTTAAGCGCCCTATGTAAGTGTAGTAACTTTGTACACTTCTTTTGAACATAAAATGCAAGGGTATTTGAGGTATATTTGAGGTGTAGATGGTAAGTTTGATTAAGTAAGCATAAGATTGAATTCTAGTGAATAAGTGAGACAAATGGACTTGGTAAAACACGTTTAGGGAGTGTTTGAGGTGCAAGACCATATCCTTGATAGACAAGATGTATGTGTGTGTGTGTGTTACATGTTGATATGAAGCTATTTGTGCATCCTGCATCATGACATGGGCACTTGCATTTGATTTGAGATATGTTTTGCAAAAGAACAAGAAAGGTAAAGTTTGCGAAAGACAAAATGGCTGCTGGTTGATCACAGGGTATAAAAGTCACGTCTGCGAAAGCAGGGTATAAAGAGCGTGATCTGTGAATCAACAGCAGGGTATAAAGTATGTTATGGGGCCGTGGACCTATCCACACGGAAAATGAAGTATTTTATGGGGCCGTGGACCTATCAGCACGGATATATGATATATGTAATGGGGCCGTGGACCTTTCAGCACGGGGTATAAAGTATATGTTATGGGGCCGTGGACCTTTCAGCACGGGGTATAAAGTTATGATGGCTGTGGACTGATCACCCATAGGGTATAAAGTTCTGCTACGCGAAGAATATGATATGTAAAGTGATGAAATGTTTGTGAAATGACATGCATGACATGTTTATGAAAGAAGGCATATGCATGGGTGTTGTGTGTGATTTTAAAGAAGTACATGCGTCATGATACACGAAGCATAAGACTTGACATGCAAGAAACGTGATTAGTCTATGACTTGCTTATGTGATACGTTGTTTTAATACATGTGGGTTCTCGTAACTGTGTACCTATATGGACTTTATCTGTTTGAGTAATCCTTATTAAGATGCTATTTGCTAACCCGAGCACCTTACTTTTGGGCAATGTTTTATACACTGGTGACTCGACGTGTGTGATTCCGTAGGGTGTATAGACGGGTTACTTGCTGGCGAAGTTTTCGCTAAGAACAATCATTCTGTCTCCTTTTCAGGTGAGCCTGATTATGAGTTGATATTTATCGAAGACGACGGCGAGTGGGCTCAATGGGATGATCGACAAAGGAATAGATAGATGCTGGACTATTTTGTTTAAGTTTGGAAACTCATTGTTATTAAGTTGTTCTTAAACTTATGTCGGCTAGATGAACAAACAGTTTTATTTCCGCTGCAGTTTCTGGTTGTAATATTGACGATGAAGGTGTAGATTTTATGACGTTTCCGCTGGTTTTAACTTACATTATGAAGGATGTATGCTTGATCTGCTTGACGCTTCGTAGTTCTCATAGTAGGCTACGGCGGGTGCACTGGTTCCGATAACGGTATCGGGCTGGGGCGCTACAGGTGGTATCAGAGCCTAGGCTTCAGATCTATCTCGGAAACTTAGGTTCATGATTTTTAGACACTTAAGCTGTGATTCTCCTTTAAGGTTGATCCTTAGTTATAAGTACTGATCTCTTTAGTGGTTAAGTATGATATGGGTTGGGTGTGTGCGAGCGCGTCTTGTTACCTAACTTTGTATTAATAGTTGTACTACACACCTTACCTATTAGCACGCGTTCAAGCTTTCAGTAATCCTTGTATTTACTAAATGCCAATGTAATGTTGATCTTTTCAGAGAAAAATGCCTCCCAGGAGAGATAACACAGGCAACTCTGGCAATGGACAGGAGAACCAGCCACCACAAGTTGTTTTACCCCAGGTACTCACTGATGCACTGACAGTGATTGCACAAGGGTATGTGCAGCAGCATCAGCCTCCGCCTCCTCCACCGCCACAACATAACATCCGGTTCTTTTATGGGGAGATGAGAAAGATGAGGGTGCCGGAGTTTGGAGGATGTACGGATCCTGAAGAGGCTCAGCACTGGTTGGCTGAGGTGGAGAAATGTTTTCGGCTGGTGCAAGTACCCAACGAGATAAAAGTTGAGGTGGCCACACCCCTTCTAAGTGGCAAGGCTGGCGAATGGTGGGAAGGAATGGTGTTGAGAATGACCCCACCAATCTCATGGACACAGTTTTGTGATGTTTTCCTGAAATACTACGTACCGGAGACTGCGATCTTGGACAAGATAAGGGCGTTTGACAGACTGGAGCAAGGAAGGATGACGGTGTCGGAGTATGCAGATCGTTTTCATGCCTTAGGTAAGTTTGCCCCTGCGATTATGTCTGATAATCGTCTTAAGATGACAAAGTTTGAGAGGGGTTTGGACTCGAGGGTACAATCAGCAATAGTGAATGCAGGGATGAAAACTTATGAGGATATGCTAGATGCGTGTTACCGTGTTGAGAGTGATTTTCGCCGAGTGGCGGCAAGAGCAGCTAGCATAGGAGGGGCTGAAAGAGGCAAGAGGCCAAGAGAGGATGTGAGAGTTGGTGGAAGACCCGGATGTTGAGAAATATGTTTGGATAATTTTCATAATTTTCAAAGTCATGATTTTAAGTGGTGAATACTTAAAAATGTCACACATGGTGTTATATGTGTAAAAGTTGAAATGGTGTTATATGTGTAAAAGTTGAAAAAGTTGACATCGATCTCTCAGGTTGTTGCACATCGATCGATGTCTAGGGTTTTTAGAAATAATTTTCTAAAATATGTTAAAATGATTGTTTTCATTTGTGTATGATTTATACATGTTCATTATGTGAATATTATGTGTTTTTGGTGATTATTATTGTCCTGTGACTAACGTGCCTTGGAAGTTTCTACAACTTACCAAAAAGGGCAAAATTGGTATTTTGAGTTTTGTAGGAACATGATATGATGAAAATATTTCAAGGATGTATTATTATCCTATTTATCATGACAAAGGTGATATCATGAGTATTTATGACCATCCGGGTCATTTCTTGAGTTTTCTTACACCAGGGGTATTTTGGTCATTTTACCCCCAAGGGTATTTTTGGTATTTTCACTCAAGGAATCTCTTGAGTATATTATTATCTTCATTCTGGAGCTGTGTTATTATTATTTTGAAGATAATATGGTGATCTTATATCTTATTCTCTCAACCGATGATATTATTGACTATAGCTGGATATGTGACGATTTGAGATGTCACATTCTATTTTTTCTCGAAGACCCTCTTATATATGTTATAAGAGAACATTTATCATCATTATTCAGAGATATTAAAGGTGTCAAAGGTGTGGAAATGATCTCAACATATAAGAAGAAATATTGAGGAATTTCGGTGTTACACGTTGACATAATCTTGTCAAGTGTTATCTATTTATTTCTTCTTCAAAAATCTGAGTTGATACACATATATGTATGCTTAAAAACGTGCATATACAGTTGGATATGATGTGGTATTCATTTTATGAGTTGGAGACAAGTGGACCAACCAAAAAGGAGCTAGTTGGCAAAATTGCCAACTTGGACTTTTTCTAAATATAGCCAACGGCTATATGGGTGTACAAGGAATTTTCAGCAGATTTTTTGGAAGTCAAATGAAGCTCTAAAATGTCCTATTATTGTGCTTGAAGTTGGGGATAATTTGGTGTATTATCTTTTCTCATTTTATTAAGGAAAAACAAAATTATTATTTTGAAAATCCTTTAGTAGCCAACGGCTACTACATCCAAAATGAGGGGCTGTTTTGAGTTTGAATTGTTCAAGTCATACATGGCTATTCTCAAGCAAGAAGTTGAGGTATTTTTGGTGCATTTATCTTCTCTTTTTATCTAAATTTTGCAAAGGATAAATGAGACTTGCCAAGGTGGAAATTTCGGCCAACATGACATTGCCAAGGTGGACCAATCATTGTGTTTTATTTTGCCAAGTGTACAAAGCCAACCAATGATGAGAAGACATTTGGAGTTGATGATGAAGATGATGACACATTGGCATTCTTATCTTCAAGGCTCAAATCACACTATAAATAGAGGCATTGGTGAAGAAGATGAAACACACTTGAAGCTCACAAGCATTCTATAGCTTTCATATTCATCTTCTTGTTCTTGTTGTTGTATTTTGTTGTAGCAAAGTTGTTCTTAATATTTTGGTGAGCTACAAGCCTCTTGAGCTTCATTTGTAAGATTGATTAGCCATCTTTATAAGGCTACATCAATAGGTGTTGGAGGTATTGCAACTAAGTGTTGCTTAGAAGGTGATTATCCAAGTCTTGAGTAGGGTTGGTGTATAACCCAAGGATCAAGCTTGGCTCTTGTTGTAAGGTGTTCATATCATAGTGAAATCCAAGGAAAGGTGTTCCTTGGGACTGGAGTAGGTCACATTGACCGAACCAGGATAAATCCTCGGTGTTCTTCTCTTGTTTCTTTATTTCTGTTTTCTGCCCGTTTTTGACTGCAGTTTTCACCCAACTTCACACAATTTGAAAAAATAGCTAAACATTTTCAAAATTCGTGATTTTTGGTGGAGTTATACTTCAGACTGTTAGCTTTCATTTGCAACAAGAATCACTTGATTTGAGCAAGTAAAAGTTAGTCTTTCAGTCTTTGCAAGATAACTGCTCCAATCTGGCTGCAATCTGACCAGTTTTGAGAAAAGTTAAATTCTGTATTTTTCAAGAATTGTTTGAGGTCAAGGCCTTTTGGAAACTTCATCTACACATCCTAAGGAGTGTTTTGATATAAAGATCAACCTTTTTGGTTGAGTATTCAAAGAGAAACACTATTTTCAAAATCAGCAACATTCTGTCCAATTCTGTCCAGATTGACCATCTAAATCTTTTAATTTGTTTGAAGGGTCAAACGATCTTATTTTTGTCTGATTTTTGGACAGAGTCTTGTTAACTCATTGAAGTTTAATTTGGAAAGTTTCATAATTTTTGGAGTTGTGTACAATTATTTGTGAATTTTTGAAAAACGGGTTCTGAATCTGAGTTGGTCTCAGATTCTGTTTTCAAGGGGATTTTAACAAAGGGTTGTAGTGTAATTTCCGCAAACCACTATTCACCCCCCCTCTAGTGGTGTTCATTGCAGGTGCACGGTCCAACATTTGGTATCAGAGCCAGACCAACACCACTCAAAAGAAGCAAGATTCAACACCGTACGAACAATACAAGGCCAAGAAACAACAATTCATAATATACTGCTTGTCTCAAATCAAAGGTACATACTATGGCTATTGTTTCTCACAAAGGTGAGTTGGAAGGTATGTCCACACAATGCCCTCCTCTTTTTGATGGCAATAATTTTGTTCATTGGAAACTAAGAATGAGGCTATTCTTAATGGCTATAGACATCGATTTATGGTCTATAGTTGAAGATGGGCCGTACATTCCAATGAAAGTTGTACAAGTTAGTGGAGTAACTCAAGAGGTTGAAAAATACAAAAGTGAATGGTCATCAGATGATAAAAAGAAAATGTCCATGAATGCTAAAGCTATGCAATTACTTTTGAATGGACTTACAACTTCTGAAGCAGGATATGTGTCAAATTGCACAAGTGCACACGACATGTGGAAATCACTTGTATTAAAGCATGAAGGTACTAGTGGTGTTAAAGAGTCAAAAATAAACATGCTTATGACTGAATTAGAGACTTTCAAAATGTTGCCAAACGAATCCATAACATCTATGGATTTGAGGATTACTAATATTTTCAATGCCCTTGAAGCTTTAGGGAAGTCATTTTCGAACAATGAAAAGTTTCAAAAGGTGCTACGAAGTCTCCCTGCTGAATGGGATCCAAAGGTGACTGCAATCGAGGAGACAAAGTCAATCACCAAGATGGATGAATTGATCGGGTCTCTTAAAGTCTATGAGGTAAAACTGAATCAACGAAAGTCTGAATCGTCTAAGTCATCCAGTAAGTCAATAGCCTTCAAAACAACTGAAACACATGCTAATAACGATGATAGTAATAGTGATACTGAATTAGACGATGACTTGATATTGATTGCTAGAAAACTTAGAAAGTTTTTCAAACGCCCAAATAGGAATAGACAACATAATTCTTCTTCTTCTTCTTTTTCTCAATCTAAGAAAAATAACACAAACAAATGGTATAATAAAGAATTAAAGTGTTATGAATGCGGTCAAAAAGGACATATTTCATACGATTGTCCAACAAAGAAAAATAATAATAAAAACAACAATAATAAACAAGTCAAGGACAAGGAAGCTCAAACGTCAAAGACAAAGGAGTCTAAGGCAAGAAAAGGGAAACGAGCAATGAAGGTGAGCACATGGAGCGACTCATCCGACTCAGAATCCGAAACTGAGGAAGCTCAAGTGTGCTTCGTATCCAACGAGGTATGTTCTTCTTCTGATAGTGATTCTGATAGTGACATGACATTTGATGAAATGTATGAAGAATTCCTACGAATGCATGCTCACTGTAAGAGGCTCTCTAAAGAAAAGAAGAAACTAGTTGAAGAAAATGACAAGTTGAAGACGTCCAACTTGGAATTTTCCGATCAACTAGAATCTCTTAAACAAGAGTCTACTAATACTCTTGATTCTTTAGAGAACAAATTGAATCATATAGGAAAGATGAACAAAAGTTACAAATGGAAAATAAATGTTGAAATCCAAGTTAGAAAGTTGTGAAAATGAAATAGTGCAACTTAAGTCTTCTAAATTTACCTTAGAAAAAATGATAGAACAATTTAAATCGGGTGCAAATATGTTAGATACACTTATCTCATCACAAAAGTATGGCAATGATAAAACCGGCCTAGGCTATAAAGAAGAAAACGAAAAAGTAAATGAAAAGACTAAGTTTGTTTCATCTAGTACAAAGTTGCCATATAATACAAAATCAACTTTGCCTGCTACATCTTCTTCTACACCTTCTTCTACTCATATCAAGGAAAAAATATAACACAAACCCACCAATATGCACACGCATAAACATACATCTAGGCCAAATTTTGCATCTAGACAACCTAGAAATCATGCCTACATATATACAAATGCAACTAGACCAAATAAAATGCATCCAACTTTTTATGAACCTAAGCATAAGCAACTCTCATACAAGTCTTATAGAAATACACATGAATATACATATAGAGCACCATATAAGAAACAAAATCGCATGCCTTATACACATTATAAGATTCGGTCATCCTATAATGATTATCAACCATGGCGCAACATGTATAACAATGCATCCTCACTTATGTGGAATAATCATCTATATGCTTATCCTTCTTACTTTAACCATGCTAAAAATGTGCCTAGAAAGTATATTCAAGTTTGGATACCTAAGGGTTATCTAAACAAGAATAATGCCCCTAACATTCAAGGACCCAAATAAAGGGTACCTAAAACTTTGTCTCCATTGTAGGAAAAATGCAAGGAATGCAAGAAAGAGGCAAAGTCAAAGAATCTAAAAACCAAATGGTTTTTAGATAGTGGATGTTCGAGGCATATGACGGGCAACCCCAATCTATTCACCGAACTTGAACATATTGATGGTGGAAAGGTAACATTCGGTGACAACAACAAAGGAAAAGTTGTTGGAAAAGGAACAATCGGGGACCCAAACACATTTCAAATACGAAATGTGTTGCTAGTAAGCAATCTCTCTTATAATTTACTTAGTATTTCTCAACTTATAGATTGTGGTTATAATGTCTCCTTTCTTCCCAATTCTTGTGATATAATAAATGAAAAAGGAGAAACGGTTTTAAAAGGAAATAGAGATGGAAATATTTATACCCTTACCTTAGATAACATGTTAAATGCTAAGGTTAAGTGTCTAATATCACATGACTTAGATGTGAATTTATGGCATAGAAGATTAGGCCATATAGGAATTTCAACCATTAGGAAATTATCTAAAAAGAATTTAATTAGAGGTATGCCTAAGTTAGACTTAGATAATTTTCAAATGTGTGAAACATGTATTAAGGGAAAACACATTAAAGAAACCTTAAAACCGAAACATGAAGTGAGTACTAGTCATGTACTAGAATTGCTTCACTTAGACTTATTTGGTCCAAGTAGGACAAGAAGTCTAGGTGGACACTACTATGTGTGTGTCATAGTAGACGATTACTCACGCTACACATGGACATTGTTCTTAACACACAAAGACGATGCTCCATTAGCAATCGAAACCCTTATCAAGCAACTTGAAAACATTTACGAAGAAAATGTCAAAAGAATTAGAAGTGATAGAGGTGGAGAATTTAAAAATAAAGACGTAATCAAATTTTGTGAACTTTATGGAATAAAACATGAATTCTCACCACCTAGAACACCACAACTCAATGGAGTTGTTGAACGTAAAAATAGAACGATTCAAGAAGTTGCAAGGACAATGTTGTGTGAAAATAAATTACCTAAGTATTTATGGGCTGAAGCTGTTAACTGTGCATGTTATATTATAAATAGGCTCACTATTAGAAAGAAATTAAATAAAACGCCTTATGAATTGCTAAACAATAGACAACCTAAAATAGATTATCTTAAAGTATTTGGATGTAAATGTTTTGTGCTAAACACTAAGGATAATCTAGATAAATTTGAACAAAAGTCTATTGAATGTATATTTGTTGGATATTCAACTAACTCAAGAGCATATAGGTGTTATAATCCTGCATCTAGAAAAATAATTGAATCCATACATGTGAAATTCAATGAAAATGCATGCTTTGAAGTTAGTGATAAACATCAACATAAACAAGAAACAAATGTTGAAAATATGTTTGATGATGAAGTATTACTTGAGCCTGTACTTGATCATCTAGAACCAACTCCCCCTGAATAAGACATGCATGAACCCTTAGATGAAATGAATCAAGAAAATTTGCAATTGGAAGATGATACAACTAATGATCCAATTACATATGATAACATTCACACTAATGAAACTTTTGAACAAGATGAGGGTGAACCTAGTCAATCTAGGAATTGGTGGCACCCTAGAGAATTAATCATTGGGGATCCAAGTGTTGGGGTTAGAACACGTAGAAACATAAGTCAACTTGAAGGTCATAGCTTAGTCTCACACATAGAACCTAAGAATGTTAAGGAAGCCTTAGGTGACATATCATGGATAGATGCTATGCATGAGGAATTAAATCAATTCACAAGGAACAACGTATGAGACTTAGTACCTAAACCTGAAGACAAGTCTATCATAGGAACTAAATGGGTCTTTAGGAATAAAATGGATGAACAAGGAAATATTACAAGAAATAAGGCTAGACTAGTCGCACAAGGTTATAATCAACAAGAAGGAATAGATTATGAGGAAACCTTTGCACCCGTTGCACGACTCGAAGCAATTAGATTGTTACTTGCGATTGCAAGTCTAAGTAACATTAAACTCTTCCAAATGGATGTCAAGAGTGCATTCTTAAATGGATACATCCAAGAAGAAGTGTTTGTCAAACAACCCCCTGGATTTGAAGATCCAAAGAATCCTAACCATGTTTACAAGCTTAAGAAAGCTTTATATGGTTTGAAACAAGCTCCAAGAGCTTGGTATGATAGATTTGCAAACTTTCTTATTGCGAATAATTATGAAAGGGGAACCATAGACAACACATTATTCCTAAGAAGAAAAGGTAATGATTTGTTAATAGTTCAAATATACGTAGACGATATTATCTTTGGTTCAACTAACCCTACCTTAGTAAAAGACTTCGAAGAATGTATGAAGTCAGAGTTTGAAATGTCAATGGTAGGAGAGTTGAATTATTTCTTAGGACTCCAAATCAAACAAACCCCTCAAGGAATTCACATTAGCCAACTTAAGTATGTCAATGATATGATTAAGAAGTTTGGCTTTGAAGATTTGAAACCTACAACTACCCCCATGAGTGTTAGTACCAAACTCGATAAGGATGAAAATGGTAAACCTTTTGATGACACACTCTATAGGTCTATGATTGGCTCATTGTTATACTTAACTGCATCAAGACCTGATATCATGTTTAGTGTGTGTATGTGTGCTAGGTTTCAATCTTGTCCTAAGGTATCACATTACAATGCAGTGAAAAAGATATTTAGATATCTTAAGCATACACCTCACTTAGGACTATGGTATGATAAAAATGCTAAGTTGGAATTACACGCATATAGTGATGCTGATTATGGTGGTTGCAAGTTAGATAGAAAATCCACTAGCGGCACATGTCAATTCACAGGAACCAATTTGATCTCTTGGTTTTCTAAAAAGCAAGCTAGTGTAGCTCTTTCTACCACTGAAGCCGAGTATATTGCTTTGAGTTTATGTACTACCCAAATACTTTGGCTTAAACAGCAACTTAGTGATTTTGGCATTAAAATGAAAAAGATTCCAATTTTCTGCGATAGCACAAGTGCAATCAATCTTTCCCGGAATCCGGTGCTTCATTCTAAGGCCAAACACATTGAGGTGCGATACCACTTTCTTCGCGATCATGTTCAAACTAAGGACATAGTGATAAACCATATAAGAACTGATCACCAAATCGCCGATATCTTTACCAAACCCCTTAATCAAGCCACGTTTGAAAACTTACGAGCCAAGTTAGGTATGATGACTTACGATACCATTGTATAGTTCTATCTTTTGCATGATTTGCAAAATAAAGGGGGAGATAGCATAAGCACATGATTTTAGTTGCTAAGTCATCATTTGGTATGAAATGATAAGTTTCAAATATAAGTTAAAAGTTAAGTATAGGTTAAGGGGGAGAGTATGAGTTGAGGGGGAGCAACATACTACATTTAAAAGTTGAAAACATTTAATTAAGATTTTGATTATAAGTTGTGACATTAAAATCATGTTATGTTATTTTGAAAATCATCCAAAAGGGGGAGAATGTTGAGAAATATGTTTGGATAATTTTCATAATTTTCAAAGTCATGATTTTAAGTGGTGAATACTTAAAAATGTCACACATGGTGTTATATGTGTAAAAGTTGAAATGGTGTTATATGTGTAAAAGTTGAAAAAGTTGACATCGATCTCTCAGGTTGTTGCACATCGATCGATGTCTAGGGTTTTTAGAAATAATTTTCTAAAATGTGTTAAAATGATTGTTTTCATTTGTGTATGATTTATACATGTTCATTATGTGAATATTATGTGTTTTTGGTGATTATTATTGTCCTGTGACTAACGTGCCTTGGAAGTTTTTACAACTTACCAAAAAGGGCAAAATTGGTATTTTGAGTTTTGTAGGAACATGATATGATGAAAATATTTCAAGGATGTATTATTATCCTATTTATCATGACAAAGGTGATATCATGAGTATTTATGACCATCCGGGTCATTTCTTGAGTTTTCTTACACCAGGGGTATTTTGGTCATTTTACCCCCAAGGGTATTTTTGGTATTTTCACTCAAGGAATCTCTTGAGTATATTATTATCTTCATTCTGGAGCTGTGTTATTATTATTTTGAAGATAATATGGTGATCTTATATCTTATTCTCTCAACCGATGATATTATTGACTATAGCTGGATATGTGACGATTTGAGATGTCACATTCTATTTTTTCTCGAAGACCCTCTTATATATGTTATAAGAGAACATTTATCATCATTATTCAAAGATATTAAAGGTGTCAAAGGTGTGGAAATGATCTCAACATATAAGAAGAAATATTGAGGAATTTCGGTGTTACACGTTGACATAATCTTGTCAAGTGTTATCTATTTATTTCTTCTTCGAAAATCTGAGTTGATACACATATATGTATGCTTAAAAACGTGCATATACAGTTGGATATGATGTGGTATTCATTTTATGAGTTGGAGACAAGTGGACCAACCAAAAAGGAGCTAGTTGGCAAAATTGCCAACTTGGACTTTTTCTAAATATAGCCAACGGCTATATGGGTGTACAAGGAATTTTCAGCAGATTTTTTGGAAGTCAAATGAAGCTCTAAAATGTCCTATTATTGTGCTTGAAGTTGGGGATAATTTGGTGTATTATCTTTTCTCATTTTATTAAGGAAAAACAAAATTATTATTTTGAAAATCCTTTAGTAGCCAACGGCTACTACATCCAAAATGAGGGGCTGTTTTGAGTTTGAATTGTTCAAGTCATACATGGCTATTCTCAAGCAAGAAGTTGAGGTATTTTCGGTGCATTTATCTTCTCTTTTTATCTACATTTTGCAAAGGATAAATGAGACTTGCCAAGGTGGAAATTTCGGCCAACATGACATTGCCAAGGTGGACCAATCATTGTGTTTTATTTTGCCAAGTGTACAAAGCCAACCAATGATGAGAAGACATTTGGAGTTGATGATGAAGATGATGACACATTGGCATTCTTATCTTCAAGGCTCAAATCACACTATAAATAGAGGCATTGGTGAAGAAGATGAAACACACTTGAAGCTCACAAGCATTCTATAGCTTTCATATTCATCTTCTTGTTCTTGTTGTTGTATTTTGTTGTAGCAAAGTTGTTCTTAATATTTTGGTGAGCTACAAGCCTCTTGAGCTTCATTTGTAAGATTGATTAGCCATCTTTATAAGGCTACATCAATAGGTGTTGGAGGTATTGCAACTAAGTGTTGCTTAGAAGGTGATTATCCAAGTCTTGAGTAGGGTTGGTGTATAACCCAAGGATCAAGCTTGGCTCTTGTTGTAAGGTGTTCATATCATAGTGAAATCCAAGGAAAGGTGTTCCTTGGGACTGGAGTAGGTCACATTGACCGAACCAGGATAAATCCTCGGTGTTCTTCTCTTGTTTCTTTATTTCTGTTTTCTGCCCGTTTTTGACTGCAGTTTTCACCCAACTTCACACAATTTGAAAAAATAGCTAAACATTTTCAAAATTCGTGATTTTTGGTGGAGTTATACTTCAGACTGTTAGCTTTCATTTGCAACAAGAATCACTTGATTTGAGCAAGTAAAAGTTAGTCTTTCAGTCTTTGCAAGATAACTGCTCCAATCTGGCTGCAATCTGACCAGTTTTGAGAAAAGTTAAATTATGTATTTTTCAAGAATTGTTTGAGGTCAGGGCCTTTTGGAAACTTCATCTACACATCCTAAGGAGTGTTTTGATATAAAGATCAACCTTTTTGGTTGAGTATTCAAAGAGAAACACTATTTTCAAAATCAGCAACATTCTGTCCAATTCTGTCCAGATTGACCATCTAAATCTTTTAATTTGTTTGAAGGGTCAAACGATCTTATTTTTGTCTGATTTTTGGACAGAGTCTTGTTAACTCATTGAAGTTTAATTCTGGAAAGTTTCATAATTTTTGGAGTTGTGTACAATTATTTGTGAATTTTTGAAAAACGGGTTCTGAATCTGAGTTGGTCTCAGATTCTGTTTTCAAGGGGATTTTAACAAAGGGTTGTAGTGTAATTTCCGCAAACCACTATTCACCCCCCCCCCCTCTAGTGGTGTTCATTGCAGGTGCACGGTCCAACACCGGACGTTGGGTCAAGATTCCGAAGAGAGGGCCAGTTGGAAATTTTCCGAGACTGCCGCCCCAGAATCAAGTAGCTCAGCAGGCTATAGGAGTTTGTTCACATTGCGGCAGGAACCATGTTGGAGAGTGTAGGAAAGTAGTCGGAGCATGTTTCCGATGTGGCCAAGTGGGTCACTTGATTAGAGACTGTCCGGAGACGAAGAAGAATAACCCGGGAGAGGCGGCTCAGCAGCCGAGGGCGAAACCTAGAGCAAATGCCCGAGTACATCTAATGACGGACACAGATGTACAGGAGGCTACCGATGTAGTAGCAGGTATCCTTTAAACTAAGTTTGAATTCATATTGAATCAAGTGTTTATGTGCTTAACTTTTTGTGTTTAAAACTTTATATAGCCTTAGGTGCGGTTTTAGTAAATAAGATGCCTGCCAATGTACTTTTTGATAGCGGCGCAAGCCATTCCTTTGTAGCGAAGAGATTCACTAAGCACTTGGGTAGTTTGCCTGAATGGTTAGAGACTCCGTATCGCGTGCAAGCGGCCGGAGATCAGATTATGGTTTCATACCAGCAGTATCGAGATTGTGAATTGGAGTTTGAAGGACAAACATTCTTCGCCACATTGATCCCTATTCAGATGTATGACTTTGACGTCATATTAGGAATGGACTGGTTGGCTAAGAATCACGCCAATATTGATTGTCGGTTGAAGCAAGTGATAATCAAGAATGCTAAGATGGAGGAGGTAATATTTCAAGGAGATGCGGAACGAAAGAAGGTACCCAAGAAGGTGTACTTGTCGGTTGCACAAGCGCGCAAGGCTTTAAGGAAAGGTGCTGAGGGATTTCTAGTGTATGCCATGGATGTTACTCAGGAGGTACCATCTATTGAGCAAATTCCAGTGGTCAACGAATTTTCTGATGTATTTCCGGAGGATTTGCCAGGTGTACCACCCCCGAGAGAAGTTGAGTTCGAGATTAACTTGATTTCCGGAACAGAACCTATTTCCAAAGCTCCTTACAAAATGGCTCCGGCAGAACTAAGAGAGTTGAAGGAGCAACTGCAGGAATTACTAGACAAGAAGTTTATCCGCCCTAGTGTATCGCCATGGGGAGCACCCGTTTTGTTTGTAAAGAAAAAGGATGGCAGCATGAGGCTTTGTATTGATTATAGAGAGCTGAACAAAGTTACTATCAAGAATAAGTATCCCCTTCCACGAATCGAGGATTTATTTGACCAGCTCAAAGGTGCCAAGATCTTTTCGAAAATTGACCTTCGATCAGGATATCATCAGCTGCGAGTGAAGGCCGAGGACATCGCAAAGACAGCCTTCCGCACAAGGTATGGCCACTATGAGTTTTTGGTGATGCCATTTGGATTAACCAATGCCCCCGCAGCTTTTATGGATCTTATGAATACCGTCTTTCGAGAGCAGTTGGACAAGTTTGTTGTGGTATTCATAGATGATATTCTGATGTATTCCCCTAACGAAGAAACTCACGCTGAGCATTTGAGAACCGTTCTAGGTATTCTGAGGCAGAAACAACTATATGCTAAGTTTAGCAAGTGTGAGTTTTGGTTAAGAAGTGTGGCTTTCCTAGGCCACGTGATATCAGAAGAGGGGATTGCTGTGGACCTGAAGAAGGTGGAAGCTATAACTGAATGTCCTAGACCTACAAATGTCACCGAAGTGCGAAGTTTCTTGGGTCTAGCGGGTTATTACCGAAAATTTGTTGAGGGATTCTCGAGGATTGCCGTACCTCTCAGTCGCCTTACTCAAAAGAAGTCCAAGTTTGAGTGGACGGCGGAATGCGAGCAGAGTTTCACGGATCTTAAAAAGAGATTAACGACAGCTCCAGTATTAGCTCAACCCTCTGGAACGGATGGATTTGTGATTTATAGTGATGCGTCAAAGAACGGGTTAGGTACGTAAATTATAGTATAAGGTTATGATCTTATATACTCATTAAGTTTAGACTAACGCCTTGTTTGTAGGTTGTGTTTTAATGCAAAACGAACGAGTCATCGCATATGCCTCAAGACAGCTAAAGCCTTATGAGCAAAACTATCCCACACATGATCTTGAACTTGCCGCGGTTGTGTTCGCCTTGAAGATCTGGCGGCATTATTTGTATGGAGAGAAGTGCGCGGTATTCACGGACCATAAGAGTCTAAAGTATTTGTTCTCACAGAAGGAATTGAATATGAGGCAGCGGAGATGGTTGGAATTGCTAAAAGACTATGACCTAACTATTCATTATCACCCGGGAAAGGCTAACAAGGTAGCCGACGCCTTGAGTAGGAAGTCCAGCCATGCACGACAATCACCATTGGAAAGGGAGATGGAGGAGTTTGGTTTAGATGTGATTGAATCCACGGTGAACGTCCTGACAGCCTTGACTATCACACCGAGTTTGATTGATAGGATAAAGGAGGCTCAGAAGAAAGATAAGGCTTTAAGTGAGATTATGGAAAGGGTGAAACATAGTCAAGTTGAAGGATTTCAGACCAAAGGAGATGGGAGCTTATGGTTTAAGGAAAGATTATGCGTGCCGGATGTTGACGAACTTAGGAAAAAGGTTTTGCAAGAAGCTCATAATTCGAGGTTATCAATACACCCCGGTAGCACCAAGATGTATAGAGATCTCAAGCGTTACTATTGGTGGTCTGGGATGAAAAGACATATTGCGGAATTCATAGAGAGGTGTTTGGTGTGTCAACAAGTCAAAGCGGAACACCAGCGGCCCGGTGGATTGTTGATGCCGTTGGAAATTCCGGAATGGAAATGGGAACATGTCACAATGGATTTTGTAGCCGGATTACCAAAGACAAGAAGTGGATGTGACATGATTTGGGTTATCGTGGACCGTTTAACAAAGTCTGCCCATTTCCTACCCGTTTCAAGTGAAGCACCTCTTGATAAATTAGTGAACTTGTATATGGACAGTATTGTTAGCTTACATGGTGTCCCAGTAAGTATAGTATCCGACCGAGATTCACGGTTCACATCTAAGTTTTGGACAGCATTCCAAGAAGCCATGGGTACGGAATTAAGGTTGAGTACGGCGTATCATCCCCAAACTGATGGACAGTCCGAGCGGACAATTCAAACCTTGGAAGATATGCTAAGAGCTTGAGTGCTGGATTTTAAAGGGAGTTGGGACAGAATGGTAAAGCTGATGGAGTTTTCGTATAACAATAGTTACCACAGCGCAATTGATATGGCTCCTTTTGAGGCTTTGTATGGAAGGAAATGTAGGTCTCCGATTTATTGGGACGAAGTGTGCGTGAGGACCATTACTGGACCTGAGCTATTAGAGAAAACGTTAGAGAAGGTGAAGGTCATTCGGAAAAGACTCAAGACGGCTCAGGACCGTAGCAAGAGTTGGGCAGATTCCAAACGACGACCATTGGATTTTGATGTGGGTGATAAAGTTTATTTGAAGGTATCACCTACGAAGGGCGTCATGAGGTTTGGAGTAAAAGGCAAGCTAAGCCCTCATTTCATTGGTCCCTATGAAATACTGGAGAAGGTAGGCGCCTTGGCATATAGGTTGGCATTACCTCCGGTGTTGGCGCAAGTTCACAATGTATTCCACGTGTCACAATTAAGAAAGTACGTGGCGGATCCAAGTCATGTACTTGAAGCTCAACCTTTGGAACTCAAGGACGATGTTACATACAAGGAAGTACCCGTGAAAATTGTGGACCGAAAGGATCAAGTGTTGAGGAAGCGAGTGATCCCTTATGTAAAGGTTCAATGGAGCAATCACACGGAATGTGAAGCCACTTGGGAGCTCGAAGAACAAATGCGGGAGAAGTATCCTCAGTTCTTTGACTAAGGTACGTAAGTTTCGAGGACGAAACTTTTTGTAAGGGGGGTGGAATGTTACACCCCGTGATTTTTAAGCGCAACTTTCGATACTTAGGTCAACCTTGAATGCAACCTAATCAATTATGTAGGTAATGTGACTTAGTTACACAAAACATAGAAGAACAAAAGAAAGGGGTTAGAAGTAGAATTAAAAGAAAGTATGGTAAATTATCAAAGTAGTCCCTACTAGGAGATAGGGGAGTTACCAAAATTTAGTATAACTCCCCATCTCAGCCTTAGGGGACGGTTATACCATCAAAAATAAGAGGGGAAAACTGCAGGAGCAAAGAGAAGAAGAAAGAAGAGGAAGAAGAAGAGGAGAGGAAGGAAAAGGAAGGATGAAGGCCAACCTAGGTGCAATCTCCATTGAAATTCTGCAGTAAATCCGTAAGATTAACTAGAAACCAAGGCAAGTAATCTTTCTATACGCTTTATGTAAATTTTGATACTTTAGGCCCTATGTTCTTACAAAGAGAAAACATGAATCACACATTAGTATTCTTGTCTTGTCTATCATACATGCTTTGTTATATGTAAGTCTTGTTGCTAATTGTGTAAGTCTTGTTCTTTGGGCCATATTTCTGAAATAGTTGTGCAGTATTTGTTGTTAGTCAACCATGCCCATGAGAGTATATATGTTGATGTGTTTCTTGTCTTGCTCTACTCTTGTGTTGATTGTATACACTTAGATGTTGAGAGTAAGTACAGGAAATTGAGGGATGAGTGATGACATTGTTGTAGTCTTGTTGGTTGGGTATTGTTGATGATAACTCTTGAAGGTGGTGAATGATTGAAGATTTAGAGTGGATCTTGTTAGACATTCACTAAGCATCAATTCATGATTAGATGTATGTTAAGTATGATGAATCTAGTTGTTAAGATGGATCTTTAAGTGTTGAATCTGGAAGGGTTGAAGAAGAAAGGAGTTGGGTGGAAGTTACTGCAGAAAAACTGCAGTTTGGCATCGTCAAAACACTTCGAACGCCTACATGAGGCGCTTCATGTCACTATAGGCGCTTCATGTAGCGTTCCATGTGTCCTGGAGCTTTCCCGTACAGAAAAACTGCAATTTAGAACCGTCAGAACACTTCGAACGCCTACATGAGGCGCTTCATGTCACATTAGGCGCTTCATGTGGTGTTCAATGTGTCCTGAATCATCCCCGAACACTTCGAACGCCTAGTAGAGGCGCTTCATGTCCACATTAGGCGCTCCAAGTGGCGTTCCAAGTATTCTGGAAGTATTTTTGACCCTTTAAGCGCCCTATGTAAGTGTAGTAACTTTATACACTTCTTTTGAACATAAAATGCAAGGGTATTTGAGGTATATTTGAGGTGTAGATGGTAAGTTTGATTAAGTAAGCATAAGATTGAATTCTAGTGAATAAGTGAGACAAATGGACTTGGTAAAACACGTTTAGGGAGTGTTTGAGGTGCAAGACCATATCCTTGATAGACAAGATGTATGTGTGTGTGTGTGTTACATGTTGATATGAAGCTATTTGTGCATCCTGCATCATGACATGGGCACTTGCATTTGATTTGAGATATGTTTTGCAAAAGAACAAGAAAGGTAAAGTTTGCGAAAGACAAAATGGCTGCTGGTTGATCACAGGGTATAAAAGTCACGTCTGCAAAAGCAGGGTATAAAGAGCGTGATCTGTGAATCAACAGCAGGGTATAAAGTATGTTATGGGGCCGTGGACCTATCCGCACGGAAAATGAAGTATTTTATGGGGCCGTGGACCTATCAGCACGGATATATGATATATGTAATGGGGCCGTGGACCTTTCAGCACGGGGTATAAAGTATATGTTATGGGGCCGTGGACCTTTCAGCACGGGGTATAAAGTTATGATGGCTGTGGACTGATCACCCATAGGGTATAAAGTTCTGCTACGCGAAGAATATGATATGTAAAGTGATGAAATGTTTGTGAAATGACATGCATGACATGTCTATGAAAGAAGGCATATGCATGGGTGTTGTGTGTGATTTTAAAGAAGTACATGCATCATGATACACGAAGCATAAGACTTGACATGCAAGAAACGTGATTAGTCTATGACTTGCTTATATGATACGTTGTTTTAATACATGTTGGTTCTCGTAACTGTGTACCTATATGGACTTTATCTGTTTTGAGTAATCCTTATTAAGATGCTATTTGCTAACCCGAGCACCTATTTTTGGGCAATGTTTTATACACTGGTGACTCGACGTGTGTGATTCCGTAGGGTGTATAGACGGGTTACTTGCTGGCGAAGTTTTCGCTAAGAACAATCATTCTGTCTCCTTTTCAGGTGAGCCTGATTATGAGTTGATATTTATCGAAGACGACGGCGAGTGGGCTCAATGGGATGATGGACAAAGGAATAGATAGATGCTGGACTATTTTGTTTAAGTTTGGAAACTCATTGTTATTAAGTTGTTCTTAAACTTATGTCGGCTAGATGAACAAACAGTTTTATTTCCGCTGCAGTTTCTGGTTGTAATATTGACGATGAAGGTGTAGATTTTATGACGTTTCCGCTGGTTTTAACTTACATTATGAAGGATGTATGCTTGATCTGCTTGACGCTTCGTAGTTCTCATAGTAGGCTACGGCGGGTGCACTGGTTCCGATAACGGTATCGGGCTGGGGCGCTACAGAGACGAATGAAGAAATCTTTAAAGTTAAATTTTTGGAGCACACATTGCATGTATTTCCAATCCACCCTGTCGAAAGCCTTAGCCATATCAAGCTTTAGCATGACATGACCACCTCGCGATGTCTTATTCAAATAATGAACCATCTCATTCGCCATAAGCACATGCTCACTTAACTCATGAGTCTTTAGGAAACCAATCTGTTTGGAAGATATTAGTCGGGGTAAGAAATCTGCCAACCGGGTAGCCAAAATACGTGGCAGCAGCTTATTCAAAAAGTTGGATAAGCAAATCGGGCGGAAGTCTGCAAAGGTCTGTGGTTGTGATATTTTCAGTATCACTGTTATAATAGAGGAAAGCATAGACTGCGGGGATGTAACACCCAAAAAGAACTACTGTACTCAGAGAATATTCATTTGTATAAAGTCCCAACAAGTGCAGAAAAAAAACCATTGAAAAACCATTGAATCCATCTGGCCTGGCTGCGCTGTTGGGATTTAAGCTCCAAATGGCCTGTTTGGTCTCTTCCATTGTCGTTAGAATAAGCAATGTGTTGTTGTCTTCTTGTGTAAGAATCGTAGGACTATCCTAAAACAGCATTTCAGGATCTCGGATTTCTTCATGTGCAAATAAACTTTTGTAATAGTCCACTGCCAAGTTACCAATTTCTTGTTGATCTATGTATATGAGCCCATTTGCGGTAGAGATTTGGCGAATTCGTTGGCGGCGATAGCGATCCTTTACCATAGCATGAAAATAGGCCGTATTAGACTCTATCTAAAGCCCATCGTAATCTAGCTTTTTGCACCCAAAAAGCGTTTGTTCATAATTGCAGTGTGGCAAATTTGCTTGGGCCAAAAAAAGTGCCATCCGATTTTCTTCACTTGGGAGTATGTCAAATGCTTCTTCCTTACGAATATAATCATATTCCGCATCCTCTGATCGCTGAAATATATTGCCAAAAATAAGTTTATTCCACCGACGAAGATCTCGTTTTAGCATGTGCAGCTTATTATATGATCCTCGCATTCCCCCAGTTGTTGGGTATTCTTTCCATGTGGCAGCAACAAAAGCGAGAAAATCCGGATGACCAGCCCATGCATTTAGAAAACAAAATGGTGCATGTGGACGTTCGTGACTGAGATCACATTTCAACAAAAGTGGACAATGATCAGATGACACACGCGGTAGATGATGAGCAATAACATCCTTAAATAGGTCCACAAAAGCTGTATTACTAAGCAACATATCCAAACACCGTTGTACTCGATGTACACCACTTCCTCGTGACCAAGTAAAGAGCTGTCATGTGAAGGGAAGTTCTTGCAAGTGACAATCATTAACACAATCATTAAAGTCAGATAGAGATCGTAATGTAGGGGACGTACGGCCTCTATGCTCCTCTAAACGTAAAAATGTGTTAAAGTCGCCGCCTATAACCCATGGATCTGTTGTATGCTGATAATGTGATAATAAAGTTTCCCAAAGGGGTTTCCGGTCATGTACAGTATGCTTACCATAAACCACAGACCATGAGATGTCCTGCTGAAGAGGTAACCAAATGAAACGAAATAAAGAAGCATGTATAGCGTGTTAGATATTGTTAAAGTGAATAGTAGTAGTCTGCCAAAAAAGCAAAATATTATTATCGCAGGTTGAAAAGGATCGTTGGAATCCTAGCTTCAGACGATAGTATGTAAGGTTATCTTCTCGCTTCTTCGGCTCAATCAAGATCAAGAAATCAACACGATGATCATGCAAAACCAAAATTATTCGATTTAGTGAAGTGCGGAGACCTCCTACATTCCAAGTAAGCACTTTCATTGAGAAACTGTGTCATGATCAGCCTGCGAGTGATCCGAACGACTATGTGTTGCACTTCGAGTTTGTATGGAAGATGGTGGCCGGGGAGGTAAATCCTTTTTTGCTCGACGCCGCCGCCTAGACGGAACAGGGATAACCCGTCATGAGCTTCAGCTGGCTGATCAGAAAGAGCAGCTAAAATACTTGCATCATCAAATGTAGTGGGACACGTTAGTAGACATTTATTAAGGGACTCTGACTCTGATTTCATCTTTGATAGAAAAGCGGCACGTGACTCTAGTACTTCCGACTGTATATCTACTTGGCCCGCATTCTATCTTTGCTGCTAATTGAGAATGGCATACTCTTTATCATCACTCAACGTGTGCAGATCCTACATATTTGAGACAGAAATATGTGGCTCGGGATCAGGGAAGGGTGGTTCAGGAAATTGCTGATAATCCCCTGTCTTTGATGTAGGCTCCTGCTGTCCATCGTCCTTACGTAGAATCTTCTTAGCGTCTAACGTGTTCTGGGCTTTGTCTTAACTGCAGGAGGCTGGGGCTGGTGATCATCGCAATGACCCGTAATGTTTCCCAGCCGACGACATATAGAGCATAAAGCAGGCATATCTTCATATATCATTTGTTGTAATATCATCTTCTGTTTTGCTTGTAGGTATATCTTCTCAGGAAGTTACTGAGAAACGTCTATTTCTACACAAACTCTTGCGACAGATGGTCGTAAACCATCCACTGTAGCAACGTCCAATTTTATTATAGTACCTATTGATCGAACTGTCTCATATAAGGCAAACTTTTGTTGGAGATTCACTGGCAACCCCTAGAAAAGCCACCCAAACTGGGACGATAGGTACATCCGAAGAGGGATCAAAATCCATGGTCTATTTTGTGACTCGCATATGACAGCCTATATACTCCATGATCGGCGGTAGAAACAATGAATGTAATCTGGTTCATGTTGAAAATTTAAAAGTATGAGCTTTTTATCAATCAAAGTGATCCGCATATCATTACGAAAACCAATACGCTCAAACACATCACGTATAACCTTAAGGAGAGGACGTCCATACCAGAAGGTACCCACCAAAGAGAACCGAAAAGGGATAGCAAGGGCATCAATCTCATCATCCGTAAAGGTGATCATAGGCAATCCTTTATGACATTCGATTGTTTTGGGGGAGATAGCAATGTTATGACGAGAACCGGAAACAATCGATGCGAAGGATGGCGGCTGTGATGGCGGAGGTTCCATTGCAATCACAGACAACAATTGCAGTAAATGATAACAGAAAGGAAAAAAACGTTGGTCCAACGAAATCGCACCAAGAAGAAGGCAGGATGGGAATGGCGGCGGCAGTTACGCACGCCGCCATCGATCGCCAGAGGAGAAGTTCATCATTTTATACACAAACCAGATCCATTTTTTTTTACATATATATATACACACACACATATATACGGGACGAGATCTTCTGCTCCATTTTCTCCTCACACCACTCGTCACCACGCGACATATGGTAGCAGTGGTGGATGATGAGACTAGATGAGGATGACTCTCATCTAACTTCACCACCCACCTCTGCTGCCACGTGTCGCGTGGTGACGAGTGAGGTGAGGGGAAAGCGGTGAAGGGATCCTAACCCATATATACTACTTCCTCAAAAGAAATTGCAACAAGACAGTAGAAAAAAACTGCTTAACATTTATTACAAATCGTATAATTTTTGAACTTGTATAATACACCAACTTCCCTTTTTTTTTTTTTTTTTTCTTAATGGCGTTTCGCTTACTATCCGCACGAATCACAGGGGGCTTGGTTGCGGGCAGTGACTTTGGCATTTAGAATAGCATAACCCGCAAGTAAACCAATCAGGACCACATGAACAATCATCGTAGCAATCAGTTGAAACTTTTGAGGAAAAGAATGAAGAAATTGGTGAATGGTCGCTTTTCTCCATTTCCTTCCGCAAGGAAATCGCCCCTTCAATTCCCTTAGCACTCCAGACTGCAAGTATGCAAAAAGCAAGTATGAAGATTATTGATTTCACCAACATAGTTATATATCTCTCAATGTTTTAAGTTTTGATATGTCAAGTGCACAGAGGCTACGAATTTATATGCCATGGTGTTGCCTCCAGCACATGAACTACTAATTGATGATTAGTTTTGCCATTACCTTAGGAGGTAAAGCTGGATATTTTCTATTTTAACTCTTTGCATGAGATTCCCAGTCTTGACTTATTGCGTACATTTGTTTTTCTGCCAACCAACAGGCAATTGGTCACTCATATTTGAAAAATGAAATCGATATATATTTGTTTGGACTATATGAAAATAGATGGATACTTGGTCAAAAGTGTAATGAAATAAGGAATCAAGAACAAAGAACAAGAGAGAATGAATGAGTAGAAGATTGGCTTAAGGCGTGAGAATCACTTTCCGTAATGAATATTTGCCGCCACTAGTTGCTGTAGGGTTGTAAGCAAATTTTCTCCTATGATAAAGAATAGAGATTCAATGAACTTTCAAAAACAAGAGTGATGTTAAGTAGGAAGAAGAATATAGAATGCAAGTATAAACTTGGTTGCAAGATTTCTTGAAATATGTGTTTTAATAGCCTATTTATAAGCTTTCAAACTCTATTCAGACGTTCAAGACAGTTGCATGGTGATTGGGTATGTCCCTTGGTGCATAAGTTGTGATTTTACATGAAAAGTCACTTCTGCTGGGACATCGATCGATGTCTCACAGTAAGCTCCAACTTTTATCTTGTCCACTTCGATCTGTCACATCGATCGATCGAAGTCACTTCGATCGATCTATGTTAGGCAGAAAGTTTCAACTCTACACCCAGGGTACATCGATCGATCGATGTGATCGATCTATGTGATATCGATCGACCGATGTCATCGATCTATGTCCGGCAGAATACTCAACTTCATTTTCAAGCCACATGAATCTATCCAACTGATACATGGATCGATGCATGTCAAGAATCAAGCTATTCTTGCTTATTCCAACACCAATCCACCTTCATTCTTCATCCCATTGCCTTTACAAACTATTATAACAATCCCCCACTTAGTTTGTAAAGCAACTTATGACATTTCATGCATTTAAGAAGTATCGTTCGATTTGAACCTCTTATTAGTATAATACTTCAAAGTTCTAACGAAATCATGATAGCTAAAAAGCCTTGAATCAGATTCGTATGTGCTAGAACCGGAAATGTTATACACATGAAACCACACTCTCCTTAGAAGTCCATTTTAAACTACACTTTATGGCCTTGTGCTACCCCTAGTATTCATGAACATTTCAAGATCATTGCTTGTCAAAGCGGCACCACTTCCTATGTTCATATAGGTGAAGATTAAGATAGTCCCTCTTAATCCTTCATTAAGAGTGTCTTAACACTCACCCTCCTTTAACACTAACATTCCAATTCTTTAAAGATCAATATCATGTGGTTTGATTATTTAAAGATCAATCGTAGTGCTTTAATTCCTCACTTTGTGACTTGTTGTTACCCATTGAACCTTTGACTAGTGATATGCTAGGAAAGGTTGGGTTTCTATCACAAGTGAACTTATCCCATACGGCTCAATCCCATCCCTAAAGATGTACTTTGTACCAAATCTTTTGAGAGACTTTGTCAACGGATTCGTCAGGTTATTACAAGATCGAATGTATGCCATGGCTATTACACCATCTGTAATTTATTGCCTTACATAATCATGCCTAAGGCTGACATGTCTAGATTTTCCGTTATAGATTTTACTATAAGCTCTAGACATTGTTGCTTGGCTATCACAGTGTAAAGAAATGGCTGGCATCGGCTGTGGCTACAACTCTATCTCCAATAAAAGATTTCTCAGCCATTCCGCTTCCTTACCTGCAGATCCCAATGCTATGAATTCAGATTCCATTGTAGAATGAGTTATGCATGTCTGTTTTTTTGAAGTCCAAGAAACAGCACCACCACACAATGTAAATATCCAACCCGTAGTAGATTTGTTATCACCAACGCTAGTTATCCAACTAGCATCAGTATAACCTTCTACACGGCTGGGAAATTATTATAGAACAATCCGTAACTCATAGTCTTCTTCAAGTACCCAAATACTCGCCTTATTGCCTTCCAATGGTCAATACTAGGATTACTAGTATACCTTGATAATTTACACACCGAAAAGACAATATCCGGTCTAGTGCAATGCATAGCATACATTAAACTACCAATTGCACTAGCATATTCTAATTGTGCTACCGCTCTACCGGTATGTCCAATCAATTTGTATGAGGCATCAAATGGTGTGTTTGCTTCTTTGATCTCCAAGTGTTTGAACTTATTCAACACTTTGTTTATGTAATGAGATTGACAAAGAGCAAAACCCCCACTATGTTTGGACACTTCTATCCCTAAGATAGTATCTACCTCACCCAAATCCTTCATTTGGGATTGTGAAGTTAAATACTTCTTAGTTTCATTTACTCCTTCCATATTAGTACTAATAATTAGCATATCATCTATGTACAAACAAATAATGACACCATATTTGTCTGTAAACTTGGAATATACACACTTATCTGCACCATTATGTAGGAAACCATTCTTTAAAATAGTAGTGTCAAACTTTTCATGCCATTGTTTCGGTACTTGTTTCGATCCATACAATGACCTTATCAATTTACACACTTTGTGCTCATTCTCCAAAAGTACAAAACCTTCCGGTTGTTCCATATAGACCTCTTCGTCTAAATTACCATTGAGAAATGCAGTCTTAACATCCATTTGATGAATAACTAAGTTATTTATGGATGCTAACGCTATCAACACTCTAATGGATGTTATTCTTGCATCTGGAGCATATGTGTCAAAATAGTCTATCCCTTCTCATTGTCTAAAGCCTTTGGCTACTAATCTAGCCTTGAAAGTTAGACTTGGAACTCGGAGGCAAATCAGTGAGAACCCAAGTATTGTTAGACAATAACGAGTTCATCTAGTGATCAATAGCTTCCTTCCAAAATGATGCATCTCTCGATTGTATCGCCTCCTTATAGGACTTAGGATCATCTTCTACACTTAATACAATATGCATTTGATTAAACACCTTTGTCCTATTACCTTTAACTAAAAAGGTAATGGATTGTGAAGAAATAAAGTCCGGATGTAAAAACTTTTCCTTTCTAGCATGTTGACTTCTTCTAACCTCAGTTGGAGAATCTTGATTTTGATGATCAACACTAGAAAGATCATTGGAAAAATCTCCAACAATTGGTTCATTCAAATTTTCACTTGTTGAACTTTGATTTGAATCTGTTCTCTAGAATTTATTCTCAAGAAATTCAATATCTCTAGATTCAACAACCACATTGGATTCTAAATCTAGAATCCTATATGCCTTAGAGTTTTCGGCATATCACAATAAAGACACCTTTAAGAGCTCTTGGCCTTAACTTAGCCCTCTTTGGATCTGGAACTCTATAATATGTTAGACAACCCCAAACTCTAAGATAACTTAGATTTGGTCTCGTTTCTTCCATAATTAGTATGGAGAAACCTTAAACTTTTTAGAAGGAATTCTATTATGAATGTGACAAGCCGTTAATAAGGCTTCTCCCTACAAATTCTTTGGCAAACCAGAGTTTATTAACATTGGATTTAGCATGTCAACTAAACTTCTATTCTTTCTTTCAGCCAAACCGTTTTGTTGGGGTGTGTACGGAGCACTTTTCTGGTGTATGATACCATTCTCCTCACAGAAATGATTAAATTCAAGAGGAAAGTATATTGAAGAAGAGACAATAAGTCTTGTAAAGAGACATGTCTCTGATGATGCACCAAGAGTGCATTATGTCAAAGGAAAAACATGGAGTTGGGTTGGAAACAAACGGAAGACTCTGAATTATTTGAACCCTCAGACAAGGTAGAGAATTCCAAGAAAGGCAAACGATGCTATAATTGTGGCAAGAAAGGACACCTTAAGAAGGAATGTTGGTTTCGGAAGAAACAAGAATATGGTGGTGGATCCCAAACTATCAACAATGCAAATATGGTAGACATTGAAACCGATCAATTGGTAGCAATGGTTTCTGGTTTGCATGTTGGCATGATAACGAAACTGCATATGGCTACGAACGAAATCACAAGTGATTGGTGGTTCGATTCGGGTGCAACAGTACATGTATGCAACAACAAGGATCTATTCAAGACCTACCATGTTGTGGATAATAGCCAGCAAGTTTTGATGGGTAACCAAAGTGCCACTAAAGTCTTGGGAAAAGGTAGTGTGGAGTTAGACTTTACTTCTAGAAAGAAGTTGTTATTAGTCAACGTTCTACATGTACCCGAGATCTCTAAGAATCTCGTTTCTGCTAGTCTAGTATATAAAAATAGGCTCAAGATTGTAATGGAGGGAGACAAAATTATAATGTCCAAGAATGATATCTTTGTCGGCAAGGGTTATGCTTGCGACGGGATGTTTAAGTTGACTATCAATAAAAATTCAGCAGTTTGTGTTTACTCTGTTGATTCTTCTTTTTCATTGTGGCATGATAGACTTGCGCGTTGACTCCATGTTACGGAGCATGTGTGCTGACTCCATGTTACGGAGCATGTGTTAGGACCCCGGGACATGCATTGCATATATGGATAGAAAGAGCATGACGTGTGATTTGATGCGATTAGGTGTGTGACACGGTAGTGTGAAGGGGCATGCATCATGAAATTACACATTGCATTTGGATGTGTGACGATGTTATATTTATCTATATACGTACTTTGCAAGTCGGATCGGATATGTGCTATTTGCTTAATGTTATGCTTACTTTGCGATCAGATCAGGTATGTTTTATTTGTTTTATTTATTTGTACATTTATTGTATTTATATATGTTTACTCTGCGATCGGATCAAGTATGTTTTATTTGCTTTGTTTATTTGTACATTTATTGTAAATATGGTTCTTTCTGTGATTAGACGGGTAACCTACGGGTGATTTTCCAATCACTCACCCCCTACTTACCCTTCCACAGGCGAGCCCGAGTACGAGTACACTTTTGTAGAGGACGGGTCTGACTGTGCAAGCTGGGGCAAGTGAGCTTGGAGATATTTCTTTGGGGAATACTTGATGGTTTTCACATTTATTTCATTTTATTAGACCTTTAGGTTTTCATTTAATGTATTGGATTTCGTCAGCCCTAAACTCTGATTTATTTATATTTTAGGATTATTTATGAATTGAATTTGACTTTTTAATTATCGTTTCCGCAAAAAACAATTTCTACGTCATTTTCGACGTGTAAGAAATTGGAACGACGCCTTGTAGTTCTCGTAGTAGACTATGGCGGGTGCACTATTCCTGATACCAGGGTTCGGGATCGGGGCGCTACAGGTGGTATCAGAGTCGAGGCTCTAAGATCTGCCTCGGAAACGCAGGATTAACTAGATCACTTAGACTTAAACTACAATCTTTTTGTGAAATGACGATTTTACCCCTAATAAACAAAGTAGACTTAAGTGATGATCTTATACTTAAGTTATAATCAGGTTAAGGGATGTGAGAGTATTCCTTTTGTTTTTGTTTATTTATTTACCGTTTTACCCCTGAACTTCTACATGCACCCTATAAGTGACTAGAAATTCCTAAAATACCCCTCAAATTAGCCTGAATTCAAATAAATAAATAATTTTGACTGTTTTAAATTCCAGAAAAATGCCACCAAGACGAGAATAAGCCGGTGGCGATAACCACTAGAATCAAGGGGCTATTCCCCAAGCATTTGCTGATGGCCTAGTGACCAACACCTTAGCATAGTAGCAGCATCTGCTAAATCAGCAGACACCACCGATCACTTGGACTCAGTTTGGGATGAGTTCGAGAAATATTACGTGTCCGACGGTGCGATTCTTTAGAGCATGGCTCTAGACCTGTGGAGTTAGGCCATGATATTAGAAACTAAGTGATGATCTTGCCCGTAAGACACGATCTTAGACATAAATAACGATTTCGGTGATGAGTTGACCTTATGCATAAGTACTGACTGTAGCCATAAGTGTCGATTATATACTATGTATGATCTTAAAAATAAGACATGATCTTAGACCTAAGAAATGATGATACTAAGAACGATCCTAGAAATAAGTTATGGTCCTATACTTAAGAACTCGATCGGTTAAGGAACACGTATACGTGTACCAAGGATATACTATACAATTTTACTTACTTATCTTATCTAAGTTTGATAACGATCCATTGCACATTCCTTTAGCCGTGATCTTAGTAACCCTGTTGAATACTATATAATTAATTTAACTGAATTACAAAAGTCAACCAGAATACCCTACTACAGATGCTAGTTGACATATTGTTAGGTCATACAGTAGCTCAGACTGCCTCACTATAACAGCAGCATGGGACTCGGTACCATTAAGGTAAAGTAAAGTGAGACCACAGCTAGTAAGAAATGAATTACAGTGGTATGGTAGATACTAAGAGATCATTTACAAAGAAATGATAGAAACTAAGTAACGATTCATAAGCATTATGATCAGTAGAATTTAGTGAGTGATATCATACGAATGAATTTATAGTCCCAGAGTTAAGATGTTGATTGTAGTGTTATCAAAATAGGACGACGATACTAGTTCTATTAGAGGTACTGATCGATAGCGACAGACGAGAATCGACTATAGTATGTACCTTGGAATATGTATCATTACAAATTATGGGTTAAGTATTGACATCGAAATATTGGGGTTGAATCTAGTATACTTGAATTAAAATAAAGTAAACATGAAGCAGTAGTGGTTTCTTTTTTCATGAGAGATTTAACTAGATTAAAATTAGCGGTATAACCAAGTAAAGAAGTACAGCGGATTAGTATTGCACGGCGGAAGCATGGTGAATTAGAACACCTTAAGTCGATCAATAATTTGTGTGCCATGCTATGATTGGACAATTTAAATTAGGGATTTTATCATAGTAGGCGAAGATTAGACTTATAAGAAACGATACATAGATGGTTTTTTCGTTTGAAAATAAGGATGGATTATAGAAATCATTTGAAATATTGGACTATTATTTTTCTAGCAGGTAAATATTTTACATATGCACGTACACCAACTTATACCTATATCTTATAGGAACTTAAAAAAATGTTTTTGAAAATACCTTATTGAGTCTCATTTTTTATAGTCTAGTAAACTTTACGAGGCTAAACTATTTTCTGTACTCGTATATCAATATTTTTAATTCTTTTGACGACCCTAAAGAGGGAAAAACTTCTAAGTTGTGATGTTTTAAGAATGATATGTTGATATATTACTTCTAAATCCTTGTTAGTGATAACTATTTTGTCAAAATTAATTTTACTTGATGACTATCGATATCGCAAGTATTTTATCCGTTAAAATGTTTTCAAAGTAATTTATCCGATTGCAATGAATTTACTTAACTTTTGTGAAGCCAAAAAGTAGCTTCCAAAATATATACTTCTTTTAGGAAATGAAGGTACCGTATTCAAGTCGTTTTATAAAACCTTACCTTATTAAGTTTCAACTGTTTTAATACGATTCTACCATAATGTTTTTGCAAACAAGTATACCGTTATTTTTATAAGAGGATACTTGAGATACCGCTTTGCAAAAACAAGTATATATTTTTTTGATTCTCATGTTTACACAAATAGAATGATATTATTTTAAACAACTAAGGCTATATTCCAAATTATAGCAACAAAAAA
Source organism: Eustoma russellianum (assembly GCA_036186865.1). Lineage (NCBI taxonomy): Eukaryota > Viridiplantae > Streptophyta > Magnoliopsida > Gentianales > Gentianaceae > Eustoma > Eustoma russellianum. The sequence continues at coordinate 17,894,760 of AP025046.1, read as the reverse complement.
TTACGTTTTTGAAGAAAAATATGTCCATACATCCATTTCATACACTAAGATGTTGATGGTATATCTGAGACACTAAGAGTATGATCATAGAGCTAGTTTGTAAGTATATGAGAATTGACTATCGAGGACTTAGTATTGGGTCGAAGGAGTGTAATGGTTAACATATTGGAATGCTCAATGGATATTCGGTTTGGGTATTCATCTAGGTAATGGATCCTGTAAAAGTTTAATAAGTGACTGATCATGTAATATGCAAGTTTCGAAGACAAAACTTATTGTAAGGAGAGAGGTATGTTATATCCCGTACCATTGAGGGTACCAAGAAAAAAAGGAAAATAAAATAGAAAAAAAGGGAGAATAGAATAAATATTAGGTAAATATAATATTTTAGGTATATGAGTAAGAATAGGAAAAGAAAGAAGGATAAACTTTACTTATGCTTAAATAATCTTAAATATATTTCCTATACCTATTAAAAAAACATACATTTTTTTATTGAAGACGGGCGTTACCGTCCGGCGATTGTATTAATAATAAGCCCTCACTTGTGGCGAAAGAATACCATTGTTACATGTAATGTAGGAGACTCTCCTACACAAAAATAAATGAATTGCATGATACTTACAAGAGAACCTTCAAAAGTATGCGAAATATCTAAAGTGTAAAAATATTACATCGAATAAAATCCTATCCAAATCATTAAAATAATATAAATCCGCCTGCCAGTTGTCTCCATATGTGCATGTGTCTGCAGATTGTGGTCCAGCGCTCGCCATTGATGAAAACCACACAAGAAGCAAAGTCAGTAAAATATCAAAGATGTAGAGGTAGAAAAGAAAATTAATGCGCCTGTACATACCGACGCTGCCTGCATTCACAGTGAATACATGCAACACCATTTTCGGCCAGCTGTTGGAGGGCCGCGGGCTGCTACAGTGTATGCCATTATCCCACCTCGCGCTCAGAATGAAAAACAATATGATCCACACCATATGTAGGTTCCACAAAATAAAAATCTTATGGAAAAAGTTAAGAGGAGAAAACATGCCAACTTGCCTATGTAACTGATGGACATCTTACTGGAATGAAGAAGAATAATTTTTTTTCTTCCACATAAAACTCAAATTACATATACAAAATCTATATCACACCATTAGACACACATGGAAATCGGTCAGTCCCTCCCTAGGAGAAGATGAAATCGGCCAACCATACGAGGGAGAAGAAAGTGCGTAAGAAATTCGACAGAAAAAGGTAGGTTACCCTCCTTTTTTCTCGGATTGGCTGTAGTTGCAATAAATTTCTATATGTTATTTGTTTAATGCCTTTGTATGCATGTATTGTATGATATAGGTATATGCATTTACATGTGCGTGAATTGGTGTTAATTGTGCGGTTGGAAATCAATTGAAAAGAATTCATTTTTATTCGAATAGAGGATTAATTTCTTGATTAGCCTTAGAAATAGGTCATATAGCCCAGAAATCAGGTCGGAATTGATGTGGAAGTTATGAATTTTTGAAAAACAATTAGGATTTAAAACGAAGAAGTTATGAGTTTTTGTAGAAAATTAGGATTTAATAATTAAAGAAAAAAAGGAAAAAAGGTGGCCAGAAGCTGGCGAGCTGCAGGCCAGTAGCTATTTTAAGCGGGCCATGCCTGCTGAAACAGTAAAGGCCAGGATAAAAATAAAAAGGAGGCCCAAATTTGCACGAAATAAAAAAAAAGGCTGTGCCAGCGCGCCAGTAGAATCTTTTTTTGGGCCAGACTACAGACTGAAAAAGGGGGCCTGTGTCTCTTTAAATAAATATATATATTAATAATTATAATAATAATAATGGTAATAAATAAAGGTATTAAACTAATATTAAATAAAATCCAATAAAATAAAATAAAATAAAGTAAAATAAAATAAAATAAAAATAAAGAAAATGAAAAAACAGATTACCCTCATCCGTGGAAAGGAAAAAATTAATTTAATGTAATATTAATATTATTTACTAAGTAATAAAATTTGGAAACTCATTAAATAAATTAAAGCAAGGAAAAAAATAGTAGGGCAAGATAAAAACAAATAAATAAAAGGTTAAAGTGCTTGAAAGCCTAGGAAAAATAAAATAAAGTGTAGAAACCGAAAATAAATTCTAGAACGATAAAATAACTGTAGAAGATAAAATATAGTAATGAACTCCATACAATATAGGGTAACTATGCAATATAGGTAATACGCAATATAGAACGGAGCACGCAACATAGGATCAATGGAAGTGTAAAAGTGTGCAGCATTCATGGCATGTATACCCTTCGGGGCGAGTGACTTCACGATACGAAGCGTGTGCGTTGACTCCACGTTACGGAGCGTGTGTGCGTTAACTCCATGTTACGGAGTGTGTGTGCGCTGACTCCACGTTACGGAGTGTGTGCGCTGACTCTACGTTATGGAGCGTGTGTTAGGGTCCCAAGACATGCATTGCATATATGGATAGAAAGAGTATGACGTGTGATTTGATGCGATTGGGTGTGTGACACGGTAGTGTGAAGGAGCATGCATCATGAAATTGCGCATTGCATTTGGATGTTGACGATGTTATATTTATCTGTTTACGTACTTTGCAAGTCGGATCGGATATGTGCTATTTGCTTAATGTTATGCTTACTTTGCGATCGGATCTGGTATGTTTTATTTGTTTTATTTATTTGTACATTTATTGTATTTATATATGTTTACATTGCGGTCAGATCAGGTATGTTTTATTTGCTTTGTTTAGTTGTACATTTATTTTAAGTATGGTTCTTTCTGGGATTAGACGGGTAACCTACGGGTGATTTTCCAATCACTCACCCCCTACTTACTCTCCCACAGGTGAGCCCGAGTACGAGTACACTTTTGTAGAGGACGAGTCTGACTGTGCAAGCTGGGGCAAGTGAGCTTGGAGATATTTCTTTGGGGAATTATAAGATCGTTTTCACATTAATTTCGTTTTATTAGGCTTTTAGATTTTCATTTAACGTATTGGGTTTCGTCAGCCCTAAACTCTGATTTTATTTATATTTTGGGATTATTTATAAATTGAATTTGACTTTTTAGTTATTGTTTCAGCAAAAAAATTTCTACGTCATTTTCGACATGTAAGAAATTGAAACGACGCATTGTAGATCTCGTAGTATACTACGACGGATGCACTGTTCTTGATACCAGGGTTCGGGAGCGGGGCGCTGTAATAACCTTGTTGATCCACAGGTCTTCACACACACCAAGGGACAGAGCCCTTTGTTCAGCCTCAGCACTGCTCCTGGATACTATATGTTGCCTCTTGCTTCTCCATGTAATCAGGGTTCCCCATAAACAAGAGGCATAGCCAGAGGTTGATCTCATATCAGTTTTCGATCCAACCCAATCACCATCAGTGAAAACTTTAATATCCTTGTCTTGTGTTCTTTTGAAAAACAGTCCCTAACAGGAGTAGATTTTAGGTACCTCAAAATTCTTATAGTTATAATATGCAGTAGTGAGATTATACATGAATTGGTTAATGAAACTTACCCCATAGCAGATGCCTGGTCTACTATGAGACAAATATATCAACTTACCTGTTAACCTCTGATCCCTCTGCTTGTTAGTATAACCTAAATCCCATACCTCACTTTGGTCTGAACCCAGGCTCAACTGGAGTACTTGCAGGCTTGCGGTTTGTCATTTCAGTGTCCTACAACAGATCTAATATATAATTCCTTTGGGAAATGCAAATGCCACTAGATCATCTTAAGACTTCCATGCCTAAAAAATATCTTACATGTCTTAAATCTTTTACCTCAAAAGACTTTGATAATAACTTCTTTGTTTCCAATATGCCATTATAATGATTTCCAGTAAGGGTTATGTCATCAACGTACACAAGAATAATAATGTAGCTTATGTTGTCAACAGACTTAATGAATAAGGTATGATCACTAAGACCCTTGAGAGAAACCAATAGAGGATACAGTTGAATTGAACCTTTTGAACCATGATCATGGGAACTGTTTCAACATATAGAGATACTTCTTCAATCTGCACACCATATTCTTATTAGATTCAGAAGTCAATCCAGGAGGAATATGCATGTGAACTTCCTCTTCCAAGTCATCATTAAGAAATTCATTCTTAATGTCGAGCTGGAAGAGTGGCCAGTCAAGGTTAACCGCAAGAGAAAAAAGTATCCTTACAGTATTCAGCCTTGCCCACAGGAGCAAAAGTTTCTTCATAGTCAATCCCAAAGGTTTGAGTGAAACCTTTTGCAACCAACCTGCCTTTGTACCTACTAATAGATCGATCAGAATTATATTTGATAGAGAAAATCCATTTGCATCTTATTGGTTTGATTCCATCCACAACAGGTATAACTTCCCATATCCCATTCTGGATCAAAGCATTCATTTCCTCAATAACAGCTTTCTTCTACTCAGGTTGAGCTGAAGCCTCCCAAATGTTCCTTGGAACCTGTAAGCTATCAAGTGAGGAAACAAAGACTTTAAAGTTTCCCTTAAGACAATCATATGACACATAATTGCCAATGTGATGCATCGTCTTCACACATGCTCTGACTTCTTTTCTGATGCTAATTGTTCTATCATCAACTGGGACAATTTCCCTGAAGGTAGATGATTCACTCACAGATTCCTCAATACTTCTGTAAGAATTCTCATGGTGATCAGAACCAATGTGGTCCCTCTGAGTTGAGTGCTGATTCTCCCCTTCACTTGAAACATATCCTTCTTTTATCGGTCCAGTACTAGGAAGATCAATAATACTCCAGGTATTGCATACCTTTTCCTGCTCAGACTCAGAAACACCTTTACCATAGAAAAAATTAGCTTCATCAAATACAACATCAAGGGAGACAAACATTTTACTTGATGTAGGAGAGTAGCATTTGTATCCTTTTTGAGTATGAGAATACCCAAGAATGATACATCTCTCAGCTCTCATATCCAGCTTGCTTCTGAATTGCTCAGGAATATGCTTATGCACAATACACTCAAATACTTTCGTAGGTAGTTCAGAAAATAAATTTGAGTTGTGAAAATATTGAGACAGTGCATTCTTAGGTGTGATATAGTTCAGTACCTTAGAAGAAATCATGTTAATGAGGTGTGCATATGTAAGTACACCCTCACCTGAGTAATGCTTAGGTACCTTCATACATCATAATTGCCCTTGTTACTTCAAGGAGATGTATGTTCTTTCTCCCTGCAACTCTATTTTGTTGTGGGATGTAGGTACAAGAAGTCTGATGGTGAATTCCCTTAGTATTAACGTATTATTTCACAAATGATTCAAGGCATTCAAGACCATTATCACTTGTTATGTTTTTACTATACTGTTAAATTGATTCTGAATCATGCATATGAATTTCTTAAGAATGTCCCCAACTTTATAATTATGTTTCATCAAGTATAGCTATAGAGAAATACACCTATAAATTGAGACCTCGGAATATAATTCATCATTTATGCATATATATTTGAATTCAAATATGTTATATGTGCATAAATATATATCTTTTGGGGGGCGGAACCTTTGTTGCTCAATGGAGTGAATGCCTTGCATCTCTCCTTTGTAGACCTTGTACTTTATAGGTGCTGTCATGGGCTGCTCTAATAGATTCAATTGAACAGGAAATTGGTTGACTTCAGACAAAAATGAATGCTGCAAAAATAGAATCAGCCAATCGCCACAATTTGACGGGCTCTGAGGTTGTTTGGGTCAGGGTACGAATAGAGCTGTTGAAGGCTTGTACGATTTGTGCTGTTGTAAGTTGGTTGTAGCCGAAGGAAAGTCTTCTTCCTTAGTCTTTCATTTCTTAGTATATATATTGGATTGTAGTGCTGTAATTTGTTCAAGTAAGAAGTAATGAAATTATTTCTTCTTCTCTTCAATATATTTCTCTCTTGACTCTTTCTACTCTTTATTTTATTTATCCGTTTTTGTTCTTTATGTTTGTATGGTGGGTGGGGTGAAAAATCCAAAAATAGCCAAGTAAGTCTAGTATGATCATCAACAAAAGTGATGAACTACATAACACCATTGATATTGACTACTTTTGAAGGTCCCCATACATAAGAGAGAAGTAGGCTAAGAGGAGCACTACTTATATAGTTATTCTTTGGATAATTGGTTCTGCAACTTGTAGCAAACAAGCTCACTTCAGAAAATAAGTCAGATTGATTGATATTGACAAACAAGGTTGGCATAAGCCTTCTAAGATACAAGAAGTTAGGATATCCTAATCTCTTATGCCATAACAAAATGCTCTCAGTATTCCTACTAGAAATCATACATGATCCTACACTAGTTTGACTATTGTGAGGACTTGACTCTTCAGCTTGAAGCAGGAAGAGACCATTGACCTTGTTAGCATTGCCAATCATCTTCTTGGAGAAAATCTCCTGAAAATAACATTTAGAGGGTGATAATCTTACTTCACATATATTATCTTCAGCAAGTTTACCAACAAAGATCAAGTTAAAACTTAGCTCATGTATGAATAGAACATTCTTTAGTTTTAAGTCCTCAGAGAGTTTGACATTTCCACATCCTACTATATTAATCCAGCACCATTAGATACCTTAACCTTTGTAGGGTTATGAAACATCACATAGTCAGTTAGTTTATCTTTATTCCATGTCATATGATGTGTAGCACCAGAATCAACAATCCAAGTAAAGAGGAGTTCAGAATTTTTACCATAGCTGGCCAAAGTGGCTTGAATAGCTTCTTGTTTTGTGTCCAGGGGTAGTTGTTCAGAGTGATGTTGCTTCTTAAACTTGAAGATTGCATCTAGCTGACTTTGGGTTAGGACATTAGATGGTCCAGTGAAACAGTTTCTAGACACATTAGGGCCGACTCCCCTCTAGTTACCATTATTAGAGGCTTGAGACCTCCAAGGTCCAGGGTTCCTCCATTGGTCATTGAATTTGGCTGGACGTCTACCATATTTGGCAAAACACCTATCTTCAATGTGTCCTATTTTCTTACAGAATTTGCAAAAACGCTTAGAATCACCACTTCTTCTATTATCATGTTGAGAGGGAGGAACATATCTCATGGTCACTGCATTTGCAGTAACCTGATCTTGAGCATTTCTTGGTACATAAACAGCCATTACTGTTCCTTCAGTTGTGGAAGTGGATCTCACCATGAGTTTGATCCTGTCCTCTTCTTGCCTTATTTCGGAGAACACATTGTTAATGGAGGGAAGTGGCTTAGCACCAAGAATCCTTCCTCTCACAGCATCGAATTCTTTGTTCAAACCAGCCAAGAATCTGAAGATTCCTCTGGTCTAAGTAATGTTCTTATACATTTTATTAGCTTCCTAATTTGGCCACTTATGAGTATCATAAACATCAATCTGTTGCCATATTCTTTTTAACTGACCAAAGTACACATTCACTAGAGAATCTCCTTGTTTTATGTCATGAAGCATAACATCATGTTCATAGAATTCTAACACATTGTCCCACTTAGAGTACATATCCTGAGCGGCTTTCATATATCAGCAGCAGAATAATAGAGGATAAAGTTATCACTTACATCAGTTGTCGTTGACCCAATCAACCAGGTCATAATCATGAAATTCTCAGCATTCCACGTTTTGAATCGTACATCATTCTGACCTGGCACTTCAATGTGAGCTTTTTAGATAATATTCCTTACATTTGCTTGTGATAAACATTTATACAGCTCTAGACCACACAAGATAGCTGTTCCCATTGCGCTTGTGATTGTGATTATAACACGGATTGAATCAATGGTGTTATGATTCGAGTTAACCCTAGAGGAGTTAGTGGGAACAGCTGCAGAAACAGGATTAGATGGAGCCTCACTTCCAACCGACTCCATATCTTGAACTTAGAACCAGAGAGTTTCTTTTGAACGGGAAGTAGAAGGTGATGAACAATAGTGTAATTGAATTTGAGCTTACGAAAGCAGTGCACTGCACTCTAGCTTTGATACCATATAGAGAAAATAACACAAATATCACACAACTAACACTTGAGAAGAGAAGAAAATCGCTTGTTATTCACAATAGCACCAAGTTCATACATATATACATGTCTGATGCAACGGCTAGAAACGCCTGGCAGAGACAAGACAACGGCTAGCTCTGCCGGATAAAATCTTATGGATAAATTCAAATTAAATCATCAAATTGATGATGTATCTAATGTCCTATGATTAAACAGTGATTATGTACACTCAAATAATGAATATGAACAAAATTCATGGAGAATTAAGCTTAAGAATAGGTGTTTGACGCTTAGAAGAAACTATTACATGAAATGCTTCAAAGAGAATTTCTGATATTGAACACACTGGAATCATCCTGCGCTTTTGGTCTGATTCTTCACCTGATGCAGCTTCTATTCCAACAATACATTCACTTGATCATAAATTCATACCCAGAAACATATAAGAAGCTCTAAACCAAACTGAATGGAAGAATGCTGTGCATGAAGAAATGAATGCCAAAAGAATCAAACTTGGGAGCAAATTCCCAGCTCGACAACTATGAAACATGTTGGGTATAGATGGGTATTCACAATTAAATACAATAATGGTGGAACTGTAAACAAGTACAAAGCAAGATTGGTAGCTAAAGGATTCACCCAAACATATGGCATTGATTATTTAGAAACATTTGCTATAGTGACCAAACTTAATACCATTTAGGATTATTTTCTCTATAAAAGTTAACCTCGACTGGGAGCTATATCAGTTAGATGCTAGAAACACATTCCTGAATGCAGATTTAGTAGAAGAGGTTTATATGTGCTACCACTACGATTCAATTACAGAACCAATCAGAATAAAATCTGTAGGTTAAACAATCACCAAGAGCTTGATTTAAAACATTCACTAAAACTGTGAGGGACCTTAATTACCTAAAGCTATAGTGATCATACACCATTCACCAAGATAACATAAGGGGGAGCTCAGTATTCTAATAGCATATGCAGAAGATATAATAATAATAGAGAATGATAATCTTGGGACATAAAGCATTAAGACACAACTATCAAAACAATTTGAAAGAAGGGTCTAGGAAAGCTAAGGTATTTCTTAAGAATGGAGATTATGTTACGCCCCGTCTCTAGTACCAAATATAATAGATTAAAGGGTTGTGCCATGTTAAGTATTATGTGCAGCAAACGTAGTGCATATTAAATAAATAAAATATAAGAGATTTAACAAATGATTTCTTTTGGATAATTAAATGAAATCAAAAATAAAACACAAACACTTTACTGCACTTAAATAAAAGAAAAAGAAAAAGGTTGGAGATAGAATAATGATGTGAGCTATTTTGACCTATTCTACCCACCCTAAACCCCTCATAGCTAGCCACTCTATGAGAAAAGAAAAAAACATTTGGTTAAGATCAACACTCCAACAACATGCACAAAGGGTAGAAGCCTTATTCCAAAAATCAAATGATGATTTGTCTTTTCCTTCCTCATTAACCAAGAATCCATCATCACTCCTACAAGACCCTTCATCTTGTCATATCCCCTCATTCTTTAAGAAGCGATATAATTCCACCTCTTTCTACTTCATTTGTCCGGACACACATGACAATGGAGAAGGAATCTTTCTTGCCAACACTCCATCCCTCCCACTCTTCAAGACAAGCAAGCATCAAATCCCCACTTTTCTCCCTACCCAAAATCCCATTATGATATTCCCCCATCCCCTCTATGATAATCGGGCATAAAGAAAGAGAAGAAGACACTTCTTAATTTCATTTTCAAGTTAAGACTTCATCTTCACCTCCTTTCCTAAGTCCACTTGAAAGAATACTATACTATCTTCTTCAAGAAGAAAATCAACCTCTTCCCTCTCCATCCCCTCTAAAACCGTGGACTATAACATGGAGAAGAGGAAAAAATCTTCAAGACTAAGGTGTAAAAGATGAAAGGGTGTTCAGAAATTTAAGAAAGGTTAAGGTATGATTCTGCAACAATTAATTTTTGTTACTTATCTTTCTATCCTCCTCCGAATGGCTCATCACTTCCCCCTCACCATGCATCAAGGCTGAGAGCTCATCACAAGGAGAAGGAAGGAAGTTCTCTATAGTGAAAGTTCACTTAAATTATCACTTAATAATCACACAAGAAGAAGAAGAAAGTCACTGTATTATTCATAAATGGCCATTGAAGGCATATATTCACGGATGGCACCAACGGCTAGTATAGGCAACAGTGACACTTCAATGGCTACTTTGTCGGATAATGACCAACAGTTTAAACTAATCTTACATCATCAAGTTGATGAAATTCTGTAGTACTATGATCAAACAATATGTATATACACTAGCTTGATACAATTAAACAAAAATACAGAGAGATTTATAGAAAAGAATAGGTGTTCGGCGCTTTAAAGAAAGTGCTCGACAGAATGCCTCAATGATTAGGTCAGAAGCTTGGCACTCCAGTATGAGTCTGGCATGCTTGACACGTCAGTGTGAGTCTGACATGCTTGGAATGTCAGTGTGAGTTTGACATGGTATGGCAGGTTCACTCTGTGACTTGGCATGGTTAGTGCCTTCTTTAGATATAGTCTCTATTCCAACAATCTCCCTCAAACTTGAGGTGAATATGTTGATACACTCTAGCTTGTTAAGTAGTGAATCAAAGACTTGAACACATACTGGCTTGGAGAGTATGTCTGCAATCTGTTCCTTGGACCTGATGAAGTGAAGTTTTAGCTCTTTGTCCTCTATCTTCTCTCTTAAGAAGTGTTTGTTAATTTCAATGTGCTTGGATTTGTTATGTTGCACAGGATTTTTAGTCATATGAATTGTAGATATGTTGTCACAGTGAATATGGATAGGATGCTGGACAACAATTTTAAGATCCTTTATCACCCGATTGATCCATAAGCCTTCACACACCAAGGGCTATGGCTCTTAATTCAGCTTCAACACTACTTTTAAAAACATGTTGCTTTTTTGCTTCTCCAAGTTACCAAGTTTCTGTGGATGTAGATCCCATATCAGCATTAGAACCTGCCCAATCTGCATCAGTGAAGACTTGTATATCTCTAATGCCAGTTTTCTTAAAAAATAGCCCCTGACCAAATTATGCATGAATCGACTAATGGAACTTAATCCATAACATATGTCTGGCCTGGTATGAGAAAGGTAGATCAACTTACCAGTAAGTCTTTGATACCTCTGTGTGTCAGTATACTCTGACTCACCTTCCTTCTGTGGTTTATATCTAGGTTCCACAGGGGTGCTTGCAGGGTTGCAGTTGATCATGCCCATTTCCTGGTGTAAATCCAAAATATACTTCCTCTGGGAGATACAGATTCCATTAGTAGTCTTGGACACTTCCATACCTAGAAAATATCTTATATATCCTAAGTCTTTTACTTCAAATGTCTTAGCTAACAAATCTATTGTTTCCTTAATACTACTGTGATGATTTCTAGTCAGAATTATGTCATCAACATACACACAAATAATAGCATTGTACATGCTACCTGTGAATTTTATAAATATAGTGTGATCACTTTGGCACTGAGAAAAACCAAAAGATGCTACAGTTGTATTGAACCTCGTAACCATGATCTATGGGATTGTTTAAGGTCATAGAGTGAATTATTTAATTTACACACCATGTTTTTATTTGATTCAAAAGTGAAACCATGTGGAATGTGCATATGAACTTCTTTTTCCAAGTTGCCATTAAGAATGCATTCTTAATATCCAGTTGGAAGAGTGGCCAGTCTAGATTAACAGCCAGAAAGAAGATGATTCTTACAGTGTTAAGCTTTGCTACTGGTGCAAAAGTCTCTTCATAATCAATACCAAACATTTGAATGAACCCTTTAGCAGCCAACCTAGCCTTATACCTATTGAGTGAGCCATCAGAGTTATGCTTGACAGAGAAAATCCATTTGCATCCTATAGGTTTGATATCCTTCTTAGCAGATATCAATTCCCAAGTCCTATTTTTGATCAAGGCAGTCATTTCCTCAGTGACAGCCTTTTTCCACTCAGGTTGTGCCAAGGCTTCCTCAATATTTCTAGGAATACTTATAGTATCAAGGGATGAAACAAACACTTTAGAGTTTCCATTCAGACAATTATAAAAGATATAGTTCCCAATAGGATACATCTTCTTTACACATGTTCTGACTCCCTTCCTAATTACAATCGGTCTGTCATCAATTGGGATAATCTCCCTAAATGAGGAAGACTCTTCTCAGCTTCCTCAATGGGTCTGCATACCTCTTCCTCATTATTATCTAGATGTTGATTTTCCTGTAGTAAGTATTGATTCTTCCCCTCACCTAAACTTGTGACTCCTCTTGCCAGGTGTTGCATTCTTTTTCATGTTCTGAGCCAGCTGTACCCTTACCATAAAATGCCTTAGATTCATCAAATGCAACATCAATGGAATCATACATTTTTCTTGATGATGGTGAGTAACACTTGTATCCTTTCTGATTATGTGAGTAACCAAGAAAGATGCACCTTTCAGACCTCATATATAGTTTACTTCTATACTGCTCAAGTATGTGCCTTTAGATAATACAGCCAAAGACTCTCATAGGTAGTTCAAAAAAACAGATTGGACTAAAGAAAGTACTAAGGCAAAGCATTTGTAGGAGTTATATAGCTTAGAACCTTAGATGGCATTCCATTAATAAGGTGTGTATCAATTAATACACTCTCACCCCAGTAGTGCTTAGGAACCTTCATGGACATCATGATAGCCCTGGTTACCTCAAGAAGATGTCTATTCTTCCTTTGTGCTACTCCATTTTGTTGAGGATTGTAGGTGCATGATGTCTGATGGTGAATCCCCTTATTATTCAGGAAATATTTTAGGGATGTTTCTAAATACTCAAGACCATTATCAGTTCTTAATGTTTTATTGTAGTATTTAACTAATTTGGTATCATGCATATGAATCTTTTAAGAACATCCCCATCTTCATACTTATGTTTCATCAAGTACAACCAGATGAGCCTGGTGTGAGCATCTACAAAGGTGATAAACCATTTTGCCCCATTAATATTAGCTACCTTTGAAAGTCCCCACACATTTGGGTGAATTAAATTAAATGGAGCACTACTCTTATAGCCTTTCTTAGGATAACTGGTTCTGCAACTTTTTGCAAACAAACAATCTTCACAAAATAGATGAGAAGGTTTGATATTAGCCAACAAGGCTGGCATAAGCCTTCTGAGATACAGGAAGTTAGGATGTCCTAATCTCGTGTGCCATAACAAAATACTCTCAGTATTCCTACTAGTAATCATACATGATCCTATACTAGTTTGACTACTGAGAGAACTTCGATCTTCATCTTGAAGGAGTAAGAGTCTATTGACCTTGTTAGTACTGCCAATCATTTTCTTGGAGAAGATTTCCTGAAAATAACATTTTGAGGGTGAGAACCTTACTTCACATATATTATCTTCTGCAATTTTTCCTACAGAATTGAGATTAAAGATTAACTCAAGGACAAGCAAAACATTTTTCAGTCTTAAGTTCTCACTGACCTTAATGTTCCCACATCCAACTATACTGATTCCATCATCATTAGACACCTTAAATTTTGTAGGTTTATTATATGGTGCATACTCAATTAGTTTATTTTTATTCCATATCATATGGTGTGTATTACCTGAGTCAACTATCCACACATAAAGCAGTTTAAAGTCTTTACCATAACTGGCCATGGTGGCTTGAATTACAGCCTCATTAGCATCCAGTGATTGTTTTTGTGACTGATGTTGCTTCTTGAATTGAAGAATTGCATCCAGCTTGCATTGAATTGGTACATCAGAAGATCTAATAACACAATTACTTGATACATTTGAGTTGGTTCCTCTCTACTGTTGTTAATTGAGGCCTGTGAGCTCTAGGGCTCAGGATTCCTCCATTGATCATTGAATTTGACTGGGGGCTTCCCATGCTTGGCAAAGCATCGTTCTTCTGTATGGCTTGGTGTTTTTTACAGAACTTACAAAAAGTACTTGAATCACTGGTTTTTTTGGTTTCATTGTGAGAAGGAGGAATATATCTCATGGTGGCTATATGAGCAGAAGCATCACCTTCTTGTACCTTAGTTGCAGGGACAGTCATTGATGTTCCTTCAGTAATAGAAGCAGAGTTCATCATAAGTTTTATCCTACTTTCCTCCTGCATTATTTCACAGAAAACATTGTTCATAGATTGCAGCGGTATGGTGCCATAAATCCTTCCCCGAACAGCGTCAAACTCTTTGTTTAAACCAGCTAAGAATCTAAAGATTCTACGGGTTTCAGTAGTGGTTTTATACATCCTATCTGCCTCTTGAGTTGGCCATTTGTAAGAGTCATATACATCAATTTGTTGGCAAATCCTTTTCAGCTGCCCAAAGTACATGTTTACATGTGAGTCTCCTTGCTTTATATCATAGAGCATGATGTCCAATTCATAGAATTCAGAGATATTATATGCTTTAGAATACATCGCATGTGCTGCTTCCCAAATTTCAGCAGCAGAATTATATAGAATAAAATTATCAGTTACTTCAGTAGTCATAGATCCAATTAGCCACAACATGATTATGCAATTTTCTATATTCCAACTTTTGAAATGAGCATCACTTTCATCGGGAACTTTATTATCCAGCTTAAGGTAGTCTTCCTTGCCCTTACCATTAATAAACATTTTGACTGCTCTAGAGCAAGCCAAATAATTGTTTCCAGTAAGCTCATGATTGGTTATAGTAACAAGGGTGCAATCAATCATGTTGTGACTTGAGCTAGCATCTGTTGAATTAGTAGGAACAACAACAGGGCTATGATGAGATGGATCCTCGCTTACAACAGATTCCATTTTCAAATTTCAGCAAGAATATAGATCGCAGTAAGTGATGAATACGAAGATGAAGACTAGACAGTTTTGAATTGAAAAATATGTGGGACCTATGTGCTCTAATACCATATAGAGAAAACTTACTTAAATTATCACTTAATAATCACACAAGAAGAAGAAGAAGAAAGTCACTTGTAGTATTCATAAACGGCCATTGAAGGCATATATACACGAATGGCACCAACAGCTAGTATAGGCGACAGTGACACTTCAAAGGCTACTTTTCCTGATAATGACCAATGGTTTAAACTAATCCTATATCATCAAGTTGATGAAATTCTATAGTCCTACGATCGAACAACAAGTACATACACTAACTTGATAAAACTAATCAGAAATAAAAGAGATTTATAGACAAGAATAGGTGTTCGATGCATTAAAGAATGTGTTCGACAGAATGCCCCAATGAATAGATCAGAAGCTTGGCACGCCAGTGTGAGTCTGACACACTTGGCACGTTCGTGTGAGTTTGGCATTCTTGGCACGTCAGTGTGAGTTTTGCATGGTATGGTAGGCACTTTCTGTGACTTGGCATGGTCTATGTCTTCTTTAGATATAGCCTGTATTCCAACATTCTCTAAATTAAAGGGAAAAAGGTAGCATTAGGAACACTCAAAGGCATGACCTTTATTAAGAATTGATGCTAGAAACTTCTAAGTAACTCTTCATTTAAGTTTCTCACTTCAACCTCTTATTAGCCTTTTTGTCCATGACCCTCACCAAGTAAAAGTAGAAAAATTCTTCAAGCAAAGGTTAGAGAATAAGGTCCCAAGCAAGTTGATCCAAGAGGAATCATCTAGTTAAGGCTTAAAACTCAAGAAAAAAGCAAGTACTCCACCTAGATCTTTCATGCATTACAAAAATTTGAAGTATCTATGTTCATAAATAACTTGGGATCATTCATGAAGTATCTTCAATGTTTTAGTAGCATGGATTTGCACATGTTTACATGTAAGATATGGAACGTTTATGATGTAATGTGTGCATACATGTAACTATAGCTAAGATGATATAGAATATGACCTTGCATGTGTAAATGAAAATGAGCTATACGCTCTGATGTGGTTGCATGTAGGAGTTAGTGAAAGAGTATGAAGTCATGTGTTATGTTATTAAAAGATTACTGAGAAACTAACTTTGGGGCACCTTATTTATGAGTTTTCCATGATGATCATCATCTATGAGTTTTCCTTGGTTGTCTCGGTTTTTGTGAGTATTGGTGGTCTTGTTGTAGCATGTTTATGGTGAATCATATGCATTGATATAGTTCTTGATCATAAAGGTCTATTTCTTGATGATCATCATGCTTATATTTATACATGCATACAATGGTAGGGCTGTTTTTAGCCACCTCCCTTGAGCTTGGCCGTCTATCTTCATCATGATGTATAATCTTGATGATTATGGCTCAAGAAGGTATATTTTCATGTTTTCCACAATATTTTATGTTGCATGAATTTTTCATCATGAACATCATCATGATCTTGATCCTTTAAGTCATAACTTTGAGGAAATTAGAATGCATGTAATTTTGTTGATATAAGATCATGAGTATGATACATAATCTTGTGGTGGAATGAATAAGTTAAAATAAGTTGCATGTTACGCCTCATTAGACCATTGATTTATGCGGAAGTTCATTCTATGCAAGATGATTAAATGTTAAACTTATGACGTATGTATGAGAGGTGATTAAGTTGAGATTTAAGTGGTTATGTGGGTGGGTGTACCCCACGGCCCTAAGGCATACCTATGGAACAAATAGTTTTGTTTATGTATCTATGGAGACATATATATAGATACACACACATATATATATCATCAAAATATATATACACACACACCCCACTAGACCCAAGATTTACGAATGGAGCCTTGCGATCGTCGGCAGCGGGCCTGACAGCCGTCGCTAGCTGTCATTTTCAAACTACCACTAATTATCTGACATTCTCCTCTCCGTTCTATCTGCATTTTTCTATTTCTTTTGTGTTTTTGCTGTGATCGCAGCAATGGATCATGCTGCAGCCATCCCGCCATCGTAGCCTGCGGCACCATCGACAAAGCCACGTTCTTTTGCGTCATTGTTTCAGACTTCATCCGCCCCTTTAATTGTATCGAAAGAGATTCAAAAATATAAGAGCAGTCCAATGATTGCATTTTCGGATGAAGAGATTGCTGCCTTGGCCGCGCCATATCGATTTTCACTGGTAGTGACCTTTTGGTATAGGCGTCCACCACTTGCGACCATTCGCGCTGCAATTGATCGCATTGGATTCACTGGAACGGTACGTATTGGCCTTCTTCAAATCATGTTTTATTAAATTTTGCTCATGAACAGGATTACCTATGATGCTTTGTCCGACAAAGTTGGACTATAGTAGGCAAATACATGCGAGTTACTAAATGGACTCTCGATTATGATCCTAAAGTTGATGTTCCAATTGTCCCTGTATGGGATTCGTTTTTGGGATTACCTATTCATTTTCATCAATGTGAGGCGTTGTTTCAAATTCGGGGTATGTTGGGAATGTCGATGAAATTAGATAATGCAACGACTGAGAACATCCGTCCATCTGTTGCGCTTTTGTATGTTGAATTGATGTGTCGTAGGAACTTCCTTCTCGTGCCTTTATATAGGTTCTAATCGTTGTATCTCACAAACTGTGATCTATGAAGATCAGTCTTTTTATTGTGCTACCTGTTCTACGCTTGGTCACAAGTCGACCACATGCAGGCAGGATGAATCAATTCAAGCTGCGTCCAAATATCTGGTCCAACGGCCTCCAATATCCAAAATAGTGGCCAAAGAACAACCCCACCGCTGGACCCCCAAAAAATGCCCCAAGAGGTGCAGCCCACCGTGTTACCCAAGTCTCTTATCCAAGCTAATGCAGATTCGCCGCCACAAGAAATTGCTGCACCATTTCGTGATGATATTTCTGCTGCTGTGATTTCACCTTTGATGCTACTTCCCTGGATATGAGCTGTCTTGATAATATCTCAATTATACAGGATGTATCTCATCTCAAGGGCATTGATGATACTCTCTTCCAGATTTTGCCTGCTAGCTCGCATATTGCATCACACTCGGATGGAGAAGTGGAAGCAGTTCCTGAAGCAGCTCCTGATGCTAGTGAAGCACTGGTGCATACTCAATCACCTTCAGATGTTTTTATTATGCATGCCACTGATATGGAGGAGGCAATGGCACAAGGTGCTTCGGCGATAGAAGCAAGTGATCCACCAGCCATGCCCACAATCTCAGGCGACGCGCTCCTTTTCCAAGTTCCGCCAAAGCTTTTGAGGAGGCATCACAGACAAAATGAGCCTTCATCTTTTCCATTTACTCGATCAAGAGCGGCTCTCTCAAACTCATTTGATATCCTATCATCCCAATGAAGTTACTAATATGGAATGTTAGGTGGATTTGAACGTCATTGGATCATCTAAAATTGTTGGTATGTCGATATCAATTGCATATTCTTGTTGTTATTGAGCCTAAGGTTAGGCCATCATCTCTGATTTTGTATTGTCTTAAGCTTGGATTTCAGCAAGCTGTGTCGGTTAATAATGATAGCATATGGACATTCTAGCGGGATTCATTTTTTCGGCTGGATGGGGAGCGCCCTGGTGTCAAAAATCATTCTATGCATTTTTGTTGGTTGCCCACAGGTAATTCTTTTTGGTGTGCCTTTGTCTATGGCTTACATACGGTGGCAGTGGGACGCCCACTATGGGCTGATCTATGCACTTTTCGTGAGTCCTTGGATCTTCCATGGCTACTGGGGGAGGATTTCAATACATTTCTGACGCTGGATGAACATAAGGGCAAATCATCTCCCTCTCTTCGATCCTTGCGAGACTTCAATGATTTTGTTGCGGCAGGTTCTCTTCAGTCGGTTAATTCTCAAGGATCTATCTATATCTGATATGATGGAAGGGGCCATGGCAGAGTCTGGCGGTGGTTGGATCGCTATTTGTGTTCATCGGATTTTTTTTGATATGTTTTCCACAATGCAGTGTCAGCATTTGAATCGTGCTACGTCGGATCATTCTCCCATCTATATAGACTGTAATTTGGATACTCCCATATCAGCTGCATCTTTCAGATATTTAGACGCTTGGACAACTCATCCGGACTTTTACAATTTCGTTGTTTATCAATGGCAATCGTTTTCGACAGTAGGAGGTATGTGGGGCTTCTACAATAAGTTGTGAAAACTAAAACAACAGTTGCGCATCTGGAAAAAAGACGTTTTTTGAAATATATTTGATGCAATTGTTGAGGCTGAGACCGATGTCACTCGTTGAGAGCGAGATTATGATTCAAATCCCATAGAAGAGACACGTATGGAGTATCATAGGAGTATCACACAATTACGCCTTGCCCAGTCACATGCGTTGTTATTTTGGAAGCAGAAGGCAAATGTAAAGTGGTGCGGGGATGGTGACTCAAACACCAAATTCTTTCATCAAACGGTTAAGGAGTGCCACAGACGACAAGCTATCACTCGGATACTTCGTGAGGATGGAGTGGAATGTGACAGTCCTCATGATATTGAACTTGAAGCAGTTCGCTACTATGAGACGCTATTTAAGGAAGACACTACCTCTCAGTATGACTCTATTCTACAGTATGTTCCTGCTTTAGTTTCTAATGCGGATAATGAGTAACTCTTGGCCATGCCTACATTGCAAGAAGTAAAAGAGGCGGTATGGGATCTAGGTCCGAGCAGTGCAGCTGACCCGGATGGCTTTCCGGGATCATTTTATCGTCTCTTCTGGCAGATCAATGATATACATTTCATCGAAAGTCATCTCAGTACCAGAAAACTAGAAGTAGAAGTTACCTTGTTTGAGACGAAGCACACTTGAGCATTCTTTTTCTCCGAATGCTCATATTCTGAATCTGATGAGTCGCTCCACGTGCTTTCTTTGAGTGCATGTTTCTCCTTCTTTGATTGAACCACCTTTGGCCTTCTCGGTGGTTGGTTTAGCATTCTTGCTCGGACAATCATAAGATATATTACCTTTTTGTATGTACTCTTTATCATACCACTTATTATTTTCATTCCTACTTGGTCTCTTAGATTGAATGGTAGACGAAGAAGGCTTAGACCCATTTGTTTTATTAGAACCCTTCCTAAAAAAGTTTCTAAGTTTTCTAGCCACCATTATTATATCATCATCTAATTCATTATCACTACTTGTTGAGCTTGCTTCATTTACTTATAAAGACTCATTTGAACTAAACGCTATATCCTTACCAGATTGTTCTGATGACTCAGCTTTTCATTGATTTAGCTTAGCCTCATAAACTTTTAGTGAGCCAATTAGTTCATCCATTTTTGTGATGGACTTAGTTTCCTCTATTGTGGTGACTTTAGGATACAACTCTGCGGGTAGACTCCTAAGCACTTTTTGTGTCTTCTCCTTGTTGGTGAAGGATTTCCCTAACGATTCAAGAGCATTGAAAACATTAGTAAGTCTTAAATCTATAGAGACTATGGATTCATTCGGAAACTTTTTAAAACATTCTAACTCTGCCATAAGCATATTAATTTTAGACTCTTTTACTCCACTAGTGCCTTCATGTTTTAGCTCGAGAGATTTCCACATTTTATTGGCACTATTGTAGTTTGAAACATATCCTGCTTCTGACTTACTAAGACCATTAAGTAATAGTTGCATTGCCTTAGCATTCATGGATATTCTCTTTTTATCTTCACTACTCCGTTCACTTTTATATTTTTCTACTTCTTGAGTTACTCCATTAACTTGTACAATCTTCATTGGAATGTATGACTCATCTTCAACTATAGACTACAAATCAATGTCTACAGCCATTAAGAATATCCTCATCTTGAGTTTCCAATGAACAAAATTATCCCCATCAAATA
This sequence comes from Eustoma russellianum, assembly GCA_036186865.1. Taxonomy (NCBI): domain Eukaryota; kingdom Viridiplantae; phylum Streptophyta; class Magnoliopsida; order Gentianales; family Gentianaceae; genus Eustoma; species Eustoma russellianum. Next base: position 17,873,939 of record AP025046.1, on the reverse strand, counting down.
AGGGAGGGCGTTGAGTAGACATACCTTTTTGCTCACCTTTATGAGGAATCATTGCCATAGTTGAATAAACTGAGTACCTTTGATTTGAACAAGAAAACTTCAATGTACTCTTGCTTCTAACTTTGTCTTCTTATTATGGTGTTGACCTGGCTCTGATACCCACTGTTGGACCGTAACACCTGAAATAAACACCACTAGAGGGATGATGAATAGAGGTTAGCGGAAATTACACAAGTTAAACTCTTTTCAAAAGTCCCCTCAAGTATGTTCTATAAGTTTCAGAATCAGAGTCTGCCATACAAAATTGTTTTTCTTTTTGTGTAGAACTTCAAAATCTTTGAGACTTTTCAGAAACAAACTTCAAGATGTTTTCTAACTTTTGTAAAAATTTGATAAAAATCCAAAGACGTTTGGTCCTTCAAAATGGTAAAAACGTTTAGTCTCACAGATTTTTCAAAACATGACAGAAAAGTTGTCAAACATTGAAAAGATAGAACTCCTTGTATACTTATCCTAAAGGTGTGATCTTTATGCCAAAACAAATATTAGGAAGTATAGTTTATTTTTTCCAAAATCCCTGATCAATTATCCTAGCCAAATAATACAGAATTGCAAAAATTTGAAGACAATTCAGTTTTGCTGACAGATTTGTGAAACTAACTTGCAACAACAATTTGACTAACTTTTCTTTGCTCGAATAAAGTGATTGTTATTGCAAATGAAAGCTAATAGTTTGAAGATCCTTGACACCAAAAATCAGAATTTTCGAAAAAACTTTTTGATTTTTGCCGGATATTAGAAATTCAATACATAAACAGTGAAAACCGGACAGAAAAGTAAAGAAGACAAGAACACCAAGAATTTATCATGGTTCGGTCAATGTGACCTACTCCAGTCCCAAGGAACACCTTTCCTTAGATTTTCACTATGGTATGAACACCTTACAACTTTCAAAGCACTTGACTCTAGGGTTATACACCAACCCTAATCAAGACTTGATCACAACACCTTAAAATCTCAAGAATGTAATCACCTCACCACGTATTGATGTAGCCTTATAGAATGGCTAATCAATTACAACTTTTATGAGTACAAGAGGTGTATATGCAATACAATAACAATCAAAATCGCCTATAACATCAGCTGCAAGGACAAGAATGGAGAGTTGAGAAGAGGAAGAAAAAGAGAAGAAGATAGCTTCAAGTGTTGTGTCTTCCTTCTTCAACTCCTCTTCTATTATAGGTGTGAACAGTCCCTTGTGAATTAGGATGCTCACATGTCACCTTCTGTATCATGAACCTGACTTGTCTTTATTTGATTGGAAGACCACCTCATCACCTTGATTAGTTGGCACATTCAAGACATGTGATTGGACCATTTTGAATACTGAAATTTTCTGCAAAAATATTTGGAAAAGATTGAGTGGTTTGGATGATCATTTCTTCCTCCACCTTTTGCTCAACTTCTTCAACAACTTGGGATAGATAAGAGCTGACCAAATCAACTGAATTTAGTTGCCAAAACCGAGACTAAAGCTACCTTGGATGCCAAGTATGCAACTGCTTACCAACATGTCATCTAGGAGTGTTTTGGTTGGTACATGCGGTGTAGTGTTGTACATATGTGAAAATTTGATTTGTCCACCTTACATGTACATATATGAACGGTTTTAATGTTCAAAAATGAGTAGAGAATCAGATAATAATGGCTGGATAATGGTGAGAATCAGCTGCGTAGTAAATATCACCAAGGATCAAAACTACTTCCCCTTTTCTCTCCTTCAAGTGTGGCTGATTGTTTCTCAACTTTTTGAACATTATCCATCCGAAAATAACATGAGACAAGTCCCAAAATACATCGATGGTAACACCATGATGATCATATAATTTGACCAAATAAATGCCATAATGTAAGAGACCCGAGAAAACCAAAAAACAAAACATATATTGTTAATATAGATATAAAGTCCATGAATCACCAATAATAAAGAGATATCCATAGGAAAACCATTTTATCATTACAAAGAAAACAAATCTGTGTAAATAATGAAAATGCCCTTGAGCACCAAAATACCCTTGTGCGCCAAATATGTCAAAAAGGGTGTAGAGATATTCCAACGTTGTACTTTCATTCATAGGGACATTCTCCACGTGATATGACCCTGAAAATGCTCAAACACTCCTTTGCCCTTGTGGTAAGTTATAATAACTTCCTTGGCAAGTTAGTGATATAACACGTGTATATACAAAGTTATAAGCACATCAAGTCCAAGTAATGAAACATGATCAACATATATGGAATGTTTAAAAACTCATTACAAGCAAATAAGATCATGTGTATACAAAAAATGATATTAGTTTGTCATATGTGGGAGAAATTTTTCAGAAATCTTTTGACATCGATCGATCTATGTCTCAATTTTTGAGACTGATATATACATCGATCAATGTACCTCCAGTTTAGAGATCTACGTCTCATAGTAAGGTTTTTTTTTATTCTGCGTGACATCGATCGATCGATGTAGAGATCTATGTACATCGATCTCTGGCTGAGAGGTCGATGTAGAGATCTGTGTACATTGATCTCTGGCCGAGATAAATTTCTCATTTTCATTTGTTTCAACTTTGTTTCAACTTTTTGATATAAAATGATATTCCCCAAGTATTTTAGACTTAAAATCATGTTTTTGAAAATTATTCAAAGATTCTTAACATTCTCAACATTCTCCCCTTTTGGATGATTTTCAAAATAACTTTACATGATTTTAAATATCTTACCAATTGTATGCTCACCAATTGTACCAAATGTTTTTTTTACATGTTCTCACTCTCAAATATGCTCTCCCAATTAGCCCATGCTCTCCCTCTCGACATATGCTCCAAACCACTTGTATAACCTTATAAAATCATGATTTCTCTCCCCCTTTATTTTGTAAATCATGCAAAAGTGAAAGTCATACGATAGCGTCATAGGATAACATTCCTAATTTGTCTCATAAGGTTTCGAAAATGGCTTTACTAAGGGGCTTAGTCAAGATGTCAGCAACTTGATTATCGGTTCTTACGTGGTCAATGGTTATATTTCCATTTTTGACATGGCCTCATAAGAAATGTACCCAACTTCTATGTGTTTGGATTTAGAATGAAGTACCGGATTCCGTGAAAGATTGATTGCACTTGTGTTATCGCAGAAAATTAGAATCTGACTCATTATAATACCAAAGTCAGTAAGTTGCTGTTTTAGCCAAAATATTTGTGTGGTACAAAGGCTTAAGACTATGTATTCTGCTTTGGTGGTAGAAAGGGCTACACTAGCTTGTTTCTTAGAAAACCAAAAAATTAGGTTGGTTCTTATAAATTGACAAGTTCCACTCGTGGATTTTCAATCTATCTTACAACCACCGTAATCAGCATCACAATAGGCATGTAACTCTAACTTAGAGTTTCTATCGTACGAAACTCCGAGTTTTATGTTTAATATACATAAATATCTTTTTCACCGCATTATAGTGGGACACCTTAGGACAAGATTGAAATCTAGAACACATGCACACACTAAACTTTATATCTGGTCTAGATGCGGTTAAGAACAATAGTGATCCGATCATTGACCTATATAGCGTGTCATCAAAAGGTTTTCTATTTTCGTCTTTGTCTAACTTGGTAGTTACACTCATGGGGGGTAGTTGTAGGTTTCAACTCTTCAAATCCAAATTTCTTAATCATGTCATTGATATACTTAATTTGGCTCATATGAATTCCACGAGGGGTTTTTTTTTATTTGTAATCCTAAGAAATATTTGAGTTCTCCTACCATGGATATTTAAGATTCAGATTTCATACAATCTTCGACATCTTTTACTAAGGTAGGATTGGTCGAACCAAATTTTATATCATCTACATAGATTTGGACTATTAGAAGATCACTCCCTTTTCTTTTCATAAATAAGGTATTATCTATTGTTCCTCTCCTATAATTATTTGCGAAGAGAAAGTTCAAAAATCTATCATACCAAGCTTTTGCAGCTTGTTTTAAACCATATAAAGCTTTCTTTAGCTTGTATACATGGTTAGGATGTTTTAAGTCTTTAAAACCCGGAGGTTGTTTAACAAATACTTCTTGTATAAACCCGTTTCAGAAACATAATAGTTATTCGTTTATCAATCAGATATACACCAACATCAGACATGTTGGGAGAGGTGTGTGTGCTTAGAGTAGGAGACTTATTCTTATTAGTCAATCTTTACTGTTTAAGTAACTCATACAATCTGTAAACGTATCCATTAGGAGGATTAAATCAAACAAAAACCAAAATTAGAATTTTTTATAACTACTTCTATGAAATTCTATATTCGCAATTTTGGAGGATGACTCCCGCTCGGTCTTTTGGTCATATCTCCCACGTCTGATGTCAGATTAAGGTGATTCACCGTCGTCCATTCTGCCGTCAAGAGCCAGTTTTTCCCCCTCAACCGTGTGCCCCTCCCCCTGGTGAAGCGTGAGATTATTTATTTAGACAAATTACTTTGCCCCAACACCTCATCGATTCATAATAGTATTGTCTCATTTTTTTAAATCAAAATTTTGTCAATGAATTAGCTCTTTCGGTTTTTTGGTATACTGTTTGCTTCCTGAAGTATTATTTCTAAATAAACTATCTGCTAATTAGTAAAAGGTCGTCTGGTCCAACATGCACTCCATTTAATGTGGGATTTTACCCCAGTCATTATTGATTTAGGAAGGTCAAATCGATAGGTTGCAAATTTTCGGCTTCAGTAGCATATCTGGGGATTTGGTTTTAGTTGTAATCATTGAACTCGGTGTGCTACATCGCTATCTATGTCTCCATCCTGCTGTACAAACAATCCTAGATACTTGAACTTATTTACCTGTGGTACCATTTGGCCCTCCATGGTGAGCAGACTATTATCGCCGTCGGCTGCGCCACTGAAGTCCCAGTGCATATACTCGATCTTAGAACGACTAATCCTTAAGCATTTTCTCTTTAAAGCACTCTGTATGGTTCTGCTCTCATACTCAGGGTATGTCTACTCTCTGCAACTAATACAATATGATGCGGCACAAGGAGCATCCTCATTTCATTCTACACACACAAGAAATGTGCGCACTATTAGTAATCATACAGTTAGACGTTTCTTGTTCAAACATGTGCAAGATGAGCCAAGGAATGTAGATGCATGATTTTTCTATGTCTATTGAGGCCATGATTGGATTGTCCTTGAGTTTATTGCATATTTAAGATGTAAGGGTTTATGGGAGGGCAGGATGGCCATTTCATGTGTCATCGTTGTAATATCAAGTCTAGATGTTTGCGTTGTCTTTGTTTTAGGTCTAGGATATTTTATAGAGTCTTATCATATGCATTTATAGTGCTAATTACCGTTTTTAAGTGTTTTCTAAGGTGACAAGGCTAAATAAGGAAAGTGGCTTGAAGAGTCCCTATTTTTCAGGAAGGCAGCCGGACACCAGTCGGTATTGTGGGCGCCTAGGTCGGAGTACTGATCCAAATGAGTTCAAACCACTTGGAGGTCTCAGATAACTCAATTTTTGACGATTCTTATGTTTTACACTTTTGCTAATTCGGGCTACAAGATGGACCGAAATTGGGTGCAAGTTGAGAGTCCAGAATGGAAAGTACTGAAGTTCACTGGATGGATACCTAGTATTTGGAAGCCCGTATCTCTGTCAAGAAGAGTCCAAATGAGGTTATTCAAAAGCCCAAATTCAAGAGAATTTCATGAGCTACAACGTTGCTGAAGAGTGCAAACCCTAATTCGGCTTCTAGAAGCGGGTATAAGTCAACAACCGACAGAATGTATTCCAGGACTAGATTTTAGAGATTTGGATTTTGAAATCTTCCTTGATTAGCTTTAACTTGTCCTTTATGTAGATTTGATTTAGATTGATAGGTAATAATGTGAAGACTTTGATTTATCATTTATCTTTTAGGAATAGCCAAAATATAGCTTTATATAAGGTAGGAAATGTAGCAAGAGAAAATAGTTTTCTCAGAATTTCAATTTCAGGTTTCATACCAAACTTTTGGTAACTTTGAGCTTGTAACCGTGGGTTGCTTATTGAGTGTTTTCCTTTGGTTTTCACAATTAAAAATCAAGGCTAGATCCAATCAAGGTTTGAGCAAACCTAGTTGGTGAATCACAATCCAAGGATACGGAACGACGTGTTGGATTGGAAGATTCGAATTGCTCGACGTAGACGTTGTTGATTTCTCTTGTCCAAGAAGGTGGTGTTTGCGCCATTGTCCCACGCAAGGGTTGATCAAAGATGTCTTTTGGAGTTGAAAGAAGCGGTCGTTATTTTCATACGATCCAAGATCGTATCAAAGTGGTATCAGAGCAAAGGTTTCTTCTTTACAACTCGCATATCGTTAACGTTCTTCTGTTTTGTCGTTGTTTTCTTCCTCCTATCCAAACGTTTGTTCCTATCTCCGTTCTTCTTTTGTCTCAATTGCAGTTACATTGTCCAAAAAGAAAAAAAACATATCCTTACAGAAAATAAATCTCGTTTGTGCAACAAAACCAAAAAAAAAACAAAAACAAAAGGAAAGATCACAATATTTGAATTTTATTCAAACCACTGTTACCAAGCACGCTGAAGGTACTGCCTAGAAACTTTACTTCCCTTTTTGCTTCATTCACACTATACCTACTCAGCTGTATTTAAAAAAAAAAAGAGACAAAACAAAGTCCAATTTTTTGCTTCAGTCCACGTTGCTTTTTTTTTCCTCCACCACACATACTTGCCTTTTTGTGTTTGACTCACGTATTCAGCTATTAAAAAAAAAAGGCACACGTTGGATTTTGTAGACAGTACATGCGCACAAAATTTTGGACCATGCAAATATCTTGTACTCTTAACATTTCAAGATCAAATCTTTATACACACTTGACAATAGGTTTATTGTATTAGGATTTATATTCAGCCATAACATATAAATCTAGTCCATTGTCCAAAATATAGCTATCCGTGTCACACAATAATCTTGTTGCTAACGAAGCTATTAGTTGATTTTTTTAGACTTTGTGTGACATTGTTTGCATTTGTGCTTGATTTGGTTGCAAAAATATTGTGTTCCAAGGCTGTTTTAACAAGTACAATACACGGCCATATAACCCAAAGGCATCCTTGCACAACCTACCGTATAAAACACCAAAGGCTCTGCGAGAAAGCAACATAGAAATGCTTGTTATATAGTCATCGTGATTTTTTTTTTGGCCCTCAGTTATATCTATCACCTCTCCTATTTGCAATGAAGTAATAGGTTGACTTCACACTACAGCAACCCTTTCTTCCGCTTCCATCCTTCCCAGGGGAGTGGCTATAACATCTTCAGAATCTCCAAACTTCTTATTTCTTTATTCCAATCGCTAGCTTCATTTTGCAAATGCTGTATCCCCTAGAGACAGCGACATAACCCCTTCATGAATTGCGGGCTAAATTCCACAGCCGCAAGTTGCGTTGCGCTAATCTCGGAGTAGAGACAAGAACGAAAAAAAAACCTTTTTACTACTCTATTTTGATTCATTACGCCAACTTTTGACTGCAAAAAAAAGGTGCCGTGCACTATACAAACAGGGCTTGCACGTACCCAAAAAAAGACTATATACGTACATAAATTACACAAATCCTAATTGTCATCTTCTTGAACCTTGGACACTTGATTTGTGACTTAATCAAACATCATTGTAAACAACTTGCATAAGGCGAAGATTAACTAAAGATTGCGCAGGGCAACCCTTAGTTTTCTTTGGCTCAGCCTCTGACATAATTTTTGGTCTCATTTTTCCTTGATTCTTAGGAGGTTAAGTGTGTTAAAATTGTCTTGTTCTTGGCTTGATACCTTTGCTTATTAGTTGCTGAAATTTGGTTGACACATTGGAGAAAAAGGTGCAATTGATCAACGGATTGTGTTAGCCACTTGAGAAGCTCGCTTTGGTTGTATCTAGCTCAAGAGTGGCCGAGGAAAAGCACAAACTTGAGTGACTATACAAGAGCGAGAGAGGAACATACATATTGATTTTGATTTCACTAATGTAACGATGTTTCTTTTGTCTTTGTGTTAGTTTTTCCTTTCGTTGTTTGCTTGCATAAATTCAGGTTACTCATGGATTCCACGGAGGATGATATTAGGGACCTCTATCGTGCAACGATAGAAGGGTTACGTCAAGCTCATTTTACTTATGGAATTGCATATGATTTGCGTGATATGAGTGACGATTCTATTGTTGATATTGAGCATGATTCTTATGATGATGATGCTGAAATTTCAACTGATACACATGTTGTTTATGATGATAAAGTTGATGTGTCGAATGAACATGACTTACATGATAAGCTTCTTGACTTGCATGATCCTAAATTGTTTAAATCCGGTTTGTCTGAATCTGATGACGTTTTGCACTCTAAAGTGTGTGAACCTGATAAGAAATCGCATGTTGGCTCCCATGATCATATTGAAGTTGACCATGACTGTGTGAAGTTCTTAGAACGTAATTATGACATTCGTAAGAAACTTCTAGAACGAAAAGAACATAACTTTGAGATCCTTGTAGAAGTAGAAGAACAAAAGGTACACAGATTAGACTTCCTTAATAAATTGCAAAGTCTTAGGAGACTTGTTGATGTTCATCGTGTTCAAATGCATGAGACTGACTTGCATATAGAAAGTGATGAGCTTAAATCTAAAGTTGTTTGTGCTACACAAGATTCACATGATTTTCTTGATTTACATGCTGATTTACAAGATGATTTGAGTGACATTTCAAGTGAGAATAATGATGTCTTAGGTCATAAACATGATAACGTTGAGAAGCATGAATGGGTTGTCCATAATAATCCATTGTTTGAGTTCCTTGATAGTGACATTCCATCACATAAAATTTCTAATTTGCATGCGTATGAATGTGAAATTCCACTTGACGATACATTGCAAATTGATTTTGAAGACGATAATATGCATGTTAGTGCTGATTTGTGCTTTGTTAAGCATGATAGTGCAAATATATCTGATTTGGAAGTTCTAAGGAGCTTACAAGGTACGTTGTTTATTCCTCATGTTTTACATACTTTCTCTTTCATGCATGATAATTCTTATGTGAGGAGTTTTCTACCTATCTTGTTGGTGCATCCTAAACACATTAGAAAGAGGTGTTTATTGCTGAGTGTTCATGTAGATATATGTTATAATGTGTTGTTGTCTACATGCTTCTTCCTTCAGTTAATTGTTCATCCAAAGCATGTTAAACTCAAATTACGCATATTCATTATACTTTATTCTCTTAGGTTTATGTCTTGTATATATTGTGAGTTTTTGTTGAAGTATCCCTCTTATACATTTGACTGTTTAGATTCGAGGCCGAATCCTTTCGAGGAGGGAGGGATTGATGCGGCACAAGGAGCATCCTCATTTCATTCTACACACACAAGAAATGTGCGCACTATTAGTAATCATACAGTTAGACGTTTCTTGTTCAAACATGTGCAAGATGAGCCAAGGAATGTAGATGCATGATTTTTCTATGTCTATTGAGGCCATGATTTGATTGTCCTTGAGTTTATTGCATATTTAAGATGTAAGGGTTTATGGGAGGGCAGGATGGCCATTTCATGTGTCGTCGTTGTAATATCGAGTCTAGATGTTTGCGTTGTCTTTGTTTTAGGTCTTGGATATTTTATAGAGTCTTGTCATATGCATTTATAGTGCTAATTAGCGTTTTTAAGTGTTTTCTAAGGTGACAAGGCTAAATAAGGAAAGTGGTTTGAAGAGTCCCTATTTTTCAGGAAGGCAGCCGGACACCAGTCGGTATTGTGGACGCCTAGGTCGGAGTACTGATCCAAATGAGTTCAAACAACTTGGAGGTCTCAGATAACTCAATTTTTAACGATTCTTATGTTTTACACTTTTGCTAATTCGGGCTATAAGATGGACCGAAATTGGGTGCAAGTTGAGAGTCCAGAATGGATGGATGGATACCTAGTATTTGGAAGCCCGTGTCTCTGTCAAGAAGAGTCCAAATGAGGTGATTCAAAAGCCCAAATTCAAGAGAATTTCATGAGCTACAACTTTGATGAAGAGTGCAAACCCTAATTCGGTGTCTAGAAGTGGATATAAGTCAACAACCGACAGGATGTATTCCAGGACTAGATTTTAGAGATTTGGATTTTGAAATCTTCCTTGATTAGCTTTGACTTGTCCTTTATGTAGATTTGATTTAGATTGATAGGTAATAATGTGAAGACTTTGATTTATCATTTATCTTTTAGGAATAGCCAAAATATAGCTTTATATAAGGTAGGAAATGTAGCAAGAGAAAACAGTTTTCTCAGAATTTCAATTTCAGGTTTCATACCAAACTTTTGGTAACTTTGAGCTTGTAAGCGTGGGTTGCTTATTGAGTGTTTTCCTTTGGTTTTCACAATTAAAAATCAAGGCTAGATCCAATCAAGGTTTGAGCAAACCTAGTTGGTGAATCACAATCCAAGGATACGGAACGACATGTTGGATTGGAAGATTCGAATTGCTCGACGTAGACGTTGTTGATTTCTCTTGTCCAAGAAGGTGGTGTTTGCGCCATTGTCCCACGCAAGGGTTGATCAAAGGTGTCTTTTGGAGTTGAAAGAAGCGGTCGTTATTTTCATACGATCCAAGATCGTATCACAATATCGCCAGCAAAAAACATATACCGCGGAACTGCCTCCTCGATCGGCTTTGACAGCTCCTCGAGGACAACTGCGAAAAGAAATTGGCTCAAAGCAGACCCTTGATGGAGGCCGACCTCCACCCGGAAGAAATATGTAATCCCCACAAGCGTACGAACGGTTGTTTTCATCCTAGCTTACATCTTCCTAATTATATCTATATACTTCATAGGAACCCCTCTTGCATCCAAACTATCCCAAATCAGTCTACTTGGACATTGTCACACGCTTTTTTCATGATCGATGAAAACTATATGTACATCTTGATTCTTCTCCCTATACTTCTCCGTCAATCTCCTTCGGATGTGTATTGCTTTCGTATTTGACAATAATGGCACGAAACCAAATTGAGTCACCGTAACCTGAGCTTCTCCCCTAATTCTTGTGTCGATTACACTTTCACATAACTTTATGGTATGGCTTAGCAACCTAATCCCACTGTAATTCTCACAACGTTGTGTGTCTCCTTTGTTCTTATTAGGGGTGTTAAGAAAACCGAACAGTTCATGAACTGTTCGAATTTGATACATATTCGATTCGAGTTTGTTCATTAATTTTACTTAAACAAGCCGAATTCAAACACTTATTTGTGTTCGTTTACTAAAACGAGCAGAACTGTTTGCCAACTTTCGGCTCGTTCAAACAGTTATAGTGTTATCCAGCCAAACTCGAACCAATTTTAAAGCTCGTTATTATAAACGAATTGAACTGAACAATTCGTTTAGCTAAATGAATCCAAATTTGAAAACCTAGTATTTGGTTTGGCTCGATTCGGTAACAACCCTAGTTCTTATATGGAAGGACCACGACATTCCTTCCCCACTCGTTTTACATGTTTCCTGCATTGAAAATATTGTTGAACAGAGTAGTTCACCATTAAACCCCTTTCTTTCCCAAATACTTCTATGCCTCAATAGGTACGTTATCCAGGCCAACTGCCTTGGCTCTTCCCATCTTCCTAAGTGCTCTCATCACCTCTCCTCGTGTGATCCTCCATTAGTCATAGTTATTATGTTATTGTTTTTGGGCAGTGATTCTTTCTCTTTCTTCATGGTCGGCCCTCACGCCGTTGAAAAGATTGTGGATGTATGTTTACCATTTTCACATGATGTCTTATTCTTTGACTCAAACATGCCAATCATCTCCCTTTATAAACTTCTCGCCTTCTACGTCCTGCATCTTTCGATCCCCTAGCTTTCGCAATCTTCAACATATCATGCTCTTCGCCTTTTGTTTCAACTCTTCCGTACATCCTTTTATAGGCTGCGTTCTTTGCCTTCGTCACTGCCTTCTTGGCTTCCTTCCTGGCGATTTTATAGTTCTTCCTCAATCTCACTTTCTCCTCTCCGTCTGTGCAGCTTAACAACTCCCTAAAGCTCTTTTGTTTATCCCTTACTTTTTGTTGCATATTTTCGTCCCATCACCACGATCCTTTATGTACAGTTTTCTTTTCTGTTATTACCCTAAGGGTTTCTCTCGCTGCGTGAGTAACAGTAGTTGCCATAGCCTCCCACATCTCGTCCGTGTCCTCACCCAATCGATCTGATATCGTGAAGATGACCTTGTCTCTAAATATGTTAATTTTTTTTAGCCTTCAAACTTCCCTATCGAATCCTCAGTGGGGATTTTCTAACATTCTTGCTCAGCTTTTGGCTCAGTGCTGTAACTACCACTAGGAAATGGTATTGCGTCACTACTGCTTCCCTTGGTATAACTTCACAGTCCCTCCACAACCGTCGATCTTCACGCCTCATCAAAAAATAGTCGATCTACATGTTACGTCCTCCACTGCTAAAAGTGAGCAAATGTGATTCCTTTTTCTTAAAGACCGAGTTTATAATACCTAGGTTGTAAGCCACCGCAATGTCTAGAAAATCCTTACCCTGGTCGTTTCTATCTCCATAACCAAACCCGCCATGTCCTCACTGAAAACCAACGTATCCTTTCCAATGTTGACCATTAATATCGCCTTCTATACAAATTCGTTCCCCCTAGGTATTGACTTCAACACTACATCTAAGCAATCTAAAACTCTTTATTCTCCTGTTCTCCTTGTCACACTTGGGATGCGTATGTGCAAATCACTGTCACTACATCCTTGTTTAGTACTAACTTTACCACCATAATTCTATCATTATATCTTATCACAACGATAATGTTCGTGTGTAATTCTAACATTACTAGAAATTCTACTCCATGTTGGTCCGATCGGACCCCGAATATAGCAACTTATATCCATTACACTCTTTATCTTTATTCTCCTTCCACCTGGTCTCTAAGAGGCTCGCTACATCTATCTTATGCCTCTTAAGTACATCTACAACATCCAACAATTTACCACTTAGGGTTCCTACATTCTAAGAGGCTACACGTAAACTATCCTCCGCTTCCTTCCCTTTACCTTCACTCCTCTTCCCTAGACACGGTCTCACGGAAAAGTCATGACTCTTTTTATCAATAATTGCAACTAAAATTAAATTCTCAGGTATGCTACTGAATCAAAAGTTTGAAACCAAATGTCAAACAATCAAAATTACTTCAATTATAAAGAGACAAAAATAGAATTATATTATCTGGATGGATTGTAAAACACCAAGATCCAAGAATTAGATGACCGGTTGGCCAGATCTGAAAAAACTATCATCCATTGAAATTGAACTGCGGAGCTACTCATTTCACACCGACCAGAGTCTTCAATCCCACAATTCAAACACACTCCTCCAAGATCAAATCTTTGACAACTTTTTTCAAAACACAAAATTGCCTAATTCCAGCACGGAAAAGAGAAAGATTTTCAACACCCAGCTAAAGCTTCAGCTGAAAGGCAAGTGGATTCCTAAGATTTGTGATAATCTGAGGACCTTTGGAGTTGGTCTTAGATACACGATAAAAAAGAATGAAACATCTTTGGCTAAGATCCACCGCGCTGAAGGGCAGGAGCAGCCATTCTCATCTGAGCCTTAAGACTGTCGGGAGATCACCAGGCAACACAATGTTATATGGAACAGACTGCAAAGCTATCAAGAGAACATAATCGTAGAAGATGGAAAGTGTAGAGATGATTATGCTGAGGCGGATGTGTGGGCATACAAGACTAGACCGGATAAGATATGAGGTATTTAGAGAAAGATTAGGTGGCTAGTGTAGTAGAGAAGCTAACGAAGGGGAGACCAGATGGTTTGAACGTGCCAAGAGCAGACAGACAACATCGTCTGTCGAAGCAGTTGAAAACCTCATTGTAGAATAGAAGAGGCGTAAAGGCAGGCACAAACTGACTTGGGATGAGAGGATTAGGAATAACCTACAAGATTTGCACATCTATGAGGACATGATCCATGATAAGAGTTCATGGAGGCAGAGAATTAATATTAAGGAGGTTTAGGCATGATATAAAAGCAACTTAGAGTGTACTTATAGACTCAAATACTCACTACACTTTGGGTTGACTTTGCATTTTTTTTCTTTTGTCTTTGTCTTTTATTATTTGTGCATATACACGGTTATGACTATTATAATATCGGAAGCTTTCTATTCGTGTTTCCTAAATTCCTTCACTAGCACACTAGCACTGTAGGATCTGCAAGGCACCACTAGAAGGAGGGGGTTGAATAGTGGGTGCGGAAAATATGGTTTTTAAAATTTGTTTGAACCAAAAACCCAACTTCTGAAAACAGTTTCTGTTTTTCAGGACCAGTTTTAAAACGTTTTGAAAACTAAGTTTCAGGCCTTCAAATATTCTGAAATTTGGATAGAACTTAGACTCAGATGTTATGAGTATCTCCTAAAAATTTCAGATTAAAATTCAACCTCTAACCCCTTGAAAAATCGTTGGTGGTCAGATTGCGCAAATCTGCCAGAACCGATACACTGATTTGAAAAATTAATTCCAATTTGTACACAACTCCAAATGCTCTGAAAATTTAACCACTAACCCCTTATATGTTATATTTAAATGGTTTGAAACAGTTTTGAAAAATTCTTTTTGGAAGTTAGTCAAATACTATCAAAGTCTCAACCTTTGCAAGCCTGAAAATCAGACTGCACTAGTCTCTGAACTTTGGACGTTTGAATGACTTATACTTGTCCAAAAGGGTTAAAACTTACGCCAAAAGAACCCTAGAACGTGTGGTTATATTTTCTGAAAGTTGAGGGATTTTTGAAATTCGTTTACTATTTTTACAGACGTGATTAAACACAGTAAACAGTGCTGAAACAGAAAAACTGTGCTGAAAGTAAATGACACCAAGAATTTTATACTAGTTCGGTTATCAACAACCTACTCCAGTCTTCAAGGAACACCTTCCTTGGTTCACACTAATCACACAACTCAAAAACACCTTACCACAGGGTTGATGTAGTTACACACCAACTCCAACCCTTTACAAACCTTGTATGATAAATACAATTGCACACGAACACCACCACCTTGCAAGATTAAAGATTGATCACACCTTGATCAATCTTTTACAAAGATAAAGAGTATGTGGTGGTATATTACAAGTCTATTCAAGGATAAGAATATAAATACAATAGGCTTTCAAGAAGAAGAAAGAAAGAGAGTGTAGAAGAAGAAGGCTAGAACACTTTTGATCTTTGACTTTGCAACTCTTGTTCTTGTTCTTGTTTTTGCTCATCTCCTTCCTTTTTAAGTTGTTGCAGCCGTCCACTATAGGTCCTCCCCCTCTTGAAAGTTATCTTCTAAGTCCTTGGGAGAATGTAAGAAATCATTGTGACATGGTCTTGCTTACTTGGCATCTTCTTATTGGATGATCATTTAAGCTTTGCTTACTTGGCACTTCATGATTGGTTGGATGTTGTCATCACTTGATGACTAGGAAAATATGAGAATACCACTTAAAACATGTGCCAACATCATCATAGAATAATTTCCATAATTCATAATATCATCACATAAATTTAGCAAAATAATTTCTCCACAAAATAGGTACAAAAATCGGCCATTAACATTCTTGCACATGCTGAAATTTCAGCACATGTTACATTCACTCTTTGTTCAAAATATTGCCTATTTTTCATTGTTTTAATTCAAGAATTCAAAGAATAATTCAATTAACATTTAGTATACAATATTCTCATCATGTATCGAATAAAAGTTAGACACAAATGTGGACTAAATTTCAGCCACTATACAATACACACATGCTGAAATTTTCAGCATGTGTGATATTGAAAATATCACCATTTTAATTTCATAATTAATTCAAAACATTACCATAACATCCTCATGATTCAAGACACAAAATGTAGCTCATTTAAAGTGATAAAATCGGCTATAACTTTGTGCAAATGCTTAAATTTTCAGTATGTGTTTCAAATGAGATAAAATTTTACCTTTTGTAGCTTCTTTCTTTAAATCACCAACATTGTATGATTGATTCTTGACCAATCAATATGCCAACAAGGCTCCACATATGCTCCATTTCAGCTTGAGTAGGCGTTGGAATGAAGATAAGACATGTGCTGAATTTTATTTTTGCAAACTTTGTAAAATAGTGCACATTTAATAATACACACATGTTATATTCTAATCAGCCCTTAATTTAATTTTCTAGAACACTTTAAGATGTATAACATATGTAAAAAGTGTCTAGATACATGTCACATGATGTACCAAAAACGTTCCATGTGTTGTGTGCGTAGAAAACCGAATTTTCGATATTTATCGATTACCTGATTTTTCTCTAATTAAATTCCAAATTCTTGCACATGTTATATATATTATGTTACACATAATATATATAATATATACTTTAAATCTCAGCACTTGGCTGTTCTAAAGTGGCGCCATTCATCATGTGTCAAAATTAAAATTGGAATCTTCACATTTTGGACTTAATGTGAGGTGATTTGTGTGTGCCAACATAGAAAGTATTTTTGGCTGAATATACAGTCATGTGTACGAAATTTTTATGGAATTTTGAGGTGTAGGGGCTGGCCATCTATTTATGGCAAGTACGTGACACGTTGGCGAAGTTTCGGTATTCGCCCGATACGACAATTTTTGGTTTAGAACCTTTTAACATATCGTATTTAATTTGTCATCACCATGTCTTATATCATATGATATAAGACCTGAATATACTCATAAATACGAGTTAAGTATAGTGGTGTGACATTAACGTACGTACGTAAAATATATAACGTGTCGGTAGTACGTTGGAATACATGTGTATGTGTCTTTTTCAAAAAATCTGAAAATATATGCAATATATATGTATATGGCGTGTATATATTTAAGGAGGGAGGAGGAGAAAACTTTCCTTCCTTAGCCTTGTTGCCTTTGTGCCTTTTCCAAATGCGGCTTCCTTTAATGAACTACTTAGTTTAATAAAATAAGTACTTTACTTAATGAACTAGTTTAGTTCATTAATAGTGGCACCTGAAAATAGTATAAACACAACAAATGTTTTCATATGATGTAAGCTTTAACGCTTCATGGCTCGTTAGTCCGGCAACATTATATATAAGCTAAATAAGGCAAGTAATAGCAATGTATCATGCATACATGTATATCTCATGCACATTTATCTTATGCTCGTTTTTGTGCACATTTAAATCATGTATTTGAAAATCACTCAAACCCCTTTTTCTCTACAATCACACCATATTTCTATTATTGTGCCATCTATGCAGGTACTGTTAGTGTATGTGCCCTAGGCCATGATTTGGATATTTATGTTATGCATTTATTATTAATAAAAGAGGTTTTATTATCATTATTGTTGGTTAGTATGTTAAACAATTTTGATATATGTCCCTGATTCATTATTGTTATGGAGATAAAATAATTTATAATCAGTATGAGTATTGATTTGATAATCATGAGATGATTATGTGTATGGTGATACGAATCAATCTCATAGATACTTGTTAGAGAACAGTGTATTGGATAGACACATCATGAGATTGCTACATGGATTAGCGTCATAAGTAAATCTCATGATAGTCATGTTTTAATCCTTTGACTTGAGATTGTCATAGTTTCCAACATAAGGACTATTATATTTTGACATGATCAAACGTTATCCGTAACTGGATAATAATAAAGGTCATGATTGAATGTGATAGAAATTATGTAGAGGATATTGAACAATCAAGATAGAATTTGTCCCTCTCTTTTGAGAGAGATATCTTTGGGCCACTCGATTAGTGAGACTGTGAAATGCATGGCCGTGCTCAAATGAATTGATAGTGTGATCAATATCATTTGTTTTATCAGTCTACTTAGAGATCGAGTAATCATATGTTTGAACTATATAAGTATGACGCTGACCATGACTTATGTTCAAACTAGATATCGTGTGACAAAGGGATTAATGCATGTACTTTTATTAGGCTAGTTGGACTTTACTCGTATTAATTGGGTAGTTGTAATGCCTTGCTAGAGGCCAATTACGACTTGTTGGTTTAATAGAGATTTAATCAACTGCCAATTAATATGGGCCTATCAGGTCACACACAAGAATGCGTATGGCTGAGATTAATAATATTAATAATATTAATATTGGATATTAATTATTATTATTATTATCGTTTTTTAATATTAATAATATTAATATTGGATATTAATTATTATTATTATTATTATTAATTTCGTTTTTTATGTATATATTTATATCATCGGATAATAACAGAGAATCCATATTTGATATGGATTTTGATTGGTTTTATCTAATCCTAACAGAATCCGTATCTGGTACGGATTTTGATAGCGTTAACAAATCCGATTTGCAATCGGATTTTGATATCT
This sequence comes from Eustoma russellianum, assembly GCA_036186865.1. Classification (NCBI taxonomy): domain Eukaryota; kingdom Viridiplantae; phylum Streptophyta; class Magnoliopsida; order Gentianales; family Gentianaceae; genus Eustoma; species Eustoma russellianum. The sequence continues at coordinate 17,855,428 of AP025046.1, read as the reverse complement.
ATATATATGTATGGAGCTTGGCGTATCTCATACACCAAGCAATTAGAAAAAAACGAAAGAACAGAAAACAAAACCCTAGAATCATTTTTGAGAAAAACGAGTTCTTCAGCCGCGCCGTTTGAAGAGCTAGCACTCCGGGCGGAAGCGTTCGTGTGGATACCGACAGAGGGTGATCGTATTCTCGCACCTGCTTCATCTGCGTAACTCGGATCTACAAAGGTAATTTTCGAGTTTCTTTCATCGAATTAAACGAAAAACATGGATCCTTGGTAGGAAATCAGAGATCAAGTTTTTGTTTTCCGCTGCGTATTTGGCAGTGATCTCGGTTGATTTCCTAACAGTGGTATCAGAGCCACTTGTTGTCTCATTTAAATCGATGCTTATGTGTTTACTGTTTTTCGTATGGCATGATATGTATAAAACAGTAATTCGGATTTCATATGATGAGAAAAGAATGGTGTTTTTCAATTTGTTTTCATGAGATGATCAGTATACGGCGGTAATCGTTTGTCATGTGATGATCAAAACCGATTTTGTTTATATTAGATATAATCACACGATATGTGTAAAACCTTATTCGAATCTCATCTGGTGAGAGCGGATCGATTTTTTCTATTCGGTTTCATCAGATGTTAAAATTTAGGATTGTTATATGTGATATAAAGTTTTCGTTTTTCATGAGATGATCAAAAACGATTATGTTTATATCGATATGAACAACCGATTGATGGTTCTGTTTTCGTGTTTCGAAAGACAGATTATCAATTCGATGATGATTCTGATTTCTGGTTTCGGATGAAGATTATCGATTTGATTGATGTTCTGTTTTAAGGTATGCGAATAACAGCCATCGATTCGATCGATGCTTCTATAAGGCTTTACACGTAATCAAAACAGTAAGATCGTTAATATGATTGTCGCGTCTGTGTTAGGGTTTCGAAAAGAAAATTATCAATGCGATTGATACTTTCTGTTTGGGACCGCCGTATGCGTATGCCCTATAGTTCGTTACCGTGACACTAAGAATGTCAATATATATTTATTATAATATGTTTATGTCACATATATTATAATTGTTGATGTCTTTGCGTGGTGCATAGCATGGCCTCAGGACCTACGTGATTGACTTAGTCATATTTTTGTTTTGGGTTATTATGGCCTGCGTGCCGCTGTAGTTTTTGTTGTATTTTATTATACAAGTAGTTAGGTTTTTCTTTGTTATTGTAATAAATGAAGAATCAAGCTACAAAATGGTGATGGCGACACACACCAAGGACGAGTGGATTCCATAGAGATGGAGGCACGGGCTCAAGACAAGAAGATATGTATCATTGCAAATGTTGTAATAGGAAGTCTTTCACATAGGGTTTCCTTTATGATCTTCATCTGGTCTCATGAAGATCATATTTAGTTTGGCCATGCTATGTCACATTTACATATTTATCATTTTGTATGAGATGCGTAGATGATAAATTATATATGCATATAGGATGCTACGATATAATGATATGCAATGCAAGACATAAATTAAGTTGAACCCTCATTAATAATTTAAGTCTTGATGCCATCCATGTCTTAAACACCTATTAAAACTGGGATTGTATTAAAGTAGGTATTGCCAAAGCAATGTGCTTTAACATTCCTAGCTACGTAGGATGAGTAATAGTGCTACTCATATGTTTAAATTGGTTAGACTTAATTGGGCTATCAAAACGGTTTTGGACCCAAGGCATTAGATGGAACCTAACATACAATGATATATGATGTCATTATTCCATAAATTCTAAGAGTTACATGAGATGTAATTGGTAAAGAAGTTACCTACCTAAATAACTTAATTTTAAGCGTCATGCCAAAGCTGAGTTTAGAATTAAGTCAAATATGGATCTTAGCTGACTAAAATATTTCTTTTGAGGGTTATGGTTTAGTGGGAGTTTTGTAAATTTTAACCTCATTATTAATAAAGTGTTACTTTGCATGTTTTGTAGATCATAAATGGCTGCTAATAACAATTCCACCTTATCGCTGCGATCTATCCTTGAGAAGGAAAAACTAAAAGAATGTGAGACTAATTTTGCTGACTGGTTTCGAAACTTGAGAATTGTTCTCAAGCAAGAAAAGGAGTCTTACGTGCTCGATGGCCCTGTCCCTGAACCCCCTCCTGCTGATGCTTCTGTTGCTGTTAAGAACAAGTATAAGAAGCATGTTGAAGATTTCAATGACATAGGATGTCTAATGTTGGCAACTATGTGTCCAGGACTTCAGAAAGACCTGGAACACTTAGAAGCTTATGAGATGAGTGTGCATCTCAAACAAGCTTTCCAACAACAGGCTAGACAGGATAGGTTCGACACCGCTGTTGCACTTTTTGACTGTAAGATGTCTGAAGGTGAATCTGTTAGCACTCATGTTCTGAAGATGAAAGGCTATATAGATCACCTTGCAAGACTTGGATATCCCCTGAGTTTGGAACTCGCCACAGATTTGATCTTACACTCTTTGCCTAGCAATTTTTCTCAGTTCGTCATGAACTACAATATGAATAATATGGAAAAGTCCATTCCTGAGCTACATGGTATGCTCAAAACTGCTGAGGGGAATATCAAGAAGCCTACCCATGTATTGAGTGTTAATACCAAGCTAATGAAAAAGAAAGCTAAAGGCAAGGGTAAGGCTAAAAGTGCAAAGGGTGCAAAAGGGGCAAAGGGTCAAGCTAAACCGAAACCTGGTCTCAAGGCAAAAGTTCCTAAGGAAGGAACTTGTTTCCATTGCAACAAGCCTTGGCATTGGAAAAGAAATTGTGATGTTTATTTGGAGGAGTTGAAGAAGCTGAAGGGTAGTACGACTACATCTTCAGGTATTTATGTTATAGAAATTAATTTATCTACTTCTTCTTCCTGGGTATTAGATACTGGATGTGGATCCCATATTTGTACAAATATGCAGAGGCTCAAAAGGAGTAGGATGCTGAAGAATGGAGAGGTGGACCTACGTGTTGGCAATAGAGCAAGAGTTGCTGCTATAGCTGTAGGGACCTATGAGCTTGTCTTGCCCAATGGGCTTTTGTTAGTTTTAAACAATTGCTTTTATGTTCCTACTATGAGTAGGAATCTTATTTCAGTGTCTGTTTTGGATGATGAAGGTTATTCATTTTTAATTAAAAATAAGAAGTGTTCTATTTTTGATAAAAATGACTTGCTTTATTGTATTGCAAGTAGTTATAATGGCATTTATGTCCTTAACCTTGATGATTCCAATGACGGTAATATTTATAACATATCTTCAAAGAGAACTAAGCCAAATGAATTAAACCCTGCATATTTATGGCTTTGTCGCCTTAGCCATATAAATGAGAAGCGCGTATCTAAACTCCATCAAGATGGATTATTAGATTCATTTGATTTTGAATCATTTGAAAATTGCGAGTCTTGTTTGCTTGGAAAGATGACAAAGACTCCTTTTACTGGACATAGTGAAAGGGCTAATGACTTATTGAGCTTGGTACATACAGATGTATGCGGCCCAATCAGTATTAGTGCCAGGGGAGGATTTCAGTATTTCATTACTTTTACTGATGATTTCAGTAGGTATGGCTATGTCTACCTAATGAAACATAAGCATGAGTCTTTTGAAATGTTTAGAACTTTTCAAAATGAAGTACAAAATCAACTTGGTAAGACAATTAAAACCCTTCGATCAGATCGAGGTGGTGAATATTTGAGCCAAGAATTTGACCAACATCTAAGAAATTGTGGAATCGTTTCACAGTTGACTCCTCCAGGAACTCCACAATGGAATGGTGTTTCTGAAAGGAGAAATCAGACTTTATTGGATATGGTTCGATCTATGATGGGTCAAGTAGATCTTCTTTTATCCTTTTGGGGTTATGCATTGGAGACAGCTGCATTCATTTTGAACCGTCGGCCATCTAAAGCGGTTGAAAAGACACCATATGAGATGTGGACTGGTAAGAGACCCAGTTTGTCTTTCCTTAAGATTTGGGGTTGTGAAGCTTATGTGAAAAGATTAATGTCAGATAAGCTAGCTCCAAAATCTATCAAATGTATTTTTGTGGGGTATCCTAAAGAAACAAAAGGGTACTATTTCTATATTCCCTCAGAGAACAAAGTGTTTGTTGCTCGAAATGGAGTCTTTTTGGAAAAGGAGTTTCTCTCCAAGAGAATAAGTGGGAGTATAGTACAACTTGAGGAAACTCAAGTTCCATAAGATATCGTTGAACCGTCTTTAGAGACGATTTCAGAACCACAAACAGTTGTGGAGCCTGAAAATATAACACAAGTCCAACGCAGATCTGATAGGATACATCGTCAGCCAGAGAGATACGGATTTCTTGTGACTGATGATAGTGAAGTAATGCTCATAGATCAATATGAGCCTACTACCTATCAGGAAGCTGTGTCAGGTCCAGATTTAGATAAATGGCTTGGAGCCATGAATTCTGAGATGCAATCCATGTTTGATAACCAAGTTTGGTCTTTAATTGATCCTCCAGAGGGTATTAAGACTATTGGTTGCAAATGGGTTTTCAAGAAGAAAACTGACATGGATGGAAATATGCAAACCTACAAAGCAAGGCTTGTGGCTAAAGGTTTCAAGCAAACTCATGGTATAGACTATGATGAAACCTTTTCACCAGTAGCTATGCTTAAGTCTATTCGAATTCTCCTTGCCATTGCAGCATACTATGATTATGAGATATGACAAATGGATGTCAAAACTGCTTTCCTTAATGGAAATTTACTCGAGGATGTGTACATGACACAACCTGAGGGTTTTGTAAATCCTGAGAATTCAAAGAAGGTTTGCAAGCTTCAAAGGTCCATCTATAGATTGAAGCAAGCATCTCGAAGCTGGAATCTTCGTTTTGATGAAACAGTTAAGAACTTTGGTTTCATCAAGAATGAAGATGAACCTTGTGTTTACAAGATGGTTAGTGGGAGTGCAGTAGTGTTTCTGGTCTTATATGTGGATGACATATTGCTTATTGGGAATGATATCCCTACCTTGCAAAAGGTTAAGGCTTGGTTAGGGAATTCATTTTCAATGAAGGACTTGGGCGAGGCTACCTAATCCTTGGTATCAAGATCTATAGAGATAGATCTAAAAGGATAATAGGCTTGAGTCAGAGTACATACATAGATAAAATGTTGAAGAGGTTCAACATGCAAGAGTCCAAGAAAAGATTCCTGTCTATGTCTCATGGAATTCATCTTAGCAAGAATCAATGTCCTCAGACATCTGATGAGCGAGATCGAATGAATAAAATTCCTTATGCTTCTGCTATAGGATCGATCATGTATGCCATGTTATGTACTAGACCAGATGTCTCATATCCATTGAGCACAACAAGTAGATATCAAGCTGACCCTGGTGAAGGTCACTAGGCAGCTGTCAAGAATATTCTTAAGTACCTCAGAAGGACTAAAGATGTATTCTTGGTTTATGGAGGTTTGGATGATGAGTTAGTTGTAAATGGTTACACAGATGCTAGCTTCCAAACTGACATAGATGATTTCAGATCGCAGTCCGATTTTGTATTCACATTGAATGGTGGAGCTGTTAGTTGGAAGAGTTCAAAACTAAGCACTGTGGCTGATTCTACAACAGAGGCTGAGTATATAGCAGCATCAGATGCAGCTAAAGAAGTAGTTTGGTTGAAGAAGTTCATTACTGAGCTAGGAGCGGTACCTAGCATTGCAAATCCTGTGGACATTTATTGTGACAACAATGGTGCCATAGCACAAGCAAAAGAGCCTAGGTCTCATCAGAGATCTAAACATATACTCAGACGCTACCATCTCATTCGAGACATCATCGATAGAGGAGATGTCAAGATATGCAAAGTTGACACAAACGATAACATAGCGGATCCATTGACTAAGCCTCTCTCACGGGTCAAGCATGATCAGCACATTAGATCTATGGGTCTCAGATATTTGTAGGCCTAGTGCAAGTGGGAGATTGTTAGTGTATGTGCCCTAGGCCATGATTTGGATATTTATGTTATGCATTTATTATTAATAAAAGAGGTTTTATTATCATTATTGTTGGTTAGTATGTTACACAATTTTGATATATGTCCCTGATTCATTATTGTTATGGAGATAAAATAATTTATAATCAGTATGAGTATTGATTTGATAATCATGAGATGATTATGTGTATGGTGATACGAATTAATCTCATCGATACTTGTTAGAGAACAGTGTATTGGATAGACCCATGATGAGATTGTTACATGGATTAGCGTCATAAGTAAATCTCATGATAGTCATGTTTTAATCCTTTGACTTGAGATTGTCATAGTTTCCAACATAAGGACTATTATATTTTGACATGATCAAACGTTATCCGTAACTGGATAATAATAAAGGTCATGATTGAATGTGATAGAAATTATGTAGAGGATATTGAACAATCAAGATAGAATTTGTCCCTCTCTTTTGAGAGAGATATCTTTGGGCCCCTCGATTAGTGAGACTGTGAAATGCATGGCCGTGCTCAAATGAATTGATAGTGTGATCAATATCATTTGTTTTATCAGTCTACTTAGAGATCGAGTAATCATATGTTTGAACTATATAAGTATGACGCTGACCACGACTTATGTTCAAACTAGATATCGTGTGACAAAGGGATTAATGCATGTACTATTATTAGGCTAGTTTGACTTTACTCGTATTAATTGAGTAGTTGTAATGCCTTGCTAGAGGCCAATTACGACTTGTTGGTTTAATAGAGATTTAATCAACTGCCAATTAATATGGGCCTATCGGGTCACACACAAGAATGCGTATGGCTGAGATTAATAATATTAATAATATTATTATTGGATATTAATTATTATTATTATTATCGTTTTTTTAATATTAATAATATTAATATTGGATATTAATTATTATTATTATTAATTTCGTTTTTTATGTATATACTTATATCATCGGATAATAACAGAGAATCCATATTTGATATGGATTTTGATTGGTTTTATCTAATCCTAACAGAATCCGTATCTGGTACGGATTTTGATAGCGTTAACAAATCCGATATGCAATCGGATTTTGATATCTATATATATGTATGGAGCTTGGCGTATCTCATACACCAAGCAAATAGAAAAAACGAAAGAACAGAAAACGAAACCCTAGAATCATTTTTGAGAAAAACGAGTTCTTCAGCCGCGCCGTTTGAAGAGCTAGCACTCCGGGCGAAAGCGTTCGTGTGGATACCAACAGAGGGTGATCGTATTCTCGCACCTGCTTCATCTGCGTAATTCAGATCTACAAAGGTAATTTTTGAGTTTCTTTCATCGAATTAAACGAACAACATGGATCCTTGGTAGGAAATCGGTGATCAAGTTTTTGTTTTCCGCTGCGCGTTTGGCATACATGTATATCTCATGCACATTTATCTTATGCTCGTTTTTGTGCACATTTAAGTCATGTATTTGAAAATCACTCAAACCCCTTTTTCTCTACAATCACACCATATTTCTATTATTGTGCCATCTATGCAGGTACATATATAACCGGAGGTCTCACTGAAAGCAAACTCTCTACCCTTCGGGATGGAGGTATTTTTTGTTTTTCGCTCACTTCTCCAGGCCCTAGCGATAGCTTTTGCTTTCGTTGGATATTACTGGGCATGGTTGTATGTCTGGAAATCTTAAGTTCCAATCTGCAACTCTCAAGAGGTCGTCATTGGCAATTTCAGCTTATTGAAGACCAAGAATGTCTTCTAGAAGACATATATATATATATATATATATATATATATATATATATATATATATATATATATAATATAAGTGTTATGGATCGCCTATAAAATGTAATAATATACATAATATAAGTGTGGCAACAAAATCAGATACTGTTCCTTCATCAATAATTATATGATTATTTTCTTCATCAACTTTTATTGAATTTAATATTTCTTGTCTCTGTATGAGAGTTAAATAATGATCCCACCAACCTTTAAGTTGTCCAGAGAACCCAGAATAAGATATTCAGCAATTGCGTTATCATCAGGTGTCAACTGAGTTCTATAAGCATTTGCTGCCATTGTCATTTGTTGTAATACATTTATTATTTGATATTTACATGTAGGTCTAATGCAAGTAGGTATCAAACCTTTAACAAGAGAAGGTTTGGATACATCAATATTAGTAGTCTTAAGAGATAAAAGACATAATAACTTTGAACAATCACTTCTTAGTTCAGTCGAGTCCAGTCTATGTACAAGACCAATCTCTTTTGATTGTTATCCTAATTTTTCATGTTCTTTAAAAGATACACAAATATTGAAAACTTTAGTACTTCAAATAAAAACACATGGATATGATATGTTGCCAGGATCAATTCCATTGGCTTTAATATATTGGATTCATGACAAAGTAGGAGTTCCATGTTTATTGGTCCAAAACCAAAACACTCTTTAAAAAGAGGAGAAACAATGATTCTACACCTGTAATTTCAAGATCTATAAAATGGAATGATGTACATCTTCCAGAAGAAATGGTCTTAGAAGGAGCAGTAAAAGCTACAAATCAAAAACATGAACCAAATACTGAAATCAACAGAATAAGAAAATTAAATGATGGATCAGTTAAATTAAGCTTCGCTAGAAGTTTCTCCACTAGAGAAAAAGATAACGCATCAATTTCTATCACAATAAATGTAGGGAGATTTTCACAGATACCATCTGTGATAGATGTTCCCTACCAAAAACAAAGATTTTCAACATGAGATGTTGAATATGCCAACTCTTCATTTAGAAAAGCTGATTATTCTACGGAAATTCCTAGACTAGTTTATTCTAAAAAAGAGTATTATTCTAAATCTGATATAAATGCACCTAGTACATCACAAAATATTTACACCAAATCAGATTTTAGTGAACCTAATAGTCCAACACAATCTGCAATAACAAATAATATTGCAAATGAATTAAATGTTATAGAAAAAGAATTTACGGTAAATAAAACTATTTTACACAAAGATTTTTACAACCAAGAAAATACTAATAAAAGAGAATGGTTTTTAAACACTATTGCAATGTTAGAAAACAAATACAAGAAGAATGTTATGAATTCATAAATATTCATAAAATAAACATATATTTCTTTGATTGGTTTCAAATATATGCTTCACAAAATAATATAGAATTTCCTTCTAAAACTTTAAACCCAATAATTGAAAAACAAAAAGAGTGGATAACCATCACGTCGCCAAAAAAGATAGTGTCAAATCATCCACCTTTGGAGGCTATTCCTTATAAAAATATGACAGAAGATTCTCTTACAAATACTAAACATATTATTCAACAAAATAATTATACAAATACACATCTACATACAATAGGAAAACAATTAGATAAATTAGAAAAATATTACCAAACACAACCAATAAAATCTATGAGTGAAGAACCACCTAACTAAAAATTTAAACAACCATTATTCAAACCCTTTCAAATATCATCTTCTAGTATGCAACCTATATCTAATAAAGATGATTTTAATCAATTTAAAAAACAACAATTAAGTCGTATAGGAAAAAAGTTTGGAAAATATTAATTCTATAACAAATGAAGTAGTAGCAGATTCAAACGTAAATACTTCTATAGCTAGCAGAACTAGAATTAAAGAAAAAGAAGTCAATTCTTCTAAAATTAGTAATTTAGAAGAAAATGAATCTTCAAATAATTCTGATAATTCTGATAGCTCATATAGTGAAATAAATAAAGCATATAAACAATTCCAAAATAATAAGGGAAATAAAGTAGAAAAAATAGAATGGGATAATCTATAGTACCAGTACAAATGTCTACAGATTTAAAAAGTAAAACCTATTTCTCAATATCGTTTTAATGCACAATCAATATATTCTTGGAATATGGATGGAATGTCAGAATATCAAATAAGTAAATGCTGAAATAAATAAACAGAAAGAAAGAAACAATAAAATGGGGGTGATTAAACTCCCCAAGAAGATAAATAAAGAACAATAAATATAAAAGGGATAGGGAATAAGGATTAACAATAATAAAATTAGGCGGTATATATATATATATATATATATATATATATGTATATATATATATATATATATCTGTGTGTGTGTGTGCGATGGCGTCGTCTTCCCCAGGGCTTCCTGATACCGCCGCAGTTGTCGCCGGCGCGCGATCCTTCGCTGTAGTTGTGGCTAATTCCTCTTCCATCCAAACATCCATATCACCTAAGACAATCTCCAAGTACAAAGGACATCCTTTGATCGCCTTCTCTGACGATGAAATCGATGCTCTGGCCGCTCCTTACCGGTTTTCACTAGTTGGCACGTTTTGGTTTGGACGCCACCGTTGAAGATCATTCGCGAAGTCTTTGATCGAATAGGGTTCAAATCTGACGTAAATATCACACTTTTGGATCAATCCCACATACTACTGAACTTTGTTCATGAACCAGACTATATACGCTGTTTTTATCGACGATCATGGACGATCGCCGGTTGCACAATACGCGTTACCAAATGGACGATTGACTTTGATCCTTCTGTAGATGCTCCAATCGTTCCCATTTGGGTGGCTTTTCCAGGTTTGCCGCTACATTTTCATCAAAAGGTGGCTCTTTTTGAGATAGCGCGAGTCGTAGGTCACCCTATAAAACTGGATGTAGCCACCATCGATGGCCTACGCCCTTCTGTTGCACGCGTTTGCATTGAAGCTGATGTCTCGAAAGATCTCCCTAAGAAGCTATTCTTGCAAGGGAAGCAAAAAATTATTCAACAGCAAATAGTCTATAAAGATCTTCCATCCTTTTGTGTCGACTGCCGTTGTTTAGGTCACATTGCATCTGCATGTGGTGAAGCATCTATTGAGAAACCGTCCAGCCCCAAAAGCAATCCACGCGCTGGACTCCAAAGTAAAAGCAAAAAGCTCCGACCTTGGACCAAGACAATATTATTTTGCTCCAAAAACAGCCAGTTCAGACTGAGGACATGGGCCAAGAAAACAATGTTACAGCAGAACCCATCGTAGACACTGTTCAAAAGACAAACGTGGTGGAACATTACACTATCCAGCCTTCCTCTGATCTTGTTCATCAGGTTGACAGCCATGAGGGTTTCCTTTCCCATCTGGTTCAAGAAGATCATGAAGCATTCCTGAAATCTCAACAAGTTGACGCTGTTGATACTACGAATGGTCATGATGATATATCACATCAGCTATTGCAAGGAGAACCAGATCATCAAATGCTGCAAACACAAATACCTATAGATGATCCAGATGTTTGTCAAGTTTCTGACTCAGATCTTGATCAAATGGCCAATACAGTTATTCACATAGACACAGATTCACGATCACAATTTCAGCATCAGATGATAGAGGCTGCTGGAAATATTGCCAAGCGCATATCATCTCGTCTGCCAAGTTCCAGTGATGAAGATATTCTGCAGAAATATTTTGCTGGTACAGCACCTGAATCTGAGGGATTTATTCCAGCGGCTCCAAGACGTAGAAGACGACTTCGCCATGAGTTGCCACCAAGGCCTCCATCGACCGTTTTAACTCGAAGTGCAACATGTATAGGCTCCACTCCTCTGCAAACATCATCAAGAATGCCATTACATGGAATGTTTGGGGTATTCGTACCTCTCTATATCGCTTGTTAACTCTGCTATGTCACATAAAACTGGACATCCTGGTAATCATTGAGCCAAAACAACGTTCTTCCAAGCTTACCTCTTTTCGCTTAAAGCTGGGTTTCTCAAACGCCCTTGAAACTTGTCAGGGCAACATTTGGTTCTTCTGGAATTCTTCATCATTACAGTTACTTGCCATGCACCATAGAATTCAAACTACTCTCTTCTCTTTTATCTACCAACAAACACAGCAACCTTTTGCCTGGTCGGTCATCTATGGCCGTCATACTATATCTGACAGGCGACCTCTTTGGGCTTCTCTTGTTGAAGCATCACGCAGTATATCTGTTCCGTGGATAATAGGTGATGACTTTAATTCCTTTCTTTCCTTAGACGAACATAAAGGCCGCTCTACCCCACCTTTTCGCATATTAGAGGATTTTGAAGAGTGTGTTGATCTTTGTGGTTTGCAAGATCTTCCTTTTAGGGGTTCTCTTTTTACTCAGGCGCGTGGGACTAGACACGGCAGAATTATGCGTCGTCTGGATAGATATTTGTGCACAATTTCGTTCTCAGATTTGTTTGCTGATGTGGTGGTTCATCATTTATCAAGAGCAACTTCTGATCATGCCCCACTATTGCTCAAATGCACATTATCTCAAGCCAGACCCCATATTCCTTTTCGATATATCAATGCATGGGCCTTACATTCAGACTTTTTGGCTTTTGTGAAAGAAAAATGGCAACAGTACCCTATGTCCGGTGGCATACGCAGTCTCTATTCTAAGCTTAATAGGCTTAAGAAAGACCTCCGTTGTTGGAACCGTGACATATACGGCAACATCTTTAACAACATGGCTTTGGTTGAAGCATATTATCAATGTTGTGAATCTCAGTTTGACGACGACCCTGCGCCTACAAATAGAACCACACTCTCCCTGGCTCAAGCTCAGCTTCTCCAAGCAACAAAAGCACAAACTTCGTATTGGGCACAAAAATCTAGAACTCAATGGGTATCAGAGGGGGAAGCTAATACAACTTATTTTCATGCCATTGTTAAAGGCAGACATCGACGTCAACAAATCCATGGTCCACAAAATTCTGCAGGGGATACACTACACGATAATCAAACATTAGGTGATGCAGCAGTCTCTTTTTATAAAAATCTTTTCGCAGAAGAGGCTGTCAGTGGAGTCGAAGCCTTTCTTCAACATATTCCTTCATTGCTAACACAGGTAGATAATGATATGCTCATGGCCATGCCGGACGTCAATGAAATACGATCTACTGTATGGAACCTTAGCCCAAACAGCGCCGCCGACCCTGACGGTTTCAACAGCCATTTTTATAGGACTTGTTGGGATATATTGCAGCTTGACGTTACTCTTGCAATTCAAGAATTTTTTCTGGGCGTCCCTCCTCCGCAGGTAATGATTTCATCCTTGATCACTTTGATCCCCAAAAAATCCCAGCCAGCCACTTATGCGGATTTCCGGCCTATATGCCTCTCAAATTTTATCAGTAAAGTTACTACTAGAATCATTGCTTCATGTCTGAACACCTTACTACCAAAAATAATTTCTGCGGAGCAAATTGGTTTCTTGAAAGGGCATGATATTAGAGAACATGTACTCATGGCAAATGAGATGGTGCACTTAATGGATAGAAAAGTTCATGCAGGCAATGTCATGATCAAGTTGGACATGACAAAAGCCTTTGATCGAGTCAGTTGGTCTTACTTGGAGGCCATATTACTTAAGTTTGGTTTCAATCCTCTATTCATCCTCATGGTGCTGAATAATATGAGTCTTTCGAAGCTCTCTATAGCCATTAATGGCTCATCTTATGGCTTTTTCTCTCCAATGCGCGGAGTCAAACAAAGTGATCCGTTGTCTCCCTTACTTTTTATCCTTTGTTCTGAAGGTTTCAGCTGTGGTATTAATCGATTATTCGCCTATGGTCTTCTCATAGGTTTTGCGTTGTGTCGGGTTTCACCAGTGTCACACTTAGCATATGCGGATGATTTGTTGCTCTTTCTAAATGCATCAACACAGAATTTAAGCAAGTTCCACACTTTCCTCCAAGAATATCAGCAGGCATCTGGACAGCTTGCCAATTACGCCAAAAGCCAGTTTGTAATCAGCTCTTATGTAACAACACACCAGCTGCGGAATATTGCACAAGTCCTATCCATGCAGCCATCCTCACTGCCGATCAAGTATCTGGGGTCTTATCTTTACCGTGGTATAAATAGAGCCTCATATTGTACTTCTCTTTTACAACACTTTGACGCGAGACTCACTGGCTGAGCCAGTCGCCTTCTTTCGCCAGGGAGCCGCCTGGTCTTATTAAAATCAGTGCTAACATCTATGCCACTCCACATTCTAGCTGCAGCCCGTCTGCCCAAAAGTGTTATTCATGAACTTAACCGGAAAATGGCATCCTTTTTGTGGGAAACATCACTGGATATCTTTCGAGGATATATGTTATCCGGAAATGGAAGGAAGATTGGGAGTGCGTAATTTGCTTCATATTCAACGCGCCTATGATTGTAAGATATGGTGGTCTTATCACACTAACACATCCCGATAGACGACATACATGCACAATCGTTATGGGGTTCGAACGGATTATGTACCCCGCATATATGATTCTCCTGGCTGGAAAAGAATCTGTTCCATTCATCCTTTATGTCTGCAGCTCTCATTTGATCTCCTAAATCCAGTATGGCGCTCTAGTGCATCTGGTACTTTTTCTATTCGTCAGGCATATGAGGATGTTCGACCATCTCGTGCACAATTGTTCTCACATAAATTTATCTGGTGGCGGGGTATCTCAAAAACAATAAGCATATTTTCATGGAGATTATTACATTCGGCACTGCCCATTGAAGATAATTTGAGGCACCTTTCTGTCATTTGTCCAACTATCTGCCCCTTTTACCGTAATGATTCTGCCAATCTCAGTCACCTATTTCTTCTTTGTCCTCATGTCAAGCCTATTTGGTTGTAATTATCTTGTTTATTAGATGGCCCACTGCCTCAGGTTACACACCTTCGACCTTATTTGCTGCATTGGTGGATGTCCTCGTCTGCTAGATCTCTCAAAGGCAACTTCCGTGTTATTGGCCCTCTAATGCTATGTTGGGCTATTTGGCGAGTATATACAAACTACGCATACGGAGATGCTGATTTGCCAGTTACAAATATTTATAATCTAGCTCGCCAGTCATGCTATGATTGGGCCTCATCACTTTCTGGTACGTCTTTGGCACAATATGTGACATCCCTCATTGTGCCGGTTTCGCCCTGAGATTACGACCAAAAATCATCTTGCCACTAAAATGGGAACTTCCTCCATCAAAAAAATTAAAACTCAATGTTAATGCGTCGGCTGGGCAATTTTCTGCGTCGGCTGGAGCAATTCTGAGGGACTCGCAGGGCCAAATGGTTGCTGCTCTTTCATTCCGACTACCTCACCTGTCACCACTGCGCGCGGAGATACAAGCTCTCCTTTACAGTCTTATGTTCTTTGGCCGACTACATCGCCAACTAATAATTGAGACAGACTGCAAGCAAATAACTCAGCAATCCAACACTCAGCTTGCAGTATTGCCAGACTATGCCTGGTTAAATCTATTTCTGAGCCTCACAGACAGTACGTTGCATTATATCCCGAGAGAGATCAACATGCTTGCACACTATTTAAGTCAATTCGCATGCATGTCTCCAGCTACACGGATATTCACATCTGCAACTCAGCTGCCACCCACGGCGCATGGGTTCTATTATACCGACGGTGTTATACAAGCGCTCAGAACATAAATTTCATGGCTGGAAATTTTGGTTTGTTGCCTGCATCCGTATCATACAGGCAACCCTGGTATGCCTTCATATTCATTTTTATTATTGCATGCTATGTTTGTACTATTTCATCGGCTGCAACATATTTGCTCTGTTGCCCGCAGTCTTTGGACTTCGGGCAACATTGGTACGTTATTGGAACAATTATCCATTTATTCGTCCTCCATTATATCTATCTATATATACTAATACATCTTATCTTCTTTGCTGTCGAGGATCACCACTATATATGATTACGGGTACTTGGCTGAACTGGATTATGCACCTTCAAACCTGGCGGCCAACGATAATTCCTGACTTTGCTTACCTGACACACTGCTGCTTGCTGCAATGCTTCGTCAATTTTCCATGTTATGATCGAGAGGCTCAACATCATCTCAACAAAGACTTATTGTATTTTCCGTTATGTTATGCCGTGACTGTACTCATGCATTTTCACTCCAATGATATAAATATGTACGCTTTTTCCTTCACCAAGGTATTATCCATAAGGGTTGTTTTACTTGGCAAGGTTTTAATGCGGCATATCATATATGATTGGAGATTACATATTCTCACGTCTTTACACTTTTTATTCTCGTACGATATACATTATTGTAATATGGTTCCCTCCACCATAAGTGAGGCTTTTGAACATCAATAAAATCCCGCCTTTATTCAAACTATATATATATATATATATAACTTCTTCAAAAAACCCCAATAGCCGCAGTTCCAATATCCCAAATATCTCCAAATAAAACACCAATATCCATTATTGAAAGCCTATCCAATAGTTCTGAATTTCAAGCATTGCTTGAAAGATTCAATATTCCAAAATCTACAGAAATAGCAGAGACTTCATCAGCAATACCAAAACAACAGCCAACTACTTCAATAACCCAGAAAACCAATAAAGTTTTCAAACCCCAATCCACAGAAATTACCAGCAAAATGCCCACATATAAAAAAGCCGTGCAAACAACCCAGTTTGTGGAAAAGTCTTATTATCAATATATTACTACTATAGAAAAATCATATTATGATAAAAATCCATTAATTTCTTTACAAAATTATTTTGGAAAAGATTTTTTCTATAAATCATGGAATATTGCAAAAACTACAGAATATTATCAACATCTGTTGATAATGACAAATTCTGTTGAAATAAAACATCATTTTAATAAAGATAATATAGAGTATGCCTTCTCCAATTTTAAAATAGTGTCTATAATGACACCGGAGCAATGGCAAAAACAATTTGGATCTTTATCTGAGGAAATTGATTTTCCTGCAGGATATAATTCAAATTTATTTTCAAATGTCTCTTTTAATTATTGGGATTACCAACAAGCTTGGTATAATTCCCTATATTTTCAAAACTCCAGGGGTTCACACACCTGGTTAATATTTTTTGATACCAGAAGGATAACGACGAAGAATATTCCATATTGGTTCGCAGCATGGTGGGATCATTTTGGCTCCTGTGCAGAATATTTGAATGATGTAGTGAGACCATCACTACAAGTATTTACGAAGATGTATTCTCCCACAGATGAAGAGAAGATATTTTCGGAAATGATGATATTTCATATGAAGTTCTATTTACCATGGGTATTCCAATGGAGAGCAGAATATACTCCTGGTATAAAAGTACCCTTGATAAAAAGAAAATTTTATATCAAATGGTGGACAGCATTCAATATTCCAGAATCCATTTACCCTCACAAAGTAATGGAACAAATAAAAATATGGAATGCGCAAAAACAAATTGCAGATAGCAGAAAAACAATAACAGCACCGGTGAAGCCCGGACATGAACAATTTTTATTACATAAATCAAGGATGCAATCTCAACTGGCAATGGCGAAAGACCCTGAAGAGATGCAAAATATTTTGATGAAATTTGCTCCTTTATTGCAAGAAGCAAAACCTTCATCATCTTCAGGATCGACAAATGCAGTGGATGAAGATGTTGATTTGATAGAATAAAATGTCATTTGTAATATTTGTAATAATTTTATATTTGTAAAATTTGAATTGATATTGTAATAGTTGATATTGTAATAGTTGATATAACA
>AP025046.1:17435931-17837835 GCA_036186865.1 Eustoma russellianum | reverse complement strand
AAAAAAGAAAATTTTATATCAAATGGTGGACAGCATTCAATATTCCAGAATCCATTTACCCTCACAAAGTAATGGAACAAATAAAAATATGGAATGCGCAAAAACAAATTGCAGATAGCAGAAAAACAATAACAGCACCGGTGAAGCCCGGACATGAACAATTTTTATTACATAAATCAAGGATGCAATCTCAACTGGCAATGGCGAAAGACCCTGAAGAGATGCAAAATATTTTGATGAAATTTGCTCCTTTATTGCAAGAAGCAAAACCTTCATCATCTTCAGGATCGACAAATGCAGTGGATGAAGATGTTGATTTGATAGAATAAAATGTCATTTGTAATATTTGTAATAATTTTATATTTGTAAAATTTGAATTGATATTGTAATAGTTGATATTGTAATAGTTGATATAACATTCAAAAAAAAAAAAAAAAAAAAAAAAATTTGAGAAATATCTACGCAAGTTTGTAAAAAAAAAAAAAAAAAAAAAAAAAAAAAAAAATTGTGCGAAAATGACAAACCAAATAATAGTAGAGGGACCCTTATTTTGGCCATATTCCTCTCAAAATTCCTATAAAAGGAGGGGGTATGCTCACTTGAAAGGACACAAGTTTTTTCTACCATACTACTTACATTTTCTCTCTCATAATTCCCACTTTCCATTTCCATCCAAGATACTTCCAAGCTTTCTCCCATTATATCCCATACCAAGAACACTTTATTTGTTCTTGAATATCTTTCATTTAAACCTTTTGAAACCAATATCCTTGAAGATCTCCAATCTTCAAACAATAGTTGTATCTCCAATATTTTTGAAGAAATAAATATATGGTATGATTTGAATTCTTTTACTTTTTGAGTTCTTTAAATACTGTTTTTAATTTTGTTTCTTAGTTTTATGTATTATATATCTATATAATTGGGTCGGTTTATACCGCCTAATTATTATTAATACTGTTTATATATATATAATTATATTATTATTATTGGCTGGAATTAGTTCCGCCTAACCTAATTCCCTCTCCCTTTTATTTACTGTTCTTTATATTATTATGACCGGCTGGAATTAGTTCCGCCTAATCCTATTCCTTTTCCTTTTTATTTTCTGTTTTTTTTTATTATTGGGGAGTTTAATAACCCCCATTTAAATTCTGTTATTTAATTTTGTTTTACTTACTGTTTTTATATTTTGTTTTACTTACTGTTTTTATATTTTGTTTTACTTATAGTTTTACTTTGTTTATATTATTGCTTTGTTATATTGTTTATTATTATTATCTGTTAGTGTCGGTAGTTTACCGACAGCTCATTCAGTTTTATATATCTTTTAATTATATTTGTGTAAATCTTTGGTGAGTGTTTGCTTTGTACACGCTGGGTTATCAGTCTCATTTTGAAGAGCAATAAATCCTGTATGCGTCAAAGTGTTTGTAGCCAAAGATCCAAACAAATATAAAAGAAAGCATATATAAAAATGGAAGATATGTTCGAAGGATCTGGTTCGTGCAGCTCGGTAACATGTGCAAATAAGAATAAAATTGTCAACACTGAAGAAATAATAATAGAGAATTTTGACAAAGCAGTAAATAACTGGGTCATTCCAAAGATCAAGAAAAATGAAATATATGAGTCTTCAATATTCAATATGTTAAAATCAGATTATATAATTAAAACAGAGGAAAGAGATATTCCACTCTCTAAACCATTTGAAACAATACAACTTTTATCTTATAAATCACTAGAAAAACATAAAAAGAAAGGATATCAATATTTACATGTTGGTTTAATACAAGTAGGTATCAAACCTTTAACAAGAGAAGGTTTGGATACATCAATATTAGTTGTCTTAAGAGATATAAGACATAATAATTTTGAACAATCACTTCTTAGTTCTGTAGAATCTAGTCTATGTACAGGACCAATCTCTTTTGATTGTTATCCTAATTTTTCATGTTCTTTGAAAGATACACAAATATTGAAAACTTTAGTACTTCAAATCAAAACACATGGATATGATATGTTGCCAGGATCAATTCCATTGGCTTTAATATATCGGATTCATTACAAAGTAATGAGTTCCATGTTTATTGGTCCAAAACCCAAACACTCTTTAAAAAGAGGAGAAACAATGATTTTACATACAGATCTTACCAGATCTAATGCTGTAATTTCAAGATCTATAAAATGGAAGGATGTAAATCTTCCAGATGAATGGGTTTTGGAAGGAGCAGTTAAAGCTACAAATAAAATACATGAACCAAATACTGAGATCAACAAAATAAGACAATTAAATGATGGATCAGTTAAACTGAGTTTTGCTAGAAGTTTCTCCGCTAGAGAAAGAGATAATGCATCTATTTCTAGTACAATAAATTTAGGAAGATTTTCACAGATACCATCTGTGATAGATGTTCCTTACCAAAAACAAAGATTATATTCAACATCAGATGTTGAATATGCAACCTCTTCATTTAGAAAAGCTGATTATTCTACGGAAATTCCTAGACCAGTTTATTCTAAAAAAGAGTATTATTCTAAATCTGATATTAATGCACCCAGTACATCACAAAATATTTATAATAAATCAGACTTTAGTGAACCTAATAGTCCAACACAATCAGCAATAACAGATAATATTGCAAATGAATTAAATGTTATAGAAAAAGAATTTGAGGTAAATAAAATTATATTACACAATGATTTTTATAGCCAGGAAAATACTAGTAAAAGAGAATGGTTTTTTAAACATTATTGTAATATTAGAAAACAAATACAAAAAGATTATTATGAATTTATAAATACTCATAAAATAAATATATTTTTCTTTGATTGGTTTCAAATATATGCTTCACAAAATAATATAGAATTTCCTTTTAAAACTTTAAACCCAATAATTGAAAAACCAAAAGAATGGATAACCATCACAGCATCAAAAAAGATAGTGTCAAATCATCCACCTTTAGGAGGCATAAAGTTAGATGTATCAGGGAATCCAATAGAAGCTATTCCTTACAAAAATATGACAGAAGATTCTCTTACAAATACTAAACATATTATTCAACAAAATAATTATACAAATACACATCTACATACAATAGGAAAACAATTAGATAAGTTAGAAAAATATTATCAAACAACAACAATAAAATCTACAAGTGAAGAAATACCTAACCAAAAATTTAAACAACCATTATTCAAACCTTTTCAAATATCATCTTCTAGTATGCAAACTATATCTAATAAAGATGATTTCAATCAATTTATAAAACAACAATTAAATCGTATAGAAAAAAGTTTAGAAAATAGTAATTCTATAACAAATGAGGTAGTTGCAGATTCAAATGTTAATACTTCTATAGCTAGCAGAACTAGAAATAAAGAAAAAGAAGTTACTTCTTCTAAAATTAATAATTTAGAAGAAAATGAATCTTCAAATAATTCGGATAATTCTGATAGTTCAGATAATGAAATAAGCAAAGCATTTGAACAATTCCAGAATAACAATTCTAATAAAGTAGAAAAAATAGAATGGGATAAATCTATAATACCAGTACAAATGTCTACAGATCTAAAAATAAAACCTATTTCCCAATATCGTTTTAATGCACAATCAATATATTCTTGGAATATAGATGGTATGTCAGAATATCAAATAATAAATGTATTACAACAAATGACAATGGCAGCCAATGCTTATAGAACTCAGTTAACACCTGATGATAAAGCAATTGCTGAATATCTTATTTCTGGTTTCTCTGGACAACTTAAAGGTTGGTGGGATCATTATTTAACTCCCATACAGAGACAAGAAATATTAAATGCAATAAAAGTTGATGAAGAAAATAATCCTATAATTATAGATGAAGGAACAATATCTGATTCGGTTGCTACACTTATATTATGTATATCCTTACATTTTATAGGAGATCCATCACATATTAAAGATAAAAATGCTGAATTATTAGCAAATCTAAGATGTAGAAAACTTAGTGATTTTCAATGGTATAAAAATACTTTTCTAACCAGAGTCATGATTAGAGAAGATTCTAATCAGCCATTTTGGAAAGAAAAATTCCTTGCAGGATTACCAAATTTACTAGGGGAAAAGGTTAGAAATAAAATAAGAGAAAATTCAGGACAACAAATAATATCTTATTCAAACTATACATATGGAGAATTAATAAGTTTTATACAAAAAGAAGGATTAAGATTATGCCAAGACATAAGATTACAAAGTGGTTTAAAGAAAGAATTAAGACAGACTAAGTCTGAATTAGGAACTTTCTGCAAACAATTTGATAATGATCCATATAAACCTTATAATAAAGAATGTCAAGGAGAATGTTCTAGAAAACCTTATAATAGAAATATTAGAAAGCAATACAATAATAAATATAACAATAGATATAATAAAAACATTAAATATAATAAAAGATTTCAAAAATCCTCTAATGAATTCTATAAAAATAAATACAACAATAAGTATACTAAAAAACCTTACAGAAAGAAAAATTACAAGAAAAATAAAAATACAAAAGATTACAAAAATATTGAATGCTATAAATGTCATAAGAAAGGTCATACTGCAAATTATTGTAGATTAAAAACAAAATTACAAGAATTAAATCTAGAAGAATCTATACTAGAAAAAATTTCAAATCTACTTGTTGAATCTTCTTCGGAGACAGAGGAAACATCTTTCGAGTCTGCTGAAGATCTTCAAGTTGATGAAATATACACATCTTCTTCAGAAACCTCTGATGAAGAAAAACATCTTTATGTTCTAACAAAAGAACAAGAAACAATATTAGAAATGTTAAAACATATAGAGAATCCTCAATTACAAAAAGAATATTTAGATAGAATAATAGATATAAATTCAAAACAAAAAGAGACAAATAAACCAACTATATTACCAAATGTTTCAACTAGTTATTATGATTTAACTAGTATATTAAATAAAAACAAAGATACAAAGAATAAAAATGCAACAATCCCAGATTTACAAAAAGAAATAAAAGAAATAAAAATTGAATTAAAAGAGTTAAAAAATAAACAAAAACAAGATTCAGAAGTTATGAAATTAATACTTACAAAATTACAGACTACAGAAGAGTCTGATCAATCTTCAGAAACAGAACCAGTAAATATAGATAACAATATCATAGAAAATATTTCTAATGTTCCAGAAGATTTTTTATTTGTTTTAAGAGAGATAACATCAAGAAAATATTTAATAAGAATAACAATAAAATTCTCAGAACAATATCAGTTAGATACAATTGCTCTATTTGATACAGGAGCAGATCTTAATTGTATTAAAACTAATTTGGTTCCAAAATCATATAGAGAATCTACAAGTACTAGACTCTCTACAGCAAATAATACAAAATTACAAGTCAAAAGTAAAACTGAAGCTTATATTATAAAATCCAATACATCAATTAAAACAATGTTTTTAGTTGTAGATGATATTCATCATGCAGTTATACTAGGAACACCTTTTATGAATCTAATTACACCATATAAAGTAGGAATTAATTCTATTTCTTTTAAAATAAGAAATAAAAAATTACATTTTGAATTTTTAGAAAAACCTAAAACAAAAAATTTAGATTTAATAAAAGCTTGTTCTATTCATAAAGAACAAATAAATGCAATAATTAAAAGTAAAATTTTTCAATTACAATCATTAAAAGATACAGTAAATATAAATAAAATAGAACAATATTTAAAGGATCCAAAGATAATTACTAAAATACAAAATCTTAAATTATCATTTGAAAATGAACTTTGTTCAGATCTTCCAAATGCTTTCTGGTCAAGGAAACAACATATAGTTGATCTTCCATATACTCCAGAATTCAGAGAAGAAGATATACCTACAAAAGCAAGACCAATTCAGATGAATGCAGAATTAGAAAAACATTGCAAAAAAGAAATACAAGATCTAGAATCAAAAGGATTAATTCAAAAATCAAGGTCTCCTTGGAGTTGTGCTGCTTTTTATGTCAATAAAAATGCAGAAATAGAAAGAGGAACACCTAGATTGGTAATAAATTATAAACCACTAAATAAAGCGTTAAAATGGATAAGATACCCATTACCTAATAAGAAAGATTTATTAACACGATTACATTCTGTATGGATATATTCAAAATTTGATATGAAATCAGGATTTTGGCAAATACAAATATCTGAAAAAGATAGATACAAAACAGCATTCACAGTTCCATTTGGGCAATATGAATGGAAAGTAATGCCATTTGGATTAAAAAATGCACCTTCTGAATATCAAAGAATTATGAATAATATATTTATGGATTATTCTAATTTTTGCATTGTCTATATAGATGATGTATTGATATTTTCCAAATCAATAGAAGAACATTTTAAACATTTAAAAACCTTCTTCTATATAGCAAAGAAAAATGGTTTAGTATTATCTAAATCTAAAATGTCTTTATTTCAGACTAAAATAAGATTCCTAGGTCATCATCTGACTCAAGGAACAATTTTACCAATAGAAAGATCTTTAGAATTTGCATCCAAATTTCCAGATAAAATATTGGACAAAAATCAATTACAAAGATTTCTAGGATCTTTAAATTATGTTGTTGATTTTATTCCAAATATTATAATAATTGCAAAACCATTACATAATAGATTAAAGAAAAATCCACCAATATGGACTGAAGAACATACTTCAGTAGTTAAGAAAATAAAAAGTCTAGTATCTGATATACCCTGCTTATATATAGCAGATCCAGATTTATTTAAAATAGTTGAAACAGATGCTTCTGACATAGGATATGGTGGAATATTAAAACAATTACAAAATGGAAAAGAGTCTATAGTTCAATATACTTCTGGTCATTGGAATGATACCCAAAAATCATATTCTACTATTAAAAAAGAAATTTTGAGTATAGTATTATGTATTAATAAATTTCAAAGTGATTTATTAAATAAAAAATTTCTTTTACGTATTGATTGCAAATCTGCGAAAGAAATTTTGCAAAAAGATGTTAAAAACTTAGCTTCAAAACAAATATTTGCTAGATGGCAAGCTTTATTAAGTATTTATGATTTTGATATTGAATATATAAAAGGAGATACAAATTTTGTTCCAGACTTTCTGACCAGAGAATTCCTCCAAAACAGACATAATGCCGAGGAAGTCAAAAGACAAAGGAAAGCTACCGGCGGATAATGACAATAATATCCCACGGAAAACGTGGGCAGATATATATATATATATATATATATATTAGATGAAAGACGGACGGTGCCGTCTGGGGTTTTATTGATATAATTAGCCCTCACTTATGGCAGAGGAATACCGTGGTTACATAAAGCCCTATAATCGACGGGAGACTCTCCCAAATTGAAAATGCAAAAGTAAATACATGAGTCATAAAAGCAAATGTACAAGAAATAGCAAAAGCTACAAGTCGCTAGATGTTTGTCGTATACAGAACTGATCTTCATAATGCCTTGAGTCCAGCCGAATCTTGAGCAAAGGAAAGAGATACTCTGTGCCGCAAAGTGAATGAAGAAATGGTTAAACAGGATAAGTTGATAACAGAAATGAAGAAAGTGTACGTGGAAAAAACAACGTACTTGCGTCGCCTTAGTCAGTGAGACCAAGACAACCATTCAATATAGACCGCCAACCCAAATAGGAGACATCCGAGGTATGCACAGCCATATGATTATAGGATCAAAATAAGCAAGCAGATTATTTTTTTAAAATAAAAGCATATAAGCAGTAATACGAAGGTAAAGAAATATATGCGTACCCATGTTGCCCGTAGGCAAGTAGGCTACAGGCAACTGAAATTTTTGAAGGCCAACCCATATGAGAGACTGTAGACGGCAGCAATCATGGTGGCCATGATCCATTAGGTATGACTGAATTATGTTGTCGGAATGTTGGGAGTGTAACATCCGCAAGAATGACACTCGTAATGTGCGTCGGCAAGGAACCCATTGAGTCATAGGTCGTGAAGCACTGGGTGGCGAGCGCTAGTTGAGCCAAGAGATGAGCAGGCATGTTTGTTTCTCTCGGTGTATGGACAATGGTGAGAGACAGTGAAAGGAGTGCAATACTTAATCTTGCTAAACCCGGTTCCAATGAAAGAGCCAATTGCGTGGTTAATACAAGTAACTCAGCACAGTCAACCTCCACTATGAAATCTCCATAGTGTGGAAGATAGTATAAAATCACAAAGAGAGCAACTTGAGCTTCAACCCGCAAGGGCATATCTAATCGTAGTGGATAGGATATCCCATGAATGAAAGCTCCAGTAGAATCCCGAAGCAGTGCTCCACCACTGGCATGTGTCCTACCAACCGCTGCATCTGTTTAAGCTTTAGTCGCCTATTTGGTGGAGTTATCCAACGAAGGACACATCGTCGAAAAAGGCATAATGGAGGTGAGAGACTGGAAGTGACCAACCGTGCTACTGTAGAGGTGATCCGTGTTACAGACATACTGGATGCCCAAGTGCATAAACCTTGCCGAATGAGACAAATAAGTAAGCGAGGAGACCAATCTTGATCATCAAATATACTAGAAGCATAATGCTTCCAAATATTCCAAATTATGACCCCGGGCGATATGATTTGCATGGCACCCAAAAAAGTAGATCACGCCGAGCACCATATGTAAAGGAGGTAAGAACGCCATGAACCTGAAGCAAATGAATTTATATCCAATAGAGAGCAGAAATAGGTCCATATAATCCGAACCTCAGGGCAAGTAAAAAAATAAATGTAAGGTAGTCTCTTGAGCAGCACAGCAAAACGGGCAAATAGAGAGCATAACTATCATAAACCGCAATATGTTATCAGGCAGAGGAAGTGCT
The DNA here is from genome assembly GCA_036186865.1 of Eustoma russellianum. Taxonomy (NCBI): domain Eukaryota; kingdom Viridiplantae; phylum Streptophyta; class Magnoliopsida; order Gentianales; family Gentianaceae; genus Eustoma; species Eustoma russellianum. The sequence continues at coordinate 17,828,962 of AP025046.1, read as the reverse complement.
CTGTTATAATACCGCCATAAGAATAACTGAACAGCAGGACGTTGTGTGCGATACCAAATGTAGTCATAGGAAAGAAGCGTCGAATGTGACGGTCGCAGAAAATCATAAACCGCCCGTAGTGTAAATGGCTCGGATGGTGTAGGCTATATCGGAGTAGAGGCAGCGGTATTGAGTTCTAAGCATAAAGGATGTACAACACATATGTGCTTCCATTCTGAAGAATAATATAATATCGTCCAGAAGTCATCACGATGGCTATAACGCGCCCGCATATAGTGACCCCATAACGAGTCAATACAATGATAGAGATGCAAGATCTTATAGGAATAAGTAGCCTGAATAGAAGATAAGTCTCGAATCCCTAGACCCCCTTCTTGGGTAGGTAAACAGACTTTTTGCCAAGATAGCCAATGATGTTTGTTGCGGCCCCAAAAGAACTACAAAAACCGAGACTCAAGAGCATGAATAACACTCTTCGGAAGTCATGTGCCAGCCATAAGATGTAGCGGTAATGAAGATAATACAGATTTAATCAAAACCACTCTGCCTGTAGCGCCGAAAAGGTGCTGTTTCCAACTCTATAATCTCTTGTCGACATAAGAGATTTAATCTACATAGTGTGAAGTGCGCATAATGCGTTTATGCAAAGAAGAGCCCAAGTATTTAATTGGCAAAGAAGACCGGCGCATACCTAAGATCTCAAGTAGGACACTTCGTCGATGTTGAGAAATAGAAAAAGAAAATACCACAGTGCTCTTATGGTAATTAATACGCTGTCCAGATGCCTACTCATACTAAGTCAAGAAATGTTTTACATGCTGCAGATTACGCTGATTGACCGCCACAAAAAGAAATAGATCATCAGCATATGACAAATGTGATATGTGTAGTGGTAGTCGGCCTAGAGGGAATGACCGAATATAATTGCACAAGACAAAAGATTGTAGGACTCGTGTAAAAACTTCTGCAACATTAATGAAGAGTAACATAGATAAGGGGCCACCTTGCTTCACCCCCTAGTCGGCTGGAAAAAACCACTGGAGACACCATTTATAAGGATAGAGAAAAATGTACTGCTAAGATGGTTATGTACCAATTTAATGAAGAAATCCGAGAAGCCAAAATGGGCCAAAACATTTTGTGAAAAAGCTCCAATTGACCCAATCAAAAGCTTTCGCCAGATCAAGCTTAATCAAACAATTGGATGACTGTGGAGTACAATCGAGCCAGTGAAGCATTTCATTGGAAAGAAGGACATGTTCGGTGATGCCCTTTCCTTTTTGGAAACCTGCTTGCTCAGGTGAGATAATAAGAGGAAGCAACGTGCTCAATCGGGAGACTAGAATGCGGGTCTGAATTTTGCTCAAAAAAGCACATAAGGCAATCGGGCGATAGTCAACAAAGGTTGTTTGTGTTGTACCTTTTGGAAGCAGAACAATCATTATATGTGATGCCGCTTTTGGGAGGGAAAAGCCCAGAAAAAATTCCTGAATTGCCTTGTATACATCACTACGAATAATATCCCAACATGTACGATAAAAACATCCATTGTATCCATCAGGACCTGCAGCACTTTGTGGCTCAAGAGCCCAAACTACCTGCTGTACCTCTTCCTCAGTTGGCATAGCCGTTAGAGAGGCATTATGAGTATCCGTAAGTATATGAGGGATGTCGTCCAGCAGTGAAGGCTAAGATTGTGTAGGTTGTGCTATAAACATGTCCGAAAAAAACTCAACAGCAGCTTGCTGAATAGATTATGGAGTATCACAAAGAGTACCATCTGGCCGATGCACCTGATGTACATATTGCCAGCGGCGTCTGTCCCGAACTATTGCATGATAATATGATGTATTTGCATCGCCCTCCTTCAACCATTTTACTCGAGCTTTTTGTTTCCAAAATGCGGATTCTTATGAACAGGCTAACCGAAAGTCTGCTTGAGCCTCATGATATGCTTGGCGGTTTATCTCAGTAGGAGAGTGATCATACTCCATCTTAGTCCGTTGTACCACTGTCTCCGCATAATCTACTTTTTGAAATATATTACCAAAAATATCTTTATTCCATATGGACAAATCTCGCTTGAGTAAGCGAGTTTATGATAAAAGCCACCCATACCGCCAGTGGTGGGGTATGAGGCCCATTTGTGTCAAACAAAGGTAATAAACTGAGGGAGTGATGTCCAAGCCGAAAGAAAGCGAAACTGTCGTGGTGAGGCAGCCATATCTGAATGACATGATAATAACAAGGGGCAGTGATCAGAGGTAACCCTGCTTAAGTGACTGAGCTTAGCCTAAGAAAATACATCATAGAAGAATGCATTATAGAAGACCCAATCTTGACGACGTCTAACCTGACCCAGTCCTTAGCCTCCCAGCCATGTAAAACGGGTGCCTAAATAAGGAATAAGGTGCCAAGACAAAGAATTAACAGTGGCTATAAAGTCATCCAACGACGATAGTGATGGTCTGCCGCTGCCCTTATTATCATCCAGGGATAGAAAAGTATTAAAGTCACCTAAGATCAACCATGACTGTCGCATATCAGTTCCAAATGAAATTAGCTCAGCCCATAAAGTGCGTCGATCAGATATTGTGTGACGACCATAGACACAAGAATGCCAGTAATTGACATTTGTCAGGGCAACACGAAAATTAAAATGGGAGACTTGTTTCGTTACACGAACATCCTAGAGGAACAAAACATTGTTACGCCAGAAACACCAGACACAATCAGCACATACTGAGAGGGATGAAGTAAAACCAAGACGAACTTGTGCACGCTGCAGCCGAGGTGGAGGTTGTTGTGGCTCAATAATAACAAGAAAAGCTACTGAATACTGCTGCAATAATAAACGTAAACTAGAAAGGGAGGTTCGTAAACCTCGAATGTTCCAAGTGAGGAAATGCATTAAGAACCGTATGTGATGGAGCTTGAAGCCCGTGCACAACTGTGGGTTATGACTTGGCGCGGGGAACGGATAACTTGTGCAGCTGGCCGGCAGCTGCGCCGCTTATTATGCATCACAAATCCATGGTCATCTGAAAGTGTAGGAAGCTGGAGCATTTGTTGAAATAATTTTGTATTTGATGGAGGGGGGCCTAAATGAGCCACACGATGTGCAATAGGATCGGATCCTATTTGATATGAAGATCGCAAGTCTGCAATATCCAAAGAGGCAGAAGGTTGGTGATTTGGCGGGATAACTTCGGTGTCCGAGTGTCCATGAACAAGGTCTTCTGAGCTTGAGGATGATTGCTGTAGATCCTCCTTAGAACGACACAAAATTCTTATATCCTGGGAATAAGTTGGAGGGGGGATGCCTGCTGACGTTGAGGCATGTTGCTGGGGCAAAGAATCTGCAGGCACATCTGTCGGATCCATATATGTTGCATTGGGCACGGAAGGCTGCGTACGGATAACTTCTGTAGCCCCCATCGTCGACGGAGGGACAACAGGAACCATGGTGATCTTCTCCTTCCAAATCTTGGCGGCTGGCTGGGCCGGCACAACTGCCTCCTTGGGACAGCTGCCGGTTTTGTGGCCTAAGATACAACATGTGGAATAGAACAACGTGACATCTTCATATATCACCTGCTGGAAAAACTCATGTGTACGACTCTGAATGTGCAATTTAGCAGGCAGTTCCTTAGAGACATCTAACTTAAGGCATACACGGGCAACTGTAGGGCGCAACATTTTTTGTGTCGCAATGTATAATCGAATTGGCGTGCGAATCATAGATGCAATCGCAAATAAAGATGCTTGATGATGAAAATAAACAGCAAGAGCAGGCAAAGAAATCCAGACAAACAATTGCCGCGTCATACCGGGGATCAAAATCATATGTGTATTTCATAACACACATCGAATATCAAAGAATAGTCCATGTTTGGCGGCAAAAGCAGCGGCTGTCGTCCCGCTCTTGATCAAATTGAATGAGTATGTGCGTCTTATCCAGAAGGCCGTGAGAGAATGGTCCAGAGAAACCAATTTTGTCGGCAGAGGAGAATTACCTCGGAGTATGCGGAGTATGCCGGCAAAGGACAGCGGGGACGCTGGAGCCGCCGGCGGCAGCGGCGGTTGCATTGACGCAAGAAGGTTTTCGCGGATCGCCAAGGAAGGGAGCGGCCGACATTACACACACACATATATATGTGAAAAGAAGGAAGCATTTGATAATTTATAGCTTCTTATATTTGCGTACATAAATGTGAAGATTACAAAAAGGAGTCTGAGATGATACCCAAGACAGTAGAAATGAACTGCTTAACATTTATTACAAGTCCTATAGTTTTTGAACTTGCATAATACACCAACTTCCCTTTTCTTCTTAATGGGGTTTCGCTTACTATCCGCACGCATCACAGGGGCTTGGTTGCGGGCAGTGACTTTGGCATTTAGAATTGCATAACCCGCAAGTAAACCAATCAGGACCACATGAACAATCATCGCAGCAATCAGTTGAATCCTTTGAGGAAAAGAAAGAAGAAATTGGTGAATGGGTGCTTTTCTCCATTTCCGTCCGCAAGGAAACCGCCCCTTCAATTCCCTTAGTACTCCAGACTGCAAGTATGCAAAAAGAAAGTATGAAGATTAGTGATTTCACCATCATATTTATATATCTCTCAATCTTCTAGGAATTTTGATACGTCAAGTGCACAGAGGCTACGAATTTATATGCCATGGTGTTGCCTCCAGCACATGAATCACCATGGAAAATATGCCCACTAATTGATAATTATGTTTTGCCATTACCTTAAGAGGTAAAGCTGGATATATTCTATTTTAACTCTTTGCATGAGATTCCCTGTCTGACTTATTACGTACATTTGTTTTTCTGCCAACCAACAGGCAATTGGTAACTCATATTTGAAAAATGAAATCGATATATATTTGTTTGGACCACATGAAAATAGATGGATACTTGGTCAAAAGTTTTAGCTAATAATTTAGCGTATAAAATATTTGGCCGCTGACCAAATCTTCTTTTTTTATAGGGAGATTACTTTACTATGCAGAATTAACACATTTCATATCAGATCTTACAAATTTTTGAGCAAGGTTGTGGTATTTTTTTTTTCATTATCACATTCGGCCAAAGATATTCTGACCAGGGTTGTGGTGTTTTTTTCCTTTAAGGTGGAAAGGAATATATTCGTTTATGATCATGAGAAAAAATCCAATAAACAGGATCTAGATGCTTGAAATGTAAGCAAACACATTTGCCCTATGTAGCAATTACTAAATACTCTTGCATCGAAACTCCTTTTGCACCATTATGATTTCATTTTAGATTGTTGGCTATAAACCATTCTTTTTCTAGGAAACGACTCTACAGGTTAGAAAGTATATATGCGTAACAATTGGATATATACTATGTATGTGTACTTGGTATGGGAGCTTACCACCTAAACAATATATTTGTTACGTTATAATCCTAATTTAGTGATGGATATTATCAAGATTTAGTTAAAGTTTAAATTTAATATTTGACTGTAATCAGATCCAATCATATCTTGTAATTAAATTAGAGTATATCTTGTTAGAGATTTATACCATAGATAGACTATAATCGTGATTATAAATTAAGTCTGTTGTACAGTTTTTCGAATAAATGAAATACATCTTTTATTCGTGAATTATTTTTCTACATGGTATCAGAACGATATTTCTGATCCACACCAACAAAAAACAACCAGAAAACACAAAAAAAACCAACACAAAAAACCCGACGGCACCAAAAAAATAGAAGAAGAATTTTCTATTTGGAACTCAGCAACTCATCACAGTTTCGATATACCTTTCTTAACCCCGGCTAACAACCAACTGCAACAATGTCCGGCAGTACCAGCAAAGTGAAACTCGATAACGAGTTGGCCATACAACTGGTCAACTTACTCAAGAACAATATCGGTACCCCGCAATTGGATAATTTAACACTAGATATTAAATTAAACAGTGATACTTTCCAGTTATGGGCAACCTTCATGAAGAAATCCATCGGAGGCCGTGGCTGGAGCGTACATCTCATCGGCGTGCAACCACCACATGCAGCCACTGACCCGACGTTTGCCCAGTGGGAGATCCATCATCAGTGTGTCTTTACTTGGTTTATACAAAATATCGAGCCAACCATGGTGAACAATGTGTCGCCGTATCCAGCCACCAGAGCACTATGGGACAAATGATGGTGACATATGGAGCCGACACAGTTTCTTTGCAGGTTAAAACACAGTTTCTTTGCAGGTCTTTGACCTGCATAAGAAGGCCAACTTGGTCCGCCAAAACGGCAGAACTCTAGAGGGCCTCTAGAATAAACTCCAGAATATTTGGATGGAAATAAACCATTGGGATCCCAACCCGATCCAAGATCCGGCAGACATCACGATTTACAACAATAAAGTTCAGGAACAGCGACTTTTACAGCTCCTCATGGCGGTTGGTGACTGATTCAACACCATTCGACGGGAGCTCCTAAAGTGGGAGCCTTTGCCACCAGTGGAGGTAGCCTATTACGCCGTTCCGAGGCAGGAGACTCAGATGAATATTTTGAAGGGAGTGCCCTGAGTCCAATCATACACATCATGATACAATCTTGGACCGTATTGATTTTACGGATCGCTTCTTTCAACTCCAATAACGCCTTCAAAAAACCCTTGCGTGGGACAATGGTGTGATTACCATCTTCTTGGACAAGAATTGATAGAACATGCCTATGATCGAGCAATTCAAATCTCCTAATCCAACAAGTCGTTCCTTTTCCTTGGACTGTAATTCCCCAGCTAGGTTTGCTCAATCCTTGATTGGATCTAGCTTTGATATGTTTAGGTGAAACCAAAGAAAACACAAGGAAAACGCCTCAATAGGTCGAAGTCACACACAATTTTATTTAATCATATCATTGGTGCTTACATCAACCACGTTTTTTTGTTTATACAGTCCATCTACAATTTTATGCCCTCTAGAATTGGAAATTGTTACACACCCTAATCTTAAGTTAGTTTCTAATGATAATGCCTTCATTGCTGAGTTTGATACTTCACTAGATAGGTGCACATTAGAAGCTAATTTTGATTGTCATGTTGATGTATGTGTTAACTTAGCTAAGATGTTTTACCATCAAGATCCTTTTGATATCTACTGCACTTATATTCCGCACATGCAAATATGATTTGTGTCCTTTTCTATGCTTAAATGTCATTGATTCATGTGATGACTTGTGTTCTCATTTCCCTTTTCATATTTTGATGGTTCATGACCCTTCTAGTCTTTGTACTCCCTTAGTTTATGCCTTGCTTTAGACAATTTACATATTTGACCTAGGATCTACGACTCGTGAGGGCATGGGAATGACTTTGGCTTTAAATTTGAGCGACAATGTGCTGCTTTACACTCCTATTATGCTACCATATATGGTTGACTGTCTCTTGTTGAATGCTTTTGATTTGCCTCTTATGTTGCACCCTAAGAATGTACGGAAACATATGATGTTTGACGTTCCTTTCCTCTATGGATTTCTTGATTCGAGGACGAATCCCTTTTAAGGTGGAGGGGATGATGCGAACCTAAGTGCCCTAGTGTCTTGCATGTTTTACTTGCATCTTATGTCTCCGTTTATCGCGTGTTTTTGTCTTGGTGAAACTAATATCGGTTCAAGGTTGTGTCAAGATGGTTTATACATATTTTTGAAGGTTACTTGACCAGCAAGAAAGCTTGAAGATGTTGGCATCACCCAAGCTGAAAAATAGGATTTTAGCTTGACATAGTCTCGGTATTTTTGCTATATCTTTTCGACGGATGATTCAAATCACATGATTCTAGCACCAAATGACAGCTAAGAGTTATATATACAACTCTTATTTTTAGATCTTTACTCAAATTCGGAGTATATGATGCCTAGAATTCATGATAAAATGGAGCATAGCTGACAGCGAGTATTTTACTTACACCTGAAATTCAAAAAGCCATATCTCCTTCAATAAATATCCAAATCAAGTGATATCGGTGGCTAACATCAAGAAAATTTTGTCTTCTACAACTTTGACGCAGGGATCAAGAGCTAATTCGGTCTATATCCATGATGAAAAACGTGTGCAAGATAAATCTGTACGAGAAAACAAGATTGTCATTATCCATTTTAGAGTTTATCTTTATTTTTTTAATTTTCAGATTGCCGAAAATTTCAGGCAATTAGAATTGTTGGTTTTTACCCTTTTAAAGGACTTTGGCCGAAAGGAAGAGAGCAGAAGTTTTATTTGATAAAAAAGGGTTGCGATTAATTTTTTTACAAGATAGTTTCTTGTGTTCTTTGGTTTCAATCCAAGGTTAGATCCATATCAAAGATTGAGCATTCTTTGAGGAAGGATCAAAATTTTTAAGATGCGAACACGTCCCTAGGTGTTAATTCACCTAAGATCACGAACAAGTCCAGTCTTGGGAAGCATTGCTCATTGAAGAATACGTTATTGGGTGTTAACTCACCCGATGTGATGAATAAGTCGTCACCACACAAAGGTTAAAAGGAAGATCGGGTCAAACTCGCATCAGATTCACATCACATCATCGGGCATCAGACAAGGACTGAAAGATCGCAGACAGACAGCATCCCCGCTCACAACAGTCATCACGGGGAGACTGGAGCAACCTTCGGTGCACCCACTGTGGCCAGAAGAAGCACATGAAGGACGAGTGCTTCGAGATTATGGGTTATCCCGACTGGTGGGAGGCCCAAGGGACAAAACACCGACGAACAGGAGGCCGACGCTAGGCCGAGGAGCCACCTTGGTGGGCACTGGAGTGGAGACCAGCACCAGCAGCGGCAGAGGAAGCACCAGCGGTGGACAGGGTAGCACCAGCGGTGACCTCTCTGCCAACACCCATGGAGGTAAGAAAGAGAGAGAAGAAGGAGGCGGCGGCTACTTAGAGGAAGAAGGCCGAAAATGAGGGGGGAGATGAGGGTTGGGGCTTAAATACACAACCCTCTCCATCTAAAATGACCATTTTACCCCTTCAAGAAAACCAAATTGCCAAAGCAAATTATGAAAATAACCCATCAGACTAAACTTATTCCTAATCTGTCAGTCTTAATTCCAAAAATGATCATCGTACCAGAACTTATTACCAAACTACACTTAACCACCCCAAAGTACCAAAAAATATTCCGAATGGATCTTAAATTGTGGGGCTATGGACACTATGCCATAAGACCCTCACGACTTCTCCACTCTTAATGTCCCGCACAAAACCCGAATTGAAACCGCTAGTGGCAACTTAATCTCCGTTCACGGGACCAGTGACCCGATCACCTTCTCTCCACAAACTTTCTGGTTGTCATTGTATCGGATGATGTAATAGATTTCTTTCCCTGTACATATCCTATTTCAGTTATATTACATTGCGGTTTCTATATTGGTTATGAAGTTTTAAATTTGTGTAACGTTTCCGTTGATTTATTCTACGTCATGATGATGTGTATGTGGATTGTTTTGATGCCATGTAATTCTCGTAGCAAACTATGGTAGGTGCACTGGTACCGATGTCCGATATCGGGTCGGGGCGCTACAGGTGGTATTAGAGACTAGGATTCAGATCTATCTCTAGGTTCATGATCTTTTAGCAACTTAAGATATGATTTCCCCCTTAAGTTTGACTTAGGTATAACTGCTGAATATCTAGGGTCTAAGTATGATCTGGGTTGGGTGCGTGCGAGCGCGTTTAACATTTGATTTTCGTATACTTTTTTAAATTCATACCACACCCATTCTTCTGCATTCGAGCTTTCAGTAATATCCTGCACTTATTGATTGCTAATGAAAACATTGACCTTTCAGAGAAAATACCTCCACGAAAATATAACGCAGGGAACTCTTGCAACAGGCAAGAAAATCAGCCCCCACAAATGGTTCTACCCTAGGTGTCACGGATGCACTGACGGTGATTACACAGGGGTACGCCCAGCAGTAGCAGCCTCTGCCTCCTCCGCCACGACAGAATAATATCCGATTATTTTATGGAGAGATGAAGAAGATCAGGGTCACGGAATTTGTGGGATGCACTGATCCCGAAGAGGCCCAACATTGGTTGGCAGAGATAGAAAAATGCTTCAGGCTGGTGCAAGTGCCTGAAGAGATTAAGGTAGATGTGGCCACATCCCTTCTATGTTGAAAAGCGGGTGAATGGTGGGCTGGAATGGTACTTAGGATGACTCCACCTATTTCGTGGACGCAGTTCTGTGATGCTTTCTTGAATTACTATGTGCCAAAGACAGCCATTCTAGACAAGATAAGAGCGTTCAACAGACTTGAACAAGGTCGGATGAGAGTATCATAGTATGCCGACTGTTTTCACGCTTTGGGTAAATTTGCTCCGGCGACTATGTCTGATAATCATCTAAAAAAATGACAAAGTTTGAGAGGATTTTGCACTCCCAAATTCAGTCAGCAATTGTGAACGCAAGAATAAGAACTTATGCGGATATGTTGGACACGTGCTTCAATGTCGAAAGTGATTTCCGCAGAATGGTGGTAAGGGAGGCCAGTGCAGGGTTTGCTGGCAGAGGCAAAAGTTCAAGGGATGAGGCAAGTGTTGGCGGTAGACCCAGATGTTGGGTCAAGATTCCGAAGAGAGGCCTAATCAGAAACTGGCAGAGACCCCCACCACAGAATCCGGTGGCCCAGTAGGCTGTAGGAGTTTCCCTGCACTCAACAAGAGCCATGTCGGCGAATGTAGGAAGTTGGCTGGAGCATGCTACCGATGCAGATAGGTGAGCCATCTTATTAGAGATTGCCCAAAAATGAGGAAGAATGCTCCAAGAGAAGTGGCCCAGCAGCCGAGGGCAAAGTCAAGGACGAATGCTTGCATCCATGTCATGACAGACACTGACGTGGTAGCAGGTAAAATTTAAATTAAGTTGATTTTTGATTTGAAGTGAGTCCTTATGTGTTTAACTTCTTGTGTGAAACTTGTTATGACCTTAGGAACGATTTTAGTAAGAGGGAGTCTCACTTAGTAGCCAAAGGTTTGGCCCACTACTCAATTAACAATTAAACGTTAATAAAACTCACTTAACATCCAGTCTTTTTGAGAAATGGCTCACTTACAGCCAGAAATCGGGGAACAACTTACTACAACATGTAGTTTTTGACGTGACACTGACGTGGCGTTAACGTGGTGCGTTTTGGACATTTAGTGATTTTTAAAAAGAAAATTAATTTTCTCTTTTTTTTAAATATCATTTCTCGAAAAATAATGTTATTATTATTTTACCCTATATGAAATAGTAAAAAGTCAATATTATCCTCCACTTCATCTTCTTCATCCCCGCTCCTCTCCTCTTCCCATGCCGCCCCTCCTCCATTCACCGTCACTATCACCTCCTTTCACCATTTTGCCAAATACACCGAATTTCACCAAGAAAGCCTACTGAACGGGACTTCTCAGATAGAATTGATTGTGTCTCCATCACTGCTCTCACTGTCAAAGCTACTGCTCCCACTCCCGCTCGCACTACCATTGCCACTTCCGCTGCTCTCACTTTCACTACTTCTCAAATAGAATTGATTGAAGTTTGTTGCTCTCTTTCTTGTGTATGTTGCACATTCTGGCTTACTTTCCTGTTGGAAAGTATTTTTGTTCAAGGTTGGGGGTGAGGAGAAGGAGAAGAAGAAACTGAAAGATGCAGATATTCGTGAAAACTCTCACAGGTAAAACCATTACCCTTGAGGTTGAATCCAGTGACACCATCGACAACGTCAAGGACAAAATCTAGGACAAAGAAGGAATTATGCCGAACAAGCAAAGGCTTATTTTTGCTGGAAAGCAGTTGGAGGATGGCCGCACTCTCGCCTACTATAACATTAAGAAAGAATCAACTCTGCATCTAGTGGTCAGGCTTCATGGAGGAATTATGAAGCCTTCTTTGATGGCTTTGGCTAGGAAGTACAATCAGGACAAGATGATCTGCCGAAAGTGTTATGCCCGGTTGCATCTTAGAGCTATCAACTGCAGGAAAAAGAAGTGTGGCCACAGCAAAATATTGAGGCCAAAAAGGAAGATCAAGTAGATTCACAGATAAGAGCGCTTCAAGCTTTTGGTGGATTTCTTTACAGAATTATAAAAAGTGGACCTATATTTCCCTTTTTCAAAAATCTCTATAGACTGATTCGGATTTGGTTATATTTGTAAACCAATGCTGGATCGATTACCCTATGACTTTCTTTGCTGGAGGATGGTCTTATGTTTGCTCAATGTTTGACCGATTTTGAAAATAAAAAGACTGTGGGTGAGGGAGGTTGGGTCGTGTGAGCTGGCGGGCTGGGGGGAGGGGAGTTTTTTTAATCTTATATTCTTTATTCTTTTTTTAGATTTTCTATTACCTTTTTAATAAATGTATTTAAGTAATTTCAATTTTCAATTTTATTTATTCTTTATATAAAAGAGGTAGCCACGTGACGACCCTTGATTGGTCAGCACAGTCAACAGTCATTTTTGCCAAGTCAACGGTGACCGACAAGTTCTGTGGGTGTAAGTGAGCCATTTCTCAAAAAGTTTGGTTGTTAAGTGAGTTTCATCAACATTTAATTGTTAATTTAGTAATGGGCCAAACGTTTGGCTATTAACTGAGATTCCCTCATTTTAGTAAATAAGATACCAGCCAACGTATTCTTCGATAGAGGCGTGAGCCACTCTTTCATGGCAAAGTGATTTACTAAGCACCTTACTAGGTTACCAGAGTGGTTAGAGACTCTGTACCGTGTCCAAGAAGCCGGAGATCAAATTATGATTTTGCACCAGCAGTACAAGGATTGTGAGTTGGAGTTCGGAGAGCAAATGTTCTCTGCCACACTGATTCCTAACCAGATGTATGACTTTGACGTTACATTAGGAATGGACTGGTTGGCCAAGTATGATGCCAACATTGATTGTCAATTGAAGCAGGTGATAGTTAAAAATTCAGGTGTAAATTACAGTTGCTCAAGCTAAGAGAGGTTTAAGGAAGGGTGCCGAGGGATTCATGGTGTATGCGATGGATACTACTCAGGAGGTACCCTCTATTTAGCAGATTCCAATGGTCAACGAATTTCTGGATGTGTTTCTAGAAGAACTGCCAGGAGTGCCACCTCTTAGGGAGGTTGAATTTGAGATAAATTTAATTCCAAGACCCGAACCTATCTCAAAGGCCCCTTACCGAATGGCTCCGGCAGAATTGAAAGAACTGAAAGAGTTGTTGGACAAGAAATTTATTCGCCCCGATGTGTCACTTTGGGGAGCACTTGTTCTATTCGTGAAAAAGAAAGATTGTAGAATGAGGCTCTACAACGACTATCGAGAGCTGAACAAAATTACCATCAAGAATAAGTACCCACTGCCATGCATCGAGGATCTGTTTGACCAGATCAAGGTAAGTTTTTGTTAGGCTTGATCCTTTGTTAATTTTTGTTGTTTTGACGGGAGGATTTCCTACATCTGTCTAGGGTGCCAGGAGCTTCTCTAAGATTGACCTCCGATCAGAGTACCACCAGTTATGAGCGAAGGCTGAAGATATTGCTAAGACAGCCTTCCGTACAAGATATAACCACTATGAGTTCCTAGTGATGCCATTTGGACTGACAAACACCCTTGCAGCTTTCATGTACCTTATGAATATTGTCTTTCAAGAGCAGTTAGATAGGTTTATTATGGTATTCATCGACAATATTTTGGTGTATTTCCTTGTCGAGCAAACTCACACTGAGCATCTGAGAACCGTTTTGGGCATTCTGAGGAAGAAGCAAATTTACGCCAAGTTCAGCAAATGTGAGCTGGCTAAGGAGTGTGACTTTCCCTGGTCACGTGATATCAGAGGAGGGGATTGCGTAGATCCGAAGAAAGTCGAATGTATTACCGAGTGGCTTAGACCCATGAATGTCACTGAAGTACGGAGTTTCTTGGGTCTAACTGGTAATTACATGAAGTGCATCGAGTGATTCTCAACAATAGCAGTGCCCCTCAGTCGTCTCACTCAAAAGAAGTCCAAGTTTTAGTGGACGCTGGAATGCAAGAAAAGTTTCACAGAACTCAAGAAGAGGTTAACCACAACCCCAGTATTAGCTCAACCCTCAGGTACTGATGGGTTTGTGATCTATAGTGATGCTTCGAAGAATGGTCTAGGTTGTGTATTCTTCCACTCAAAAGAATGATAAGACTCTGGATGAGATTTCTGAGAAGCTGACGCATAGTCAGGTTGAGGGATTTTGGGCCAACGAGGACTGGAGCCTATGGTTCAGAGGAAGACTGTGTGTGCCGAATGTGGATGAGCTCAGAAGAGAAATTTTGTAGGAGGCACACAGCTCTAAGTTATCGATACATCCTGGTAGCACCAAGATGTATAGGGATCTCAAATGGTATTATTGGTAGTCCGGAATGAAGTGGCACATTGCAGAGTTCATTGAGAGATGTCTGGTATGTCAGCAAGTTAAGGCTGAACACCAATGGCCTGGTGGATTATTGATTCCATTAAAGATCCTAGAGTGGAAGTGGAAACACATTACGATGGACTTTGTGGCAGGTTTACCTCGAAAAATAGGTGGATATGATATGATTTGGGTTATTGTGGATTGGTTAATCACGTCTGTGCATTTTCTATTTATCTTGAGTGAAGCATCCCTCGATAAGTTAGTGAATCTATATATGGACAATATTATCAGCTTGCATGGTGTCTCAGTGAGTATAGTGTTCGACCGAGAACCACAGTTTACTTCTAAGTTCTGGACAGCATTTTAGAGAGCCATGGATACTGAGATGAGGATGAGTACAACCTATCACCCTCAGACAGATTGACAGTAGGAGCGTACCATCCAGAAACTTGAAGATATGTTGAGGGCTTGTGCTTTAGTGTTCAAAGGGAGTTGGGATGGAATGGTGAAGTTAATGGAGTTTTCGTACAATAACAATCACCATAGTGCGATTGACATGGCTCCCTTCGAAGCATTGTATAGACGGAAGTGCAGGTCTCTTGTTTACTAGGACGAAGTCGGCGTAAGGACCATCACCGGACCTGAGCTACTCGAGAAGACGTTGGAAAAGATGAAAATCATTCGAGATAGACTCAAAACGGCTCAGGACCATAATGAAAGTTAGATGGATTCCAAGCGACGGCCTTTGGAGTTTGATGTTGGTGAAAAGGTTTACTTAAGAGTATCACCTCCTCCTCATCATCATCATCCGTACTCAGTATATCCCCACGACAGCAAAAGCTATCGTTAGGGTCTGGGGAGGGTAAGTGGTAGGCATACAATACCTCTATCCCTTGCTTCCAGTGAGACCCCCGGCTCTATATGTACACTTAAGAGTATCACCTACGAAGGGTAATATGAGATTTGGAGTGATAGGCAAGCTAAGTACCTGTTTTATTGGTACTTATGAGATATTTGAGAAGATGGGAGCATTGGCATATAAGTTTGCATTACCCCCGGTATTGGCGCAGGCCCATAACGTCTTCCATGTATCACACTTGAGGAAGCATATGATGGATCCGAGCCATGTGCTCGAAGCGCAATCTCTAGAACTTAACGGTGATGTTACTTACGAAGAGGTGCCCGTGAGAATCATGGACTGAAGGACCAGGTGTTGAGAAAGCAGGTGATTCTTTATGTGTAGGTCTAGTGGAGCAATCACAAAGAACGTGAAGCCACTTGGAAACTTGAAGAACATATGTAGAAGAAGTACCCTCAACTCTTTAACTAAGATACATAAGTTTCGAGGACGAAACTTTTTGTAAGGGGGTGGAATGTGTTACCCCGTATTTTCCGAGTCCGGTGTTGAACAATTAAAAACAGCTTAAAGTACAATGATATTAATTACATATGTTTACGAGGCTTAGTTAAATAAATTGTACGTGGGAAAATAATCAAAAAACTGAAATTGAAAAAATTAGGCCTAAAATACCAAAATTTCCCTCCCCAATTCAATGCTGAGGGAGTTACACAATTGTGTATAACTCCCTAGGAGACCGGCAGTTACAAGGAGAAAAGAAAAGGGAGGAACGGCTGGGAGGGAGAGGAGGATAAAGGAAGAAGAGAAAGAAGAAACTGCTGCCAATCTAGGTACAATTTGTCCCAAAATTCAACCAAACATTCATAAGCTTATCTAGATTCAAAGGTCAGTGATCTTTCTATACCCTTTACGCGATTTTGATTCAACATGTCCTATTTCCCTAAAAAGAGAAAATTGGATCACACATTTGTAATCTTGATTTGTTTATGTTAATTGCTCTACTATGTGCATCTATTGTTGTTGATGGAGTAAAAATATGATCTTTTGAGCCAATTTCTGAGAATAGTTATGATTTTCTTGGTTGTTGATAAATATGCCCTAAAAGTGCTATCTTTCGTGTAATTATTGCCTTGTGATAATTTATCATGTTTACTAATCGTGCCTTGGATGATTTGAGATTATTTGAGGATGGTTGGAAGGGTTGAATGATGAGTTGCTGCATATTAGTTTGGATTAGAAGGTTGATGACATATTTGGAGATGTGAATGGTAAAAGGCCTAGGGTTGATGCAGTCTGATAGATTTAAAGATCAATCTATGTTATGTGTGTGTTATGCATGATGGATTTAGGCGGAAAGGTTTAGTTTGAGGTGTTTAACGTGGAAGGGGTGAAAAGAGGAGAAGAGAAGAGGGAGTTTCTGCAGAATTGCAGGTTTTGGGGATTGACAGGACACTTCGAACACCTCTTTAGGTGCTCCATGTCACTTGAGGTGCCTACTGTAGGCGTTTGATGTCTTCCAGTGTGTTCCAGAACACTTCGGACACCTCATAAGGCGCTCCATGTCACTTGAGCCGCCTGATGTTGGCGTTCGATATGTTCCTGCATGTTCTATAACACTTCGAACGCCTAGTATAGGCGCTTTATCTCACTTTAGGCGCCTCTTGAAGGCGTTCCAAGTGTTCTAGAAGCCTCTTTTAGCACCTTTAGCGCTCCACGTATTTGAGATACTTTTATTCCCTATCATTGTTTGTAAAATACAAGTGTTTTTGTGGTGTACTTGAGTTGTAAATATTAAGTGTGAATGAGTAAGGCTAAGTGTGAACGCGAGGTGAATTTGTAATATGAGAGGGGGTGAAATGGTATGAGTCAGTTGTGCTTGGGGTACGGTTAAGGATTGTGACCCTCTACTCTATACGTGAGGTGTGTGTACATGTTTAGGAGCTTGATATAATGTTACATGAGCATTTTGCATTCCGACATGAGTTTTGCTTTTTGAAAGGACAAGTGTATGTAAAAGAAGATAAGATAAATGGCTGCTGGTTGATCGGATGATATAAAAGTCATGCCTGCAGTGGCAGGGTATAAAAGCATGACCTGTGAATCAACTGCAGGGTATAAAGTTTATTGTTATGGGGCCATGGACATTTCAGCACGGGGTATAAAGTTTTGTTTTGCTGTGGGTTGATCACGCACAGAGTATAAAGTTTTTGCTACGCGAAGAATAAGATAAGAAGTAAGAAAAGTTTGTGAAATGACACGCACGGCATGTTTGTGAAAGAAGGCCTATGTACGGGTTTTCGTTCAGTTTAGTGTATAGTTTTGAAGAAGAGCATGCATCATGTGACACGAAGCATAAGATTTGACATGAAAGAAACGACCTGTGCATATATTCTGTTTACGTGATATGTTTTGCTCGATATGTGTTTGACCTTTATTCCTGTTTCGTTTATGTATCGGTGGCTCTTCGTGTGTGATCCCTTATGGGGTATAGACGGAGTTACTTGCTAGTGATGTTTTTCCTCTAAGAATAGATACTCCATCTCTTTTCAGGTGAGCCCGAGTATGAGATGATCTTTGTAGAAGACGATGGCGAGTGGGCTCATTGGGCTGCTGCTGGCCATTGAGGAGGATAGTCTTATGCTTAATTTCTAGCTGATAGACTTTCTGGTTGTTGTATCGGAGGATGTAATAGATTTCTTTCCCGGTACATATCCCATTTCCATTATATTACATTATGGTTTCTATATTGGTTATGAAGTTTTAAATTTGTGTGACGTTTCCGCTGATCTATTCTGCGTCATAATGACGTGTACATGAATTGCTTTAATGCCTTGTAGTTCTCCTAGCAGACTACGACAGGTACACTGATACCGATGTCCGGTATCAGGCCGGGGTGATACATGGCCTATATCATTGGCAGGACAGCCCCACCTGCCACACCCTGACAACCCGCAGCGGCATCAACATCTAATTTCAGCTTACCAGAAGGAGGCAACTACCAGCGAACAAGATGGACCCAACGCGGTCTTCGGATAGGCGAATAATGAGCAACCAGTAATGCCTACATGGAGCGAGCAAACTTGGATCCAGAAATCGATGAACACCACATGAAAATGCTGACTCGAATGCGCTCTCTAAGACAATCATATTAGAAACATTCGCTCTCTAGGACAATCATATTAGAAACATTCTTCCCCAAACTGGTCTGCTGCATATTCTTTTCATATTGCCCAAGTAGCAAGCATAGGGACAACAGCAGAAAGCTAGCCCGACATAGATGTAACCTATGCAGAGCTCCAGTAAGCTCTGAGATGCTGCCTGTAAGTTAATGCGATTGGAGGCGGGGTGCTGAAAAGGCAAGTTAAATGAAACCACAGGGATTGTGTAGAATTCAAATGATAAAATTTTGTCCCATCCTACCCACTCCCACTACCATTTGGGTGGTCACTTAGCAAGGAAGAAAACATCATTTTCGTCTTGCTTTACCCACATGGAAGCAATTATAGGTTTATACCAAAAAGCCTTCCAACTCTTAGACCTTTTCTTACACTTTCTTATATTTTCCAATCAACCAAAACCAACCCCTCCCACTCCCATCCAACCGGCCACCCTTGCTCAAGGAAGGAAGAGATTTTTCCTCTTCCTTCACTCCATTGTCTTACACTTTCACGACAACCACTATTCTATCTTCTCCCATCAATCCTTCCATTTCATGATGAAGTCTTCTTTCCCCCACTCCAATCTTCTAACCGTCCCCTCCTATTAGAAGAGAGAGACTCTCTTCTCTTATCTTTTTAACACTTAACAAAATCTTCATCTTCTAAAACACTCTCTTTCCTCTCCCAAGCAAGAAACAAGTCTTGCAATGCTCATTTTCTTCCTCTTGGCCGAGCCTTGACAAGAGAAAAACAAGGAGGAAAATTTCTTCTCTTCATCTCATACACTCATCCAAAACACTAGCTACAACATCCTCCTTCATCCAAGAACTAAGTAGACCAAACTTAGTGGAGCCAATAACCAAGGAGTTGTAAGGTAAGAACTTCATCTAAGATAAGTCTAACTTCTACTATTTATCCATGTCCATGGTTGCTCACTAACCTCTCCATTTCCTTGTCAGAATCATGGATTACTTAAGGCATAAAAGGGAAGGTTTTCTTCAACCCAAGTGAAGAAATCTTCGTTTTTTGCCTAAGGTTAATTGAGAAAGGCAAGTACTCTTCATAGATCCTTTATGGATTTTCAAAGATCTAAGTATATATGTTCACATAAAGTTGGATTATTCATGATGTATGTTCAATGTTTTAATATCAAGAATATGTAAAAGCTATGTTTCTAAGTGATGCATATGAGGCGATATAGTGTATATATATACATTCGGCCACTACATGTAAAAATGGATTTACATGTGTAAATAAAATGAAATGAACACTCCTATGTGATGTATGTAAAAGTTAAAGAAAGAAAATGAAGATATATGATATGTTAGAAAAAGATAACTAAGATGGTATTTTTATGCATGTGTTCATATGTTTTCCATGAAGATCATCATTTATGTGTTTGTTTATGATTTTGGCTTTCATGAACTTTTGTGTCCCTGATTTAGTATGTTATGAGGCAATCATATTCATGTCTATCATTCTAGCTCACAAGAGTTCTTTCTTGATGATCTCCATGTTTATTACATCTATATAAACCCATGGCCAAGTAGGGTTTCTTAGTTTACTTATTTTATTTTCATGTTTTCCATCATCTTATATGTTTATGTATTTTTATGATGATGTTGCAAGTCATTATGTTGATGGAAACTAGTATGCATATAGATGAAATAAATACCAAAACCAAGATATAAGTAAGAGATGTGAAAAAGGAAAAGAGTTATATGACATGTACACATGTATGTATATTCGGCCATAAGGCCAAGAAATGAGAAAGAATAGACTTTGTGACATGTTATTAATGTAGATCTGTATGACATTGAAAGATTTGTCCATAAGACTAAAATATGGAATAAAGAAGTGTGTTACATTAAAATGAAAATATAGATATGTATGTTTTTTGGTGTGAAAGATGCAATGTATATTATTGAGCCTCACTTATGGCGGAGGAATACCGTGGTACGAAACGATGGAAAGTAAAAGAGAAGACAACGTGTTACATAAGGAAGAAAATGAAATATGTAGGCAACTGTCAATCGTATATGATAGCTGCATTAAAACCTTGCCTAGTAAAACCACCCTAGTGGAAAAACCTTGGACGAAAGAAAAAGCGTACATATTTTTAGGACTGAACAGTTGTGATAAAGTACAGGACACAAGCTAATGTAAAATGTACAAAATCCAATGTGGGAGATGTAGAAATTCTTGGCAATGGTTGAGTAGCCGACCATCAATATGGTGGGATCACATGAGATATATCCATACTTGCATGACGAAATAAAGCAAGTGATGCATTCGAAAGCACTAAGCTTCGGACATGCGAAGGAAGTGACGACGCCAAAGTGTAGAACTCAACAGTAGATCGTTTCAAAGAAGCCTGAGCTAGGAAGTGGGCTGAATGATTAGTCTCTCTGGGGTGTGACATAAGCAAAGGGATGATGTGGCGAGGATAGATCAAAGACGATGGAGATCTTAAGCAACATAGGAGTCAGGGAGAGCAAGAATAGTGACCAACTCTAAGCAATCTACCTCTATAATGAAATTCCCATATAATGGAATATAATAGATGAGAGCGAGTAGGACAACTTGCACCTCAACCCGAAGTGGAAATTCATGGTGCAATGGATACGAAATAGCATGCACAAAGCTACCATAAGAATCATGGACTATTGCACCCCCACCAACCGTTTGTCTACCAACGGCCGCATCGGTAATAAGCTTTAGACGGCCTGATAGTGGTGGGAACCAACAAATGATCTGCAGCTATTGAGAACGTAGTGAAGGAGAAAGGCCCAATTGTATAAGCCATGGAATAAATGACACAATCCTTGAACCAGACATGGGTCTAGCCCAGATGAAAAGATCCTGCCGAATAGACCGAATGATAAGTCGTTGAGACCATAAAGCATCATCAAACACAATAGCAGCGTACATCTTCCATAAATGCCATAGTAGGATGGTAGGATATATCTTCTGCATCTCCCAAAAGAAAGAATGAGGAGCATCAAACCATATGGCCAATAAATGAGAATGCTAACTTGAACGATGGGAAACCCCAATGTCCAAAAAAGCATCAAAATAATCCCAGACAACCCGGACCTCAGGGCAAGTAAAGAATAAGTGAGAAGTCGATGCAGAGGCTAGTCGACAAATAGTAGGCAGTACGATCAAATATGCTGTAGTGTATCTGGCAAAGCAAAGCGCGATGATAAAGCTTCCAAAGGAATACCTGAATAGCTGGATGTTGTGTCTTCAATCAAATGTATGTATGAGAAATGAGCATGTATTTCGTCGGCTGAGCAAGTCATAAGCATTAGGAAGTATAAAAGCCCCCGTCGTTAATAGTCACACAGGCGCACCATCGACCATGTAAACCAGCAGAGAACATAAACTATGAATGCCACAAATGCGGTGCCAGACACAGGAATCATAGAGACGCGGCTGATAATCCCCATGTCCACCATATCGATATCGCATGTATTGCCACCAAAGGGCATGTCAGCAGTCTGATACATCCACCATAATTTAGCAGCATGCCGCTACCTGGACTGCCTGAATGCCCCTGATAGCTAGACCACCCTTCTCATATGGATAACAAATACTGCACCATGAGACCCAATGTCGGCGGTTAGGCCTTAGAAAAAACAAAAGAATTTCTGCTCAAGCGCAGTAAGAACACTCCTAGGTATCTGTGTCCCAGCCGAAATATGAAGCGGCATAGATGAAAGGACAGAATGAATAAGCACCAAGTGGCTGGCTGTAACCAAGAGCCTCTGTTGCCATCCACCTAACCGTGAGTCCACATGATGTAGAAGATCCTGACAGTGAAGTACTCGGGTGATGCCCTGATGCAAATAGGGTCCCAAATATTTCATGGGTAAAGACGACTGCCGCATGGCTAACAACTGAGTATAAGATCGACGTTGGTGGGAAGATACTCTTGGTGAAAAACCATAGTACTTTTGTGCCAGTTGACCGCCTGACCCGACACCTTTTCATGAGAAGTCAAGAATTGCTTGAAGCGAGAAAGATTTCGACTATTCACCACCAAGAACACCAACAAATCATCAGCATAAGACAAATGAGATATGACAACTAGCATTCGGCCCAAAGAGAAAGGGGTGAGTTGCGACCTAGAAACCAAATGCTTTAAGTCGCAGCTAAATCCTTCTATTGCTAAAATAAATAGTAGGGGTGATAATGTATCCTCTTGTTTGACACCATGTGTAGGCCGAAAGAAGTCCCAAGGAATGCAATCAATTAAAATAGATATGTGCGTACCTTCGAGATTATTGAGAACAAATGAAATGAAGAACGGTGAAAACCCAAAACGGAGAAGAACCTGTCGAAGAACTTTCCAACTTATTCGATCAAATGCTTTAGCCATGTCAAGCTTTCTAATGGCATTACTCAGCCTACTCCCTCAATCAAACCAATGAACCATCTCCGCACCAAGCAATACCTATTTTGAAATACCCCGTCCCTTTTGAAAACCAACCGCCCTGGAGAAATGACACGCGGAAGAATGTCACTCAAACGAGTAGCAATAATGCAAGTCTGTATCTTACTCACAAAGGTGGACAAGGCTATGGGTCGATAATCATTGAACGTACACTGAAAAGCCCCTTTGGGAAGGAGAACGAGCATAGAATGAGCCATTGCCCGTGGAAGGGGGAACCCCAAGAAAAATTCCTGCATCGCCTTATAGACATCCATATGTATTACATCCCAACAAGAGCGAAAGAACCAACCATTATAACCATCTGGGCCGGGCGTACTATGCGGGTCTAGCGACCAGACAGTCTGCTTCACTTCGTCTTTTGAAGGTGTGTGTGTCAAAAGAGTGTTATCCGCTGCTGTCATTATATTCGAAATACACTGTAAGAACTCCGTGCTCTCATCAGTATGCTGGCTAGTAAACAGTCTCGTAAAATGATCAACTGCAGCGCCACCAACAGTGTCTGGAGTGTCACAAACTACACCTGTGTCAGTCTCTATACGATATATACCTTGGCGTCATCGTCTTTCTTTGATTTGTGAATGATAAAATCGAGTATTAGCCTCCCTCTCTCGAAGCCATTTAACCCGAGCCTTTTTCCGCCAGAAAACCATCTCCTGTACGGATGCCCTCTACAACTCGGTCTATGAAGTAGAATATGCCTCTTGATTCTCGTCAAATGGATTAAGATCATACGCCCTCTCAAGACGATGAACGCGTTGTTCTGCATGATCCAGTCGATGGAAAATATCTCCAAAAACATCTTTATTCCATCGTGAGACATCCCTCTTAAACTGGCGAAGCTTATCATATAACCCATGCATGCCCCGACAGTGGGATACGACTCTTAAGCCCCACGCATAAATGTATGGGAATCCGCATGTGTGGTACAAACTATAATAAATCGAAATAGGTGTGGCTTGACAGCAAATTGCATACTATATTGAAGTAGCAATGGGCAGTGATCAAAGGTAGTGCTACTAAGATGTGTCAGACATACCTCAGGAAATAAATCGTAAAAGGCTGCATTATAGAAAACCTAATCCAAGCGTCTCCAAATCCGTCCTAAACCTCGGCCTCCCTACCATGTATAGCGAGTGCCAATGTGAGGGACAACATGCCAAGCATAATAATCTGCCATCGCATTAAAATCAGCCAAGGAAGATAACGATGGACGGGCATTACCCTTATGATCCGAAAGTGATAAGAAAGAGTTAAAATCGCCAGTTAGTAGCCAGGGATCCTGAATCCACGTTAAATCATCCCTAAGATCCTGTCAATCTGCCATTGTTTGTCGGCCTAAACACATGAATGGCTAAAAAACAATATTGTTTGAAAGTAAACACAAACGGAGATGTGTAACCTATGCAGACTCTCAAGAATCCAATAAATCCAGAACATCTCGATGCCAAAAACACCATGCTCGACCATCACATACACTCATCATAGAAGAAAATCCAAATTTCAGCCGAGCATGAGTCATCTGAGAGCTAGGCTGCAGTGGCTGATAACAAACAAAAAATGAACGAAAAACTGCTAAAGCAAAAAATGCAAACGGGCAATGAAGTTCGTAAACACCAAACAGAAAGTAACTAGTGTTGCGGAGGTCGGGGAATTTGACTGTGTTGATGGCGGTTGCATTTACGTACACATGGAACAAAGCCTTGGTCATCAGTGTCCTCGGATGGGTAAGACAATCGATGCAACAATTCAGCATCTGAGGTATGATCCATAGAGGGTGGCAGTCGACAACCCTAACTGGTGGAGGCAGAAAGAAATTCCTTCTGGAGATTGGATATGGCCATGTGCTCAACATGTTTAACTGTCTCCATATGAAGCTCCGAGTCTCAGACTGAATGAACGAAAGGAGGAGCATGAGGTGCATGAGACTCGGTCATTGAGTCTTTGGCTGAACATCCCAGCACTTCCAAATTTTGAGAATGGGTTAACTTTGGTTTCACAACAACAATAGCCTCAAGCGGGGGATCAGCCAAATCAGACGATGGCACAGTCGCAGGACAAGCAGGAGCATATGGTAAGGACTAAACTTGCGGCATTGTGGTGGAAGGAGCAGGCTGTGATTTCTTATGCCAGGTTTTAGATGGTCCTTGCAGTTCAGTAGGAAAAGGAGCTTCGACCGAAGCTATTGGTGGCTTGGCACAATCATCACGTTTATGGCCAAAGACACAACATTTATCCCAAAAAAGAGGAACAAACTCATATACAACCATTGAAAGTGATGATGATCCTTACTATGTATATGCAACTTCGACGGCAAGTCCTTGCAGACATCAATCTCTACACAAACCCTGGCCACAGATGGTCGGAGAATATGCTGTGTAGCCACATCTAAGCAAATAGGAGTACCAACCTTGGAAGGAATAGCGAAGAGAGCATGCTGATTATGAAGGTACACCGGGAGGCCGGGCAGTGACAGCCATTCCGGGACAATTAGAGCATCATAACGGGGATTGAAATCATATGTATATTTAGTGATCTGCATATGGTATCCCAAAATATTCCAGGATCGAAGACAGAAGCATCGATTGTAATCTTCTTTGCATTCAAATCAGAGTAAAACATGAGTTTTATTAAGAAGGCTGGCCCTAACCTGTCTAAGAAATCCCATGCGGTCCAATGATTTCTGAAGCGCAACCATTCCTGGGCGGCCATTCCAGAATGATCCGACAAGGGTGGCAGAATGGCTCCAACATGGCAGAAACCTTCTCTTCCACAAAGACGATCGCCCTTGAAGCGCAGCGGAGGCTTCGAAGCGATGGAAGGCAGTTTTCCAGTGAGAACGGAGGCGAAGGAGCAAGGGCCATGGCCCGGCGGCAGTGGCATGGCTGCGAGTGAAGGGCATGATTGTCAGAGAGAGCATGTCAAGGAAGAAGGTCCTGTTGATGAGAAGCCAGCAAGTGGAATAAGGTCGAACACTTAGTGTAATGCGTCGAACACCAGTGGAAAGGAGAAATTGGATGGGTAGACAGGCTGTGTAAGCTGCGGCAAACATTAAGAAGATGTGTGAGGATGAGTTGTTGCTTGCTGATTGGTTGAGCCACGTAATTCACTTGTTCTGCAGCAGTGAGGAAGTAGGGTGCAAGGTTGCAGCCTGCAACGAACAAAGGAGGGAGATGATCGTTGAGCGGGAAATGTTTAAATGGGTGAATTGACAATAATGCCCTTCTTTAATAAGCGAAAGCAAGTTAGGCTGCAGGGGTTTTATTGTAATTCTGCTTGTTTTCTCTTTTGCTATATAAGTTGATGTAATCGGTTGGAAGAAGAATAAGAGAAGCAGTTACTTCATTTGATTCCCTTTTGCTCTTCAGAATTTTGTGGCTTTCTCTCTGCGATTGTTTTTCGTTTTTATTCTTCAATGTTTTGGTTTGATCATTAATTGAAAAATTGACATGGTATCAGAGCGATTGAATCAACTCTTAATGATCTGTAGATTTTGATTCACATTTTGATATGGCCTCATCATCTTCCATCACGTTTGGAACTGCAGATCCATACGAAGATCCGCTATACATTCATCCTTCTGATAGTCCTTCACTTGTTCTGGCACAAAATCTGCTGACTTCGCAGAATTACCATGGATGGAGTAGAATTGTTCGTAGAGCGTTGGAAGCTAAAAATAAGGCAGGATTTATAGACAATACGGTGGTGAAACCTGCTGAAGGTGATCGTAAGCTTCCAATTTGGATTAAGGCGAATAATATGGTTGCAGCCTGGCTCACTAACTCCGTAAGTCCTTCTATCGCTCAAAGCATCATGTGGATTGATGGAGCAGCGGAAATTTGGCGAGATCTAAAGCTCAGGTACGGTAATGCTGATGCTTTTAGATTATCTGACTTACATGAAGAGTTTTATATGATCAAACAAGATAACTTGCCTGTGACTGAGTATTATACGAAGTTAAAAGTTGTTTGGGAGGAGTTGACGGTCCTCAAGGCTATACCGTCTTGTACGTGTAGGAGATGTACTTGTAATGTCACTGTTCAGATAAACAGATTTGTTGAGAATGATTTTGTCATTAAATTTTTGAAAGGTTTATCAGTTGAATTTGAGCCAGTAAAGTCACAAATCCTTCTTATGAGCCCCTTGCCTGACATTAATACAGCATTTGCCATGGCGGTAAAGTTCGAGAGGAAGGTGTTGTATTCGAACAATCAATCCATTTTTTTAAATGATCCTTCTGTAGTATTGAGTACAGGAGAGAAGAATGTGGCATTTGTTGGTCAAACAAACAATTCTCCTGGAAATCCTGCATTTAGGCCGTATGGAAAGCCTCAAGGTAATCTTAGAAGAGATGGTGGTTTTGTACAGAAAACAGGTCAGTATGGAAGTAAGAGACCTGTTTGTAATTACTGTGGGATGTTAGGACATATTGAGCAGAAGTGTTATAGAAAGCACGGATTTCCCCCGGGTTATAAGCCGAAGGGACAGGTTAACTGTGTATCTAATTTTGATAAAGTGCAGTATTGTCAGCCTGGTCATGATGATGAAGTTGAAAGTATTGAACAGAAGGGAATCTCTCAAGCTGGTGGCATGTTTACTCAAGATCAGTATGTTCAACTGATGAGTATGTTGAGGGACTATCAACAGAAAGGAGTTAAGGACAAGGCAGCATTGGATGAATGCTCAGATGGTCATCACGCTGTCATGTCAGCGCAGCAGCTAGCTGCTTCTGGTAAGAAGACAGGTAAGGTATCATTCAGAGGTTTAGATACATGGATTTTAGATTCAGGTGCCACCGATCATATCTGTTGTTCTCTAGAACTTTTTCATTCTGTCTATTCTGTTAATTCCTTGAAGGTCAAGCTTCCAAATGATCAGTCTGTTGAAGTATCTCGTGTGGGCACAGTTGTCATTAATCGTGATCTGACTCTTAATCATGTGTTATACATTCCTTCTTTCTGCTTCAACTTGCTATCCATCAGCAAGCTTACTAAACATAATCGTGTAAGTGTGTTGTTTCAATCTGATTATTGTGTGATGTTTGAACAGATGAGTATGAAGATGATTGGTTTAGCTGAAAAGATCCAAGGTCTATACAGATTTCATGGCTCACTCGATGAACATAGATCAAAATTTCGTCAACTCTGCTTTTGCGCTGGTAGAATTCCAAGTCTTTCTCTCCAAGCTACCTTGCAGTCTCAAGTCTCTCTTTGGCATTCAAGGCTTGGGCATACTTCTGTGTCTAGGATCAAAGAAATTCATAAGCTAGATCCTTTAGTAGTTGCGTCTGATATCTCTGTTCCTTGTTCAGTGTGTCCTCTCGCTAAACAAAAGAAGAAGCCTTTTCCTGTGTCTGTCTCTGTGTCTGCAAGTCCTTTTTCCTTGATTCATGTGGATATTTGGGGGCCTTATAGGCATCATACTTTGTTTCAGCAACGCTATTTTCTTACCATTGTTGATGATTGTAGTAGGTATACTTGGGTTTATTTGTTGAAAAATAAATCAGATGTTCGAAATATTATCCAGAGTTTTTATGCCTTTGTTCTTACACACTTTGATCAGAGAATCAAGACCATTCGTTCTGATAATGGTCTTGAATTCCAAATGAGTTCATTCTTTTCTGAAAAAGGCATTGTGCATCACACTTCATGTATTCATACTCCCCAACAAAATGGGATAGTGGAACGTAAACAACAACACATATTGAACGTTGCTAGAGCTCTCAAATTTCAGGCTAATGTGCCTATCCATCTGTGGGGTTTTTGTATTCAGCATGCAGTTTATCTGATAAACATAATTCCATCTCCAGTCCTTGACAATAAAACTCCTTTCCAGACTCTTTATAATAGGCCTCCTACATATCAACATCTTAAGGTCTTCGGTTGCTTGGCTTTTGCAGTTAACAATCAGTCAAATAAAGGGAAATTTGATCCCAGATCTAGAAAGTGTGTGCATCTGGGTATTCCACTGACCAAGAAAGGTTATATACTCCAGGATTTGAATACAAATGAAGTATTTGTATCAAGAGATGTAGATTTCCAGGAACAAGTTTTTCCTTTTTCAGATGTGAATTTTTCTCAGCAACCAGTTGCAAATTCTCCTAATGTGTTAGCGTCACCAGAGCTTTCAGATCCTTCCTCATCACAACCTTTATGTCCTGGTCCTTCATAGTTTGTTTCATCTTCTGAGTCTCCACTTCAATCTGTTCCAGCTGCGTCACCTCCTTTGAGTTCACCCTCTTCCTTCACTTCTCCTGGTTCTTCCTCTCCTGATCACTCTGCTTCTGATCCAGCACATATATCTTCCTCTAGACACTTCTCGAGTCCTGACTCAACCCAGACAACTCCTATTGCATTCCCTTCAAGTTCAGTTCCTATCACCTCTGTCGAGATATGCTTACCTGTTCAGCCAGCTACTAGACCAAGCAGAAACACCAAGCCTCCTTCGTACTTACAAGAATATTATTGTAATCAGTCTCAGGTTGTTCCTTTTTCTTGTCTTCCATCTTCTGTGTCTAACTATAGTTCCACACCACATGATCTTCATAAGTATTTCTCTATGCATCGTCTGTCACCTGAATATAAAACATATGTCTTAACCTCTAGTTTGCATACGGAGCCTGCTAATTATTTAGAGGCATCTAGCTCTGCAGATTGGCAGGCAGCTATGCAGGCTGAATTAGCATCTCTTGAGGCAAACCAGACATGGAAGTTGGTCCCTCTGCCTCCTGGAAAGCAACCTATTGGTTGTAGGTGGGTGTATAAGGTGAAGTATCAGGCAGATGGGACGGTGGAGCGTTATAAGGCTAGGTTGGTGGCTAAAGGGTACACCCAGCAGTATGGTATTGATTATCAGGAGACCTTTTCTCCCGTTGCAAAAATGACCACAGTTAGATTTGTATTGGCTTTGGCGGCTGGGCAGCAATGGCATTTGCAGCAGCTTGATGTTAATAATGCGTTTTTGCACGGTGACTTGCATGAGGAGATTTATATGTTGCCGCCACCTGGTCTCATGTTGCAGCAGCCCAATCTAGTGTGCAAGCTTGAGAAGTCCTTATATGGCCTCAAGCAAGCAAGTAGAGAGTGGAATGCCAAACTCACATCATATTTGCTCTCAGTTGGTTTTTCTCAGTCTAAGACAGATTACACCCTCTTCATTAAATCAGTTTCTGGTTCTGTTCTTTTGGCTTTAGTGTATGTGGACGATATCATTCTGGCCTCACCATGTTTGCTTTCTATCCAGCAGTTAAAGGCTCAACTTCATAGTGTTTTTAAAATTAAAGATTTGGGTGACCTAAGGTACTTCCTAGGCTTGGAAGTAGCCAGGTCCCAGGGGGGGCTCTTAGTGAATCAGCGGAAGTATGCATTGGAGTTGTTGGAGCATACAGGATTTTTGGGCTCAAAGCCGGCTAAAACGCCTATGGAGGTCAATCTGAAGCTTGCACATGGTGATTCGTCTTTGTTGACTGAAACTTCTACATACAGGAGCTTGGTTGGGAAGTTAATATACTTGACAATAACACGTCCAGACATTGCGTTTCCAGTTCAACAGCTCAGTCAATTTTTAGATTGTCCAACTGAGAATCATATGAGGGCAGCACACAGGTAGCTTAGGTATATCAAAGGTACTGCTGGTCAAGGGTTGCTGTATCCATCTAATGCACATTTAAAGTTGAGAGCTTTTGTGGATTCTGACTGGGCAGGCTGTACAGAGACAAGGAGGAGTATAACGGGGTTTTGTGTGTTTCTAGGAGGAGCTTTGATCTCTTGGAAAGCGAAGAAGCAGACTACAGTTTCCAAATCTTCAGCTGAAGCAGAATACAGGGCGTTGGCAACACTAGTTTGTGAAGTACAGTGGTTGTTGTACTTATCACGGGATTTACAGCTTGAAGAACAGCAACCTGTAGAGGTGTTTTGTGATAGCAAGAGTGCTATGCACATTGCTGAAAATCCAGTTTATCATGAGAGGACAAAACATATCGAAATAGATTGCCATATTGTGAGAGAGAAGGTGCAAAACGGAGTGGTCAAGCTTATGCCAGTTAGGACTGATTTGCAATTGGCTGACATATTTACCAAAGCGTTGGATTTTAGAAGAATGGGTAATTTGCTTAAAACATTTGGAGTGTACAATGTATATAGCAAGCTTGGCTTGAGGGGGGGTGTCAAGGAAGAAGGTCCTGTTGATGAGAAGCCAGCAAGTGGAATAAGGTCGAACACTTAGTGTAATGCGTCGAACACCAGTGGATAGGAGAAATTGGAAGGGTAGACAGGCTGTGTAAGCTGCGGCAAACATTAAGAAGATGTGTGAGGATGAGTTGTTGCTTGCTGATTGGTTGAGCCACGTAATTCACTTGTTCTGCAGCAGTGAGGAAGTAGGGTGCAAGGTTGCAGCCTGCAACGAACAAAGGAGGGAGATGATCGTTGAGCGGGAAATGTTTAAATGGGTGAATTGACAATAATGCCCTTCTTTAATAAGCGAAAGCAAGTTAGGCTGCAGGGGTTTTATTGTAATTCTGCTTGTTTTCTCTTTTGCTATATAAGTTGATGTAATCGGTTGGAAGAAGAATAAGAGAAGCAGTTACTTCATTTGATTCCCTTTTGCTCTTCAGAATTTTGTGGCTTTCTCTCTGCGATTGTTTTTCGTTTTTATTCTTCAATGTTTTGGTTTGATCATTAATTGAAAAATTGACAGAGCATCCGAATATATAACAATATAGATATGTGTGTGTGTAATTGGAAAAAAAACGAAGGTGGAGGCGGCTTTGAAGAAAGCGATTCAACAGGATGCATCGACTTCAGCGATTTTTCCTTGAATTTGTTTGTCTTTCTCATCAACATCAGAATTTGAAGGTAATACGAGCGATCATTTCGATTTTCTCTTCCCTGTTATTTCTCACCATTTGTGATCATTATGGAACCGTTATTATCGGGGCATGATCCCCCACGCATCGATCCCTCACCATTGCCAAAATCTTTTACGGTGGTGGTAGCACCAACAACTCTGGAGCCATCAACATCTCCCAAATGTCTGGTGACTCGATATAAAGGTTTGCCCTCCATACGTTTTTCATCTGAAGAAGTTGACATGTATTCTCTACCATTCAAATATACACTTGTGGGAACGTTCTGGTATGGTCGTCCTAATATGACACAATTATCAAATTGCATGGAGCTTATTGGATTCAAAAACTACACCAAAACTGGGTCTTCTAGATGATAATCATGTTTTGCTCATGTTCTCTCATCCGGATGATTATCAGCGTTGCCTTTTACGAAGATCATGGACAGTAAATGGCTTTATCATGAGAGTAACCAAATGGACTTTGGATTTTGATCCAAAGGTGGATAAGCCGATTGTACATGTGTGGGTTTCTATTCGCGGATTGCCTCTCTATCTTCAGAATTGATTGGCTTTATGGGATATTGCTCATATGATGGGATTCCCTTTAAAGATAGACTCGGCTACATCGAATGGACTTTGTCCATCAGTGGTACGCTTATGCATTGAAGTGGATATATACAAAGCACTGCCCCCTCGTTTGCACATTCAAGGTGGGGACATGATCTATACCCTTTTGTGGAATATGAAAATGTCCCGTTATTTTGCTCTTCTTGTCGTACTTTGGGACCTGATCTAAAAGACTGCCTGTTGGATTTAGAACCCAAAGCACAATTAGATAAGGTTGTCCCTTCTTTACCGTGGATTTTGAAAGATAAATCAAAACGATGGACACCTAGGAAGGCTGCTAATGCTAAAAAACAGCCTCAAATGGATGACATTGAAATTCCCTTGGCAGCTGCTGAGAAGCAGAATGTGGATGGTTCACACAGTAGAAACTCTCATGATCCTTTATCACTAAATTTAGAGGATGTAATACACACTTAAGGAGAGCCCTCCTTAGTCCCTCAGCAAGAAACTGCTCATGATGTTCCAGATGGTATACCCGCTGGGATCACCGAGCAACAGAATTTATCACGACTGAGGATTTCTCCGGAAAATGGAGCGGAGGATTCTGATGATTTGTCATGTGCAACCGCTTCTGACTCTGAAATATTAACGCTTGGACAATTCTATATCCTCACCACTTCACGTGACATTGAAATATTAGGGGAGATTTCAAAGGATGTAATTTCGATAGTTTCAACCGAATGAAAGAGGGATATGCAAGACTCGTCTGATGAGTTGCAACGACGAATGGTTGTTCTTGCCTCATCTGAGAAAACCACTGATGAAATGATAACAGAATCGGATGATCCCCATCCAATTTCCAGACGGCGATGAACCAAGCAGGAAATGCTTTCTCTATATCCACCGTCGACGGGTAGAGTGACCAGATCTTCACATTCAAAAACTACATCATCTCAATGAATTGTCTTGTATGGATTGTGAGAGGGATCTGTGAAAATTCAAATGCATTCAAGCAGCACAGCACAGTACAATTCAAATACTGTGCTCCTACACCAAACGAACGACAAAAACACTAGTGTGCGTTTGATCAAACTGAAAACAACAAATATAAACGGAAAATGCAATGTTTCCGTGAGGAAGATAACCAAGGAACATAGAGAGAAAGAAGAACGAGATCAAAGCTTGAATTAATTCCAGAAACTTCAGAATTCCTCCCGCGTTCAATTTCGTCGAACGGGCAATATAAAGCAAGCTGAAGAAGAAGAAAAAATAACTGCCAAATTGCGAAATTACAAGAATATCCCTATATTAAACTAACTACTCCTTTTACACACGGGGGCACAATGGTAAAATCCCCCATTTAAACTGCTTCCCGCGTTCTGTTCCCCCCCGTTGGCTTTCCAACCACCGTGCCAACCGAACCATCCATCTTTCTTCCTGCTCCCTTCGATCTCCTGCTCTTCAACCGCAATCCTCGTCATGTTGGTGCAGCCAATAGGATGATTATGCATATTGTCCCACCAATCGGATTCAATCTTTGCTGTCAACTCGGATTGCTCCATCCTCATCATCAAGCTCAACCTTCTTTGCCACGTTATGTTGAGCTGCAACACCATCACATTTTTGATCATCAACACCCCCCCTCAAGCGAGGCTTGCTATAGATGTTATGTATCCCCATCCTTTGAAGTAGCAGCACCATCCTCTTATGATCCAACGCTTTGGTAAAAATGTCTGCAAGCTGGAATTCTGTTTTGATCGGCATGAGCTTAACAGTGCCCTGCAACACCTTATCTCGGACAATATGGCAATCAATTTCGATATGCTTCGTTCGTTCGTGAAAAACTGGGTTCTCTGCGATGTACAATGCACTTTTGCTATCACAAAAGAGCTCCACGGGCTCCTGTCTAGACAAGCCAAGGTCCTTCGCTAGATAGATCAACCACTGCACCTCACACACTGCTAATGCCATGGCGCGATATTCAGCCTCTGCTGATGATCGTGAAACCGTGGTTTGCTTTTTTGCCTTCCATGATATCAAGCTGTCTCCAAGAAACATGCAGTACCCTGTGATTGACCTCCTCGTATCCTGGCATCCTGCCCAATCCGAATCCACAAACCCCTTTAGCCTGAGCTCTCCGGAACTTGACAATAAAATCCCTTGTCCAATAGAGTTTTTCAGATATCTTAACACTCTATGTACACCTTTCCAATGATTGACTGTGGGACAGTCCAAAAATTGACTTAGTTGTTGTACACTAAACGCTATATCTGGCCGTGTGATAGTGAGGTATATTAGCTTGCCAACAAGTTTCCTGTAGCTTGTAATGTCATCCATAGGATCAGAATCACCCCGAAACAACTTCACGTGGCTCTCCATGGGAGTATGCGCAGGTTTACATCCCAGAAATCCTACCTGCTCCAGCAATTGCAGCGTATATTTTCTTTGGTTGATGATTGTACCCATCCGTGATCTAGCCACCTCAATTCCAAGGAAGTATTTCAACTCCCCTAAGTTTTTAATACGGAATTCTGAATCCAAAGCTCCTTTCACCTCTTCAATTTCACTCAAATTCTTGCTAGCTACAATCACATCATCAACATACACAAGTAACATGAGCAGAGACTCCCCAGATGATCTAGTGAACAAGGTGTAATCATTTTTGGACTGGGTGAAACCCAACGAAATCAGAAAATCAGTCAGCCTTGCATTCCATTCTCTGCTTGCCTGTTTCAATCCATATAAGGATTTTTGCAATCTGCAAACCATATTACCTTCCCTTACTGATAATCCAGGAGGTGCAGACATGTATATCTCCTCATGCAGGTCCCCGTGCAAAAACGCATTGTTTACATCCAGCTGATGCACGTACCAGCCAGGCTTAGATGTCAAAGCCAACACCATCCTTACTGTGGTCATCTTAGCTACTGGAGAAAAGGTATCCTGGTAATCCACTCCAAGTTGCTGCGTATACCCCTTGGCAACCAACCTAGCCTTGTATCTCTCTATAGATCCATCAGGCTTGTATTTGAGCTTGTACACCCACTTGCATCCAATAGCCTTTTTTCCAGGGGGAAGTTCTGCCAAGACCCACGTATTGTTACTTTCAAGTGCTGCAATCTCCTCATCCATTGCCTTTTGCCATTCAGGAGACTGGCATGCCTCTGCAAAGGAGTCAGGCTCTGTGTACCTGCTTATGTTCAATGCATATGCTTTGTACTTTGGTGCTAACGAATCAAATGAAATATAATCATGTAGAGGATGAGGAGTAGTGAGTTTCGAAGAGGACAGTGACTCAAGGTGTGAAATGGTTTTAGGTGTACTGGCGAGATTGCAGAAATATTGACTAAGATATTTGGGGGGTTGCCTTGCACGAGTTGGCCTTGCAGCAGGCATGTCAACATGTATGGATTGGATTGCTGTTTCTGGAGATGGGTCAGCATTGGGGCTTACTGGTATGGGACAGTTATGGTTTGGGGAAGTAGGCTGTTGTGGAGCATCATGTGGGCTTGATGGCATGCTGGTCAGATCATTGAGTGGAATTTGATTCTCAGGTGCGTGGGTGAAGTCATCATGGATTTCAACGGATGACCTGTGGATTTGTGGACTGGGGAGACTATACAAGTGAGTTTGGCTTGTCTGTGGAATGAGTGTTGGCATTGGAAGGTAGTCTGTAGAGGTTGAGGACGACGTTGGGATAGATTCCCCTGTGCCCCTTTCCTTGAAAGGAAACACTCCTTCGTGAAAAATTACATCTCTGGATATGAACACTTCTTTGGTGGTCAAGTCTTGCAATATATAGCCCTTTGTGGTATATGACATTCCAAGGAAGACACTCTTCCTGGCTCTGGGGGTGAATTTTTCTTTGGACGGGTTGACATTTGTTGCAAAACACAAGCAACCAAATATTCTGAGGTGACTGTATGAAGGACTTTTGTCGTAGAGTTTCTGAAAAGGAGTTTTATGGTCTAGAAGAGGTGATGGGGTCAAGTTGATGAGGTATACTGCGTGTTGCACGCAAAACCCCCAGTACATGGCTGGAACATGGGACTGGAACTTCAGGGCTCTGGCAACGTTAAGGATGTGCTGGTGTTTTCGCTCTACCAGTCCATTCTGTTGTGGTGTGTATACACAACTGGTTTGGTGCACTATGCCTTTTGATGCATAAAATGGATTCATCTTGAATTCAATCCCATTATCAGTCCTTATGACTTTTATGTGTTTCTCAAACTGGACATTGACATATATGCAAAAACTTTCAATAATGCTCCTTGTTTCCGATTTAGACTTCATAAGGTACACCCAACAATATCTAGAGTAATCATCAACAATGGTAAGAAAGTAATGCTGTTTATACAGTGTGGGATGTTTGTATGGACCCCATATGTCCATGTGCACAAGACAAAAGGGAGAATCAGAAACTGAATGTGAGATCCCAAATGGGGCTCTTTTCTGTTTAGCTAATGGGCATACAGTACATGTTGAGGGATGTGAGGGAGCTGATACAAGAGGGTCAGATTTGCTAATTTCTAGAATTCTGGAGTGAGAAGGGTGTCCAAGTCTTGAATGCCAGAGATTTGAAGGGGATGAATCTGATATAGCAGCATGAGCCTGGGAAGTGCTGTTTTGAACATTCATATGGTATAGGCCTTGTCTAACTTCAGCTAAACCAATCATCTTCTTGCTGAAATGGTCCTGAAGTAGACATATATTAGAGTGAAAGGTCAGATCAATGCTACTGGTCTTTGTAAGCTGGCTGAGTGACAACAGATTAAAGGAGAAAGAAGGAACGTGTAGAACATCTTTAAGTGTCAGGTATGGATTGATGTTGACTGTACCAACATGGGTGACTGGGGCAAGGTTATTGTTTGGTAACTTTACTGATACAGAACATACTGGATGATACGAGCTAAACAAAGATAAGGAATGACATATATGGTCTGTAGCACCAGAGTCCAATATCCATATGCATGAATCATAAAGAGGACCATTACCTGGCTGCTTGGCAGAGGCACTAGTCTGCTGAGCTGACATCACGGCATGGTGCCCTTTGGCCTCATCATTGTGTCCACAGCCATCATCGTGTCTCCTCTCTTTCTTCTCCTGCAACAGTCTCATTAGTTGATCATATTGCTCAAGTGTGAGTGATGGAGCCATCTGTGAAGGTACACTCACTAAGTCATCATGCACACCATCAACATTTTGGTACTGATCACACTGCCCTTGGCTGTACACATCTGTTTCCCTAGTATTGTAATTCTCATTTTCAACACAATTTACCATGCTTTTGGGCTTAAAACCAGGGGGAAAGCCATGCTTCTTATAGCATCTATCTACAGTGTGGCCTATCAAATTACAAAAAGTACACACAGGTGCCTTAGAGTTGTATGAAGAAGGTTTTTGAAATTCTTTCTTAAAACCCCTGCCAACTGATCTGTGCCAACCTGCACCAGACCCTGAACTGGCAGGTTTCTGCCCATAGGGAGCCCCCTTATAACCACCATCAGCAACCATCACCATTGAGGGATTGTTAGTAAACGTACCTTGCACTGAAGAGTAGTTCAATTTTCTTTCTAACTTCACTGCCATTGCAAAAGTGGATTTTAGATCGGGCAACGGACTCATCAACAGGACCTGTGACTTCACAGGTTCAAATTCATCATTTAATCCCTTAATAAATCTGATTACATAGTCATCCTCAATGAATTTGTTAATTTGTGCAGAAACATTACAAGTACATCTATTGCATATACAATTCGGAATGGAACGCAGTACCATCAATTCTTCCCATATTACCTTCAACCGAGTGTAGTACTCTGTGACCGAACTATTTTCCTGCCTAGTAGCATAAAACTGCTCCTGCAGGTCAGACATCCTAAACACATCCGCATTACCATACCTATGCTTTAAATCACTCCATATATCACAAGCATTATCAAACCACATAATGCTCTGACCAATCGAAGGTATAACAGAATTAACAATCCATGATGCAACCATGTTATTTGCTCTGGTCCAGGCTATGTACTTACGATCCAATTCAGGAGGTTTGGGGATCATACCTGTGACAAAGCCTACTTTATTCTTCGACTCCAAGGCTCTTCTGAAGGCTCTGCTCCAACTATGGAAATATACATGTCTGCACCTCCTGGATTATCAGTAAGGGAAGGTAATATGGTTTGCAGATTGCAAAAATCCTTATATGGATTGAAACAGGCAAGCAGAGAATGGAATGCAAGGCTGACTGATTTTCTGATTTCGTTGGGTTTCACCCAGTCCAAAAATGATTACACCTTGTTCACTAGATCATCTGGGGAGTCTCTGCTCATGTTACTTGTGTATGTTGATGATGTGATTGTAGCTAGCAAGAATTTGAGTGAAATTGAAGAGGTGAAAGGAGCTTTGGATTCAGAATTCCGTATTAAAAACTTAGGGGAGTTGAAATACTTCCTTGGAATTGAGGTGGCTAGATCACGGATGGGTACAATCATCAATCAAAGAAAATATACGCTGCAATTGCTGGAGCAGGTAGGATTTCTGGGATGTAAACCTGCGCATACTCCCATGGAGAGCCACGTGAAGTTGTTTCGGGGTGATTCTGATCCTATGGATGACATTACAAGCTACAGGAAACTTGTTGGCAAGCTAATATACCTCACTATCACACGGCCAGATATAGCGTTTAGTGTACAACAACTAAGTCAATTTTTGGACTGTCCCACAGTCAATCATTGGAAAGGTGTACATAGAGTGTTAAGATATCTGAAAAACTCTATTGGACAAGGGATTTTATTGTCAAGTTCCGGAGAGCTCAGGCTAAAGGGGTTTGTGGATTTGGATTGGGCAGGATGCCAGGATACGAGGAGGTCAATCACAGGGTACTGCATGTTTCTTGGAGACAGCTTGATATCATGGAAGGCAAAAAAGCAAACCACGGTTTCACGATCATCAGCAGAGGCTGAATATCGCGCCATGGCATTAGCAGTGTGTGAGGTGCAGTGGTTGATCTATCTAGCGAAGGACCTTGGCTTGTCTAGACAGGAGCCCGTGGAGCTCTTTTGTGATAGCAAAAGTGCATTGTACATCGCAGAGAACCCAGTTTTTCACGAACGAACGAAGCATATCGAAATTGATTGCCATATTGTCCGAGATAAGGTGTTGCAGGGCACTGTTAAGCTCATGCCGATCAAAACAGAATTCCAGCTTGCAGACATTTTTACCAAAGCGTTGGATCATAAGAGGATGGTGCTGCTACTTCAAAGGATGGGGATACATAACATCTATAGCAAGCCTCGCTTGAGGGGGGGTGTTGATGATCAAAAATGTGATGGTGTTGCAGCTCAACATAACGTGGCAAAGAAGGTTGAGCTTGATGATGAGGATGGAGCAATCCGAGTTGACAGCAAAGATTGAATCCGATTGGTGGGACAATATGCATAATCATCCTATTGGCTGCACCAACATGACGAGGATTGCGGTTGAAGAGCAGGAGATCGAAGGGAGCAGGAAGAAAGATGGATGGTTCGGTTGGCACGGTGGTTGGAAAGCCAACGGGGGGAACAGAACGCGGGAAGCAGTTTAAATGGGGGATTTTACCATTGTGCCCCCGTGTGTAAAAGGAGTAGTTAGTTTAATATAGGGATATTCTTGTAATTTCGCAATTTGGCAGTTATTTTTTTTCTTCTTCTTCAGCTTGCTTTATATTGCCCGTTCGACGAAATTGAACGCGTGAGGAATTCTGAAGTTTCTGGAATTAATTCAAGCTTTGATCTCGTTCTTCTTTCTCTCTATGTTCCTTGGTTATCTTCCTCACGGAAACATTGCATTTTCCGTTTATATTTGTTGTTTTCAGTTTGATCAAACGCACACTAGTGTTTTTGTCGTTCGTTTGGTGTAGGAGCACAGTATTTGAATTGTACTGTGCTGTGCTGCTTGAATGCATTTGAATTTTCACAATTCTCATTTTCAACACAATTTACCATGCTTTTGGGCTTAAAACCAGGGGGAAAGCCATGCTTCTTATAGCATCTATCTACAGTGTGGCCTATCAAATTACAAAAAGTACACACAGGTGCCTTAGAGTTGTATGAAGAAGGTTTTTGAAATTCTTTCTTAAAACCCCTGCCAACTGATCTGTGCCAACCTGCACCAGACCCTGAACTGGCAGGTTTCTGCCCATAGGGAGCCCCCTTATAACCACCATCAGCAACCATCACCATTGAGGGATTGTTAGTAAACGTACCTTGCACTGAAGAGTAGTTCAATTTTCTTTCTAACTTCACTGCCATTGCAAAAGTGGATTTTAGATCGGGCAACGGACTCATCAACAGGACCTGTGACTTCACAGGTTCAAATTCATCATTTAATCCCTTAATAAATCTGATTACATAGTCATCCTCAATGAATTTGTTAATTTGTGCAGAAACATTACAAGTACATCTATTGCATATACAATTCGGAATGGAACGCAGTACCATCAATTCTTCCCATATTACCTTCAACCGAGTGTAGTACTCTGTGACCGAACTATTTTCCTGCCTAGTAGCATAAAACTGCTCCTGCAGGTCAGACATCCTAAACACATCCGCATTACCATACCTATGCTTTAAATCACTCCATATATCACAAGCATTATCAAACCACATAATGCTCTGACCAATCGAAGGTATAACAGAACGCGGGAAGCAGTTTAAATGGGGGATTTTACCATTGTGCCCCCGTGTGTAAAAGGAGTAGTTAGTTTAATATAGGGATATTCTTGTAATTTCGCAATTTGGCAGTTATTTTTTTTCTTCTTCTTCAGCTTGCTTTATATTGCCCGTTCGACGAAATTGAACGCGTGAGGAATTCTGAAGTTTCTGGAATTAATTCAAGCTTTGATCTCGTTCTTCTTTCTCTCTATGTTCCTTGGTTATCTTCCTCACGGAAACATTGCATTTTCCGTTTATATTTGTTGTTTTCAGTTTGATCAAACGCACACTAGTGTTTTTGTCGTTCGTTTGGTGTAGGAGCACAGTATTTGAATTGTACTGTGCTGTGCTGCTTGAATGCATTTGAATTTTCACATGGTATCAGAGCGAATTTCTTACGTCTGATGAATTTTGGTAGCTTTATGGCAAACATTCAGAATACACCAAGCTCTTCGAATAGCGCAGTGAATTTTGCGCCTACGGACCCTACCGATGATTCGTTGTATTTGCATGTTGATGATCAAAAATGTGATGGTGTTGCAGCTCAACATAACGTGGCAAAGAAGGTTGAGCTTGATGATGAGGATGGAGCAATCCGAGTTGACAGCAAAGATTGAATCCGATTGGTGGGACAATATGCATAATCATCCTATTGGCTGCACCAACATGACGAGGATTGCGGTTGAAGAGCAGGAGATCGAAGGGAGCAGGAAGAAAGATGGATGGTTCGGTTGGCACGGTGGTTGGAAAGCCAACGGGGGGGAACAGAACGCGGGAAGCAGTTTAAATGGGGGATTTTACCATTGTGCCCCCGTGTGTAAAAGGAGTAGTTAGTTTAATATAGGGATATTCTTGTAATTTCGCAATTTGGCAGTTATTTTTTCTTCTTCTTCAGCTTGCTTTATATTGCCCGTTCGACGAAATTGAACGCGGGAGGAATTCTGAAGTTTCTGGAATTAATTCAAGCTTTGATCTCGTTCTTCTTTCTCTCTATGTTCCTTGGTTATCTTCCTCACGGAAACATTGCATTTTCCGTTTATATTTGTTGTTTTCAGTTTGATCAAACGCACACTAGTGTTTTTGTCGTTCGTTTGGTGTAGGAGCACAGTATTTGAATTGTACTGTGCTGTGCTGCTTGAATGCATTTGAATTTTCACAGGATCACTACCTCTCTTACGTGAATACAGAGGGTAGTAATATCTCATAAAATTCAAATATTGGCGATTATTGACCAGAAAAGACAAATTCGCATATCTTAAGAATACATATGAAACACAAGTTTTCTCATGCTGAGGTCACATGTGATGGTAAGGTATGGGATTTTTGGGACAATTCTGATCTTAGATTATTGTCTGTTACACATGGAGAATAATGCTCTCATTTTCATTATCAAATGGTTGGTTCTAATTGTGTTGCATGGTTCACTACGATATATGGTATACACACGATCACTGCTAGGCAGAGTCTTTGGTTGGATTTGGAGAAACATTATGACACACATACAGATCCTTGGTTAATAGGGGGTGATTTTAATACATTTTTGTCAGTAGAGCAACACATGGGCTTATCTACACCTATATTGTCATCTTTGGAAGAGTTCAATGATAGTGTATTATACTGATCTTTTATAGATCTTCCATATGATTGTCCAATGCATACATGGACTAGTGGCCGCGGTTTGGGCACAGTTAAACGTAGATTGGATCGTCTGTTGTGCTCTGAATCATTTAATCGCATTCTTCCTAATTTGCGCGTTCGACATTTGCCACGCCTGATGTCGGACCATGTTCTATTATTATTGAGATGTATAGACGGAATATCATGTCCTAAATCCTTTCGGTTTCAGAATATGTGGACCGAACATGTAGATTTTCTTGCTTTTGTAAGTGCATCATGGGATTATTATCCATTTATTGGCGGAATGCGGGGTTTGTATCATGAACAGCATGCGTTAAAGAAAGATTTGATAGTTTGGAACACCTCCATCTTTGGAAATATATTTGACAAGCTTAAATATGCAGAACAAGATTTACTGAGATGTGATTCCATACGACATGATTCCAACTTCGGTTAGTCGCGTGGAATATCATGCGGCAGAAGCACAGTATAAACTGGCATCACATAATGAGCTTTTATATTGGGATCAAAAGGCACGAGTCAAATGGATAAAGGCAAGTGATGCCAATACTTCTTTCTTTCATAATATTGTACAAGGTCATCATCGTCGACAATCTATTACCTCTATTGGGACCTGTGATGGTACATTATGTGAATCACAAGATTCAATTCAATAGGCTGCCATTTCCTATTACACTCATCTCTTTACAGCGCAAGATGAGAAAGAGATTTTGGATTATATTCCTTCTATGATAACGGCTTTAGAAAATCAGTTGTTGGTGGAAGTCCTATCATTGGCCAAGGTTAAGGAGGTTGTGTGGGCCTTAGATCCTAACAGTGCACCTGGTCCAGATGGTTACAATGGTCATTTCTATCGTTTATGGTTGCATATCATTCAGCATAATGTCCTCAAGGCTATACAAGAGTTTTTACTGGATTTCCCACTTCCGCGCGCCATTGGTAGTACCTTA
Source organism: Eustoma russellianum (assembly GCA_036186865.1). Lineage (NCBI taxonomy): Eukaryota > Viridiplantae > Streptophyta > Magnoliopsida > Gentianales > Gentianaceae > Eustoma > Eustoma russellianum. The sequence goes on along the minus strand of AP025046.1, from coordinate 17,785,404 downwards.
ATAACAGTTATTCCAAAGATCCCTAGTCCGCGTACTTTCTCAGATTTTCAACCTATAAGTTTGGTGAATTTTATTTCCAAAGTAGCCACACGCATTATAGCATCAAGATTACAACCATTACTGCCCAAGATTATTTCCATTGAAAAAGCTGGATTCCTGCAAGGTCGAGATATTTCTGATCATATTGTCATGGCTCGGGAGATGGTGCATTTGCCTGATAAAAAGGTTAGGGGATTGAATATGATGATTAAATTAGATATGATGAAAGCGTTCGCTAGAGTGAGTTGGTCTTTTCTCTCTCAACTCCTTACTCGGTTTGGTTTCGATGTTCGCTTTAATAATCTCATCTTCAATCATTTAAAGGATACTTACTTATCTATCTAAATCAATTGAGTGCCCTAAGGATATTTTCAGCCCTCTAAAGGTGTTAAACAAGGGGATCCATTGTCTGCCATTCTACTCATTCTTGCATCTGAGGCTTTTTCAAGGGGTTTGAATCATTTGGCATCGTTTGGAAATCTAAGTTATTATAATATGGGTCGCTCAACCTTGTCTACACACCTTGCATTTGCTGATGATTTTCTTGTTTTTCTAAATGGTGGACTATCGAATTTGAGAAGGCTTCAGAGCTTTTTGCAATTGTATAAAAGAGCCTCTGGACAGGCTGTTAATTATCAAAAAAGTCATTTTGTTGCAACATCATATCTTCCATCAACAAGGGTCTGACACATGGAACATCCGCTACATATGACATATGTTTCATTGCCACTTAAATATTTTGGGGTTCAATTACATAAAGGCAAGGAGAGGTCTTCCTATTTTTTAGCATTAGTGTCTTTGTTTCAAAGGAAGCTTCATATGTGGCAGAACAATTTTCCGAATTATGCAGGCAAATTGGTTTTAACAAAACATGTTCTATCGGCTATACTGTTACATATGATGGCCACATGCTCTCTCCCTCAAAGCATTATTCGTCTCCTGAACTGATTAATATGTAAGTTTTTTTGGGGGAGCACTGATGATGTAGTAAGATATTCCTGGGTATCAGCGGAGAGAATATTTCGGCCTACTAAGGAGGGAGAATTGGGTCTTCGGAAGCTGGAGAATATTTAGACTGCTTATTCCTGTCGTTTATGGTGGAGATATCGCACACAACACTCTTTATGGAGCAATTTTTTCCGTTCCAGGTATTGTAATCGCCCAACTATTCATTGGTGTGTCACAAATTCACTGATTTGGAAACGCATCTATCGAGTGCATTCACTTTGTATGGCTCATTCAGCGATAAGTACATAAATACCGAATGGAAAGTTTTTGCTAAGAACTGTGTATAATAAACTTTGTTCAATGGGGATTCGGCAATTATCTCTCCAGTTTGTCTGGCATAAGCTCCTACCACCAAATATTCGTCTATTCCTTTGGCGTCTATATCATGAAGCCTTGCCGGGACTATCTCACCATATTTGTAATTATTTGTCCCAACCGCTGCCCATTTTGTCTAACAGCGGTGGTGACGAGGGATCACATATTTTTAGACTGCCCTGAGGTCAGCCCTATTTGGTGATACTTCAGTTCTTGTCTTGACGGGCCTGCTGTATCGACGCACACTCTCCTGCCATACTTATTGCAATGGTGGATGTCTACTCAAGCACATTCATTGAAAAGAAGCTTACATATTATTACCCCAGCTTTAATAACATGGGAACTTTTGAAGGCTTATTCATCAATCATGTTTGGAGAGGGTAGTTGGTTTCGTCGACTTGTTATGGAGTTAATTCAAAGATCCATTTACGATTGGTCGTCAGCACAATGTGGTAAGAAATATACAGTTTCAGATGCTAATCTAGTATCTTGTGGCCTTTCTCCGATCTTAAGAACTCTAAGATGTCGGATTGTTTGCTGGATGCATCCTCCATCTGGCAGGTTCAAGATGAATGTGGATGCGGCACATAGGAATATCTTGGCAGATGCGGGTGCTATTTTACAGGATAGTCAGGGAAAATTCATAGATGCATTCTCGTTTCATCTGCCTCTTTCGACACCGGCTGAGACAGAATTGCAGGCATCATATTACGCCTTCTTATATTTTGCACGTTACTGGACTCGCATAGATGTGGAGGTGGATGCTCAAGAAGTCTAGCGTCAGGTACAGGAAGGAAGTTTGAATAAAGCCATTGTATTTTGAGATCTTTTACATTCTCTGTCTCTTTCCCTGACGTACACGCCAAGGGAAGCTAACCAGCCGACGCACTTCCTCGCTCAATATGGTCAGATTTGGAATCTTCTTTCTATATTTCGGACCATATCAGAATTACCACCGTTGGTTCATGCAAGCCTTAAGACAGAGTTAATCACATATTTACGCCATGGATAATGATTTTATACAAATTCGTTGCCCGTATCATCGCATGATATAGCAACTCGGGTAATCACAACTACTTCTCATGATTATGTTGTCCTATTGTTTTCTTTACAATGTTGAATTCTTATGCGATTTTGCTTTTGGTTGCCTGTGTCTGAGGATACAAGCAGAACGAGTATTTTCTCTTCAGGCATTGGATTATATTTACGTGCGATTACTATTATATTGTTGTTACTAATCTCCTTGTTATGTCTCCCTTGCATGGACTCACGGCGCGTGTTTCAACGGAGATCAACCGGCTCATCATCTTACATCAGAACATGGTTTCCTTATACTCGCATCCTTCATTCAATGGACTCCTCTTGGATTTCTCATTTCATCCTACAGTACTTCCAAACTACAATCACTACAAGTCAACATCTTCTGGGATCTGTGATTGACGAAGTTACATCAAACTTTTTTTGACATCTCAGCTATGTATATACTCCAATTATATAAATATGGACGTTTTTCCTTCACCAAAGTTTTATCCACAAGGGTATTTTTACTTGGCAAGGTTTTAATGCGGCATATCATATATGAATGTAGATCAGTGATTATTCGGTCTTTACACTACCTATTTTCATACGATGACTCTTGATGTATTCTGATATTCCTCCGCTATAAGTGAGGTCTAAATATGTTGTACCCAACAAAAATCGTACTGTATTTGAGACTCGTATGAAGTGGGTTAATGAAATATTGGATATTCCAAATGCATTTTTATTAAGTTTTATTAACTCTTCCTTAATTACATTTCCTTAAAGTGAATACTATAAGAAATAGTATAATACTGCAAGTATGTATTATGAAGCATGTGAAATGACAATTTTACCCTCCCAAGATTTTTAGAATTTTCGTCCACAAGGATCTTGGAAACTCTAGGGTATTTTAAATTCTTAAAAGCTAACTAACTTTTAGTAGCCTCTTAAAGTAAGCCTAAAAGCTTACATATGAAATTGAATGGTCTACTAATTATGTTTCAAGAATTTAAGGCATCCATGAAATCTCTTTTTATTTAAATGCCTCAACTAATCCCTTTCTTGTTTCTTCAAAAAGGTCTTACACATGAAGAAAAGTAAGATGTTATCTCAAACTTAAGATTCTTTCCTCTTTCCACCTTGAGGCCGTTGGATGCAATAATAAGGAATTCATATGATCACTTTTATCTTAATACTCCAACTAATCACTTTATTTACCTCTCAAAGCAATACTAAAAAGGGGTCTTACACATGTAGTCATAGCTTTATGATGTTTCTCCAAGAATTGGAGAAATTTCCCCTCAGGCTGCCAGATGCAACCATAGAGGGGAGGGGATCCATGAAACCACCTTAATATACCAACTAACCATTTTACTTTAGCTACTTTTCCTTAACTATCCTAAAAAGCAAAGAAAGAATAAATAAGTCTAAAACCCCCTACTGCCGGATTTACACCATGGTTAGCCATGGGACAACTACTCTAGTTAGTTTTTGTTAAACCCACCCCAAAAAGTAACTCATGTAGTAATTAGGGTTAAGCATTAAGTGATCCTAATGATGGTGTCCATGCAAAGGAGAAACATCTATTCTTCTCCTTCTTTAAACCGCCAGCCAACCCCCTCTTGGATTACAAAAAAACATTTTCAAGAATATCCTAGAAGCTCCTCTCTTACAATACCCTCAAGAGTTACCCCAAACAAGTCACTAAAGAATCATTGAACACTTAGGCAATTCCTCCATCCTCATCATTTCATACGGCTATTAGGAGTTTGGAGACTCAAGGCTATCTTCATCTTCAAGCTCCGAGGACTCATCTAGGTGGAGATTTTTCAAGATGCTAAGAGGAGCTAAGATCTTGGTGGGTTGAATTCATTTCAATCTCCATTTAAGCTCCATTTTGTTGGAGGAAAACTTCAATCCTTTTCAACCAAGGCTCAAGCTAAGGAAATTTCTACCTCAAAGAGGCAAGTACACTGTAAGCAACTTTGACTTATTTCTGAAGTGTATGCTTGAATGACTAGCCGTTTTAAGTTGTGAATCTTAGTTGAATATTTTAAGTGCTAAACATGAGAACTTAGTTATTATAAGGAAAAGTGTTGTCATGATGTATGATTTACAATATGAATATGTTTGTGCTCAAACTAGAACGTGACACGAGACCTACTAGGTGCAAGATACGGGCTGTTATGATGATTATTTGATGCATGAATTAGCCTTGTTGTGAATGGACTCTATGAGGTGCGAAAGGCATGAAAATAGCGTGTGCTATGTGTATGTTTGCAAGGCTGTTGGGCGTGACATATGACTAGCCCAAAGATTATTATGAAACTTAAAATGATTATTTCAAAGTAGGTTTTTAGTGGTTAGTAAGCCATTTTAGAGAAATAAAGTTATTTGGAAAGTAATGGACAAGAAAAAATTGATAAAAGGTAAATCTACTGGAGCTGGACAGTTTTGAGTGGCGTATTGGATGACCTGAAAATGAACCTTAGGAACGTGTAATTTACCTAAATTTTGGTAGGATGGTAGCCTTGTATGTTTAGTAAAAGTGTGAGGTGGAATTTTGGTAAAAAGATTTGTGGTTTGCCCTTAATAAACTTTTTAGTAGGAGTAGGTCACTGCAGTTCAAGAAAATACCTTGACTTAGAAAGAAAATTAATTGACCCCCTTAAGTATATTGGATTGCCTTGAAATTTTTACAGTACTTACCTAAGACATAGAGGAATATGTTCGTGGGAGGAATTTGCTTGAAATTACTGTTCTTATGGGGTAACAATTAAGGGGAACTCACTGTACAATATCTGGAAAACAGGGCCACAGGGTATAATGTTTGTTGAGGCCTTAATCTTATTTAATTGGACTTGTAGGTGATGTTGGGCCTTTAAATATTACTTCTTAGTGTATTGACTATGTTTCCAGGTTTTAGCCTTAAATGGGATAAGGCCTTATGGCCCACGAAACTGAGGTAAGAACAGGTATTGCACTGCTGGACTCAGCAGTACCCCTTTTCAGTAAATTAATGATTTGATGGTTTTATCTGCCTCGATAGGTTAAGAAATTTTTATGGCATGTATACAAGACTCCATTATGCATATGTGTGCCATAAGTTTATGAAAATGGGCCCTGAATTAATAATCATGAGGCCGCATGAACTGAGTATTAGTGGTGGAATATTTTCCAGCTTAAGGGACAAGTCCGTATCTGCGTTATGTGATGTATTTGGTCATGAATTGCATGTTTCACGTCATGCATTGCATTGTCCCCATTTAAACGATTTATGAGACTGATTTTATGGCAGAGAAAATTAAGAAAAGCTCTTTTTGAAAGAAATATTTCAGTTTTGAAAAGAAAGACTCCTATTGATACCATTGATTCCTGACCAGCACAACCCCCTCCATATCCGGGGTTAATTGATCTGATGATGATTATGACCGTTCAGGCCTAGAGAGAATAGACCTGCTGTTGATGATTATGACTGTTCAGGTCTGGAGAGAATAGACCTAATGATGACGATTTATGACCGTTCAGGTCCGGAGAGGATAGACCTGATGATGATTTATGACCATTCAGACCTAGAGAGAATAGACCTGATGATGATGATTGATTGTATGACCGTTTTATGATCCGGAAATAATAGACCCGAAGGATTGATATGACCGCCTCAGATCCAGAGATAATAGATCTAAACACTCTATTCTCATTTTATGACAATGATGTTTTGAAAGAAAGAATGAACAAATTTATCCTCATCTTATCATGCTGCATCACATTTGCATATTCATACATGATGCATTTAATGGCTAGTCGAATGCTAGATGTACTGTTACTTAGGTTACAACCTTATTATGTACGGTCACTTAAGTTATGATTTTATTGTCGCATAAGTTATGATCTTATTTCCTTTGGCGGCCAATGGATTGAAGGTTAGGTATGTGGAGAATCCAAATTCTTGGGATTTGGTTCTTGTGTATACTTTCCATTTAATTCTTGATTGTTTATGGTTTACTTGCTGGTGACTTTGTCACTCACCCCCTTATTTTTCCTCCCACAGCCTGCAAGAAACGGGATAAAGTGGATTGACGATGAACCTAGAGTTCCATACCCGTAGACGTGAGAGAGGATGGCAGCTTAAGGATTTTATTATGATGGTTTATGTTTGATGGACTTAAGTTGGAACAAACATTTCGGATTTCTATTTTTATTTTGCAGACATGGTTGTAGACATTATGTCGGATATTCGGAATGTTTTATTTAAAAGTTTTTATTCTGCCTAAGTTTTGCTTACCTGTCGATATGTAGGCATGAAAGTCCATAAATTTTGTTATGGACTATGACATGTTATGCATTGACGCCTGATACTCTCCGTAGTGAAGTACAGCGGGCGCACCGTATGCAGGCAGGCTGGGTATGGGGCGCTACAGGTGGTATCACAGCCCAGGCTCTAGATTCGGGCAGAATATAGAATTAAGTGATGATTTTAGAAAATCTAAGTTTGACCTTAGACCTAAGTTATGATCTTAGAAGAGTGTTGACCTTAGACTAGGATGAATTAGACTTGAATTAGGGCCTTGATATAATGACAAAACCCTAGTCGACGAAATTTTAAAGGCCACATAATTTAATTCGAATCTTATCTTCTCGAATATTCGTTTAAGTTTTATTGAATTATGAATTTATTTCCTATTACTTATCTGGATATTTCAACCTTGAATAAAATTCCGACGCTCCTTGGTGCAGATGGCTCGACCTCGTGGTAGACTTGCTAGAGCCCGACCCGCTGCACAGGAGCCGGTTCCTCCATAGCCTCAGGAGCCTGTTTCTCCTCCACCTGCTCAGGTTCCTCAACCACCACCACCGCAGGAACAGAACCCACCTCCTATTAAGAACAATCCCCCACCTCAGGTGCCTTTGCCTCAGATGATGCTGGATATTAACACTTTTTAGGCCTTCTGCCAGACTGTGACGTAGATTAGCCAGGTGATGATGCAGCAAAATGATCCTCCCTAGCCTCATGAGTCTGTTAGGGACGCACAATATTACTTTGAGAAACTGAAAACAGCCAATGTACCACCATTCGAAGGAAAATACGACCCAGATATTGCTGAAAAATGGTTGGATGAAGTAGGGAACTTCTTTGAGTTAATTTGTGCCTCTGAAGAGATGAAAACCCAAGCTGTAAGACCATTCCTACTTGGAGAAGCAAATCAATGATGGAAGATAAATTTACAATCTTTAACGAAACCGATATCATGGGAGAGATTCCTACAAGAGTTCAACAAGTTTTACATACCTCCTTCTGTGAAGCTTCAGAAAAGACATGAATTTGAGTCGTTGAAGCAAGAGCAAGGAATGACCGTTGCAGACTATGCAAACAAGTTTATAGCTTTGGGGAGATTTCAGCCATCAACTATGAATGACGAGGAGACTAAGATGTTGAAGTTTGAAAGAGGATTGAATCCAAGGATAAGGACTTGGTTGGTTAATGCAAATCCCGCCAAGTTTGGAGCACTACTTGATGCGTGTTATAGAATTGAGAGGGACATCATCTGTCGGGATGAGATTTGACAAAAGGGAGGTAGACAAGTGTCTGGAAGTGGAGGATCCCGTAAAGCCGCAAAACAGAATTTCAGAGGACCCGATCGACAAGGAAAGAACCAGAATCGGTTTCAGCGTCGATCGCAGCGCAAAAATCAGCTGAGAAATCAGGGCCAGCAGCAGCCAGCTATTCTGGCTTGTCTTCACTGTCAGAAACATCACGTGGGAGAATGTTTTATTCAGGCAGGGAAGTGTTTCGGATGTGCCAAGGTGGGCCACGTACTCAAGAAATGTCCAGACAAGGGGACCACTTGCTTTGGATGTGGAAAAGTCAGACATATGAATAAGGATTGCCCAAAGAAAAGAGCCCAGCAATAGCAGCAACCAAGGAACCAACTTCAGTGGGCAAATGCAATAGTTTATGCTATGACCGACGCTGCTGTTGAGGAAGCTACTGATGTGGTGACTGTATGTTTTAAGAATTATGCAAATTTTTCATTTTACAAAATATCGTTATTTTCGTTTCGCTTAGTCAATCTTGCATAATTCAGGAGCTATCTTAGTGTGTACTGTGCTTGCAAATGTATTATTTGATAGTGGCGCTAGCCACTGATTTATATCGAAGAAGTTCACAAAGAATATCAATCATAGCCCAGTCCACCTTGGGATGCCTTATAGAGTTCAAGCAGCTGGCGATCAGGTGCTTGCATCTCACCAACTGTATAAGAACTGTGAGATTGAGTTCAACGAGCAACGATTTGCAGCGGATTTGATCCCGATAGCCATGAGTGAATTTGACATAATTCTTGGAATGGACTGGCTCTCCAAGAATTGCGCACACATTGATTGTCTTGAAAGACGGGTTAGCATTAAGAACCCCAAACGAGAAGAAGTGACTTTCCATGGAGGTTTGAAATTGAAGAAATCCCCCAAGAATACCTACTTAAATGAGGCACATGCCTGTCGGACGCTGAAGAAAGGACATGAAGGATTCTTAGTTTATGCCTTAAGTGCCGATCAAGTGCCATCTGACCTTTCTCAAGTCCCGGTAGTTCAGGAATATCCTAATGTTTTTCTAGAAGAGTTGTCGGGCCTCCCGCCAGATCAAGAGATCGCGTTCGAAATTAATTTAATTCCGAGAGCTGAGTCGATATCAAAGGTTCCTTATCAAATGGCGCATGCTGAGTTGAAGGAACTGAAGGAGCAGTTGCGTGAGCTGCTAGAAAAGAAACTTATCCGCCCAAGTGTCTCGCCTTGGGGTGCTCCCATGCTGTTTGTGAAGAAGAAGGATGGAAGCATGCGTCTGTGTATCGATTATAGGGAGCTCAACAAGATTACAATAAAGAACAAGTACTCGCTGCCTAGGATCGACGATCTGTTCGATCAGCTTCGGGGAGCACAAGTTTTCAGTAAAATTGATCTTCGTTCTGGATATTTTTAATTGAAGATCAAAGCCGAGAATATTCCGAAAACCGCGTTCAGGACGCATTATGGGCATTATGCATTCCTTGTGATGCCATTCGGATTGACGAACGCCCCTGCGGCATTCATGGACCTTATGAATCGAGTATTTCAAGAGCAATTGGACAAGTTTGTTGTGGTTTTGATTGACGATATCTTGATTTACTCACCGGACGAAGAGTCACATGCAACCCATTTAAGGATCGTCTTCTACATCTTACGAAAGAAGCACTTGTACGCAAAATTCAGTAAATGCAAATTTTGGCTGCACATTGTAGCATTTCTCGGCCATGCCATATCTGAAGATGGGATATCAGTAGATCCCAAAAAGATTGAAGCAATCACGGAATGGACAAGTCCAATGAACGTTACGGAAGTACGGAGTGGTCTTGCTGGCTACGATCACAAGTTTGTTGAATGATTTTCCCGGATTGCTATGCCTCTCACCCGATTGACACAGATGAAGGCAAAGTTCGAATGGACATCGGACTGCGAAAGAAGCTTCACCGAGTTGAAGGAGAAGTTGACATCTGCTCTAGTTTTGGCTCAGCCTATTTTGGGTGAAAGTTTTGTAGTGTACAGTGATGCCTCGAAAAACGGCCTTAGATGTGTATTATGCATAAAGATCGAGTGATTGCGTATGCATCTTGATAGCTGAAGCCATTCGAGCAAAATTATCCAGTACATGATCTTGAGCTTGCAGCTGTAGTCCTTGCCCTAAAGATATGGAGACGTTATCTATACGGTGAAAGGTGCGAAATCTTTACGGATCACAAAAGTCTTAAGTATCTTTTCACCCAGAAGGAATTGAATATGCGCCAACGCTGATGGATAGTGCTGATAAAGTATTACGACCTCTCTATCCAGTATCATCCAGGGAAAGCAAAATAAAGTTGCCGACGCCTTGAGTCAGAAAACGAGTCATCTGCGCCAACCTCCTCTACAGCGTGATATGGAAGAGTTTGACCTAGAGGTAGTTGATTCCATTGATAATGTAGTAGCTAAGTTGGTTTTGATTCCTTCACTAATTGAAAGAATTAGGGAAGTTCAAGGAAAAGCTGAAGCTTTGAAGAAAATTAAGGATAAGCTGAAAACAAAGCCCTCTAAAGATTTTGAGGTCAAAAATGACGACAACTTGTGGTTCAGGGGTCGATTGTGCGTACCCGATGATGATGATATAAAGAATGAAGTCCTTTGGGAAGCTTATAGTTCTCGTCTATCTATTCATCCCGGAGCCAACAAAATGTATCAGGATTTAAAGCAGAGATTTTGGTGGCATGGCATGAAGAAACAAATTGCCGAGTTCGTGGAGAAATGGCTCATTTGCCAGAGAGTGAAAGCATAACATCAAAGACCCGCCGGATTATTGTAGCATCTTGAAGTCCCTGAGTGGAAACGGGATCACATCACTATGGACTTTGTGACTGACCTGCCAAGGACAAAGAATGCACATGATGCTATTTGGGTTGTAGTCGATCGTTTGACTAAATCCGCCCATTTCATGGCTATGTCAATCAAAACCTCTCTGGAGAAGTTGGCCTCAATGTATATAGATCAGATTGTATGCCTGCATGGGATACCCATGAGTATTGTTTGTGACTGCAACCCTTGCTTTACTTCTCAATTTTGGACGGCTTTCCAGAAAGCGGTGGGCACTAAGATACGGATGAGTTCAGCGTTTCACCCCCAGACCGATGGTCAATAGGAGAGGACCATCCAAACACTAGAAGATATGTTACGAGCTTGCATACTTGATTTCGGAGAAAGTTTGGACAAGAGTCTCAAGCTAGTGGAGTTTTCCTATAATAATAGCTACCATCGATCTATTGGAATGGCCCTTATGAAGAGCTTTATGGAAGAAAGTTCCGATCTCCACTTTATTGGGATGAAATTGGAGATAAAATTCTTGCAGGACCTGACTTAGTGGAGTAGACCCAAGAGAAAGTGATAATTTTCAAGCAAAGGTTGAAAGCAGCCCAAGATAGAACCAAAGTTTGGGCTGACGAAAAGCGGCGACCAGTGGAATTTCAGGCATATGAAAAGGTGTTCTTAAAGGTGCCGCCATCAAAGGGAGTGAAAAGATTTGGCGTAAATGGTAAACTAAGTCCAAGGTTTATCGACCCATATGAGATTCTTGAAAGGATTGGAGAAGTCGCTTACCGGCTAGCGCTACTACCGTCATTGTCTCAGTTACATGACGTATTTCATGTATCCCAGCTTCATCGGTACATGCATGAGCCCAGTCATATCATCGAGGAGCAGCCCTTGAAGATTGAAGCCGATGTGTCATATGAAGAAGAGCCGGAGAGGATCATTGACCAGAAGGAAAAGGCTCTAAGGAAACGATCTATTCGCATGGTTAAGGTACAATGGAAGCACCACTCGATTGATGAAGCCACTTGGGAAATGGAAGAAAGCATGAAGAACTTGTACCCATATCTTTTCGATTAGTACTCTTAAGTTTCGAGGACGAAACTTGTAATAAGGGGGAAGGATATTGTACCCAACAAAAATCGTACTGTATTTGAGACTCGTATGAAGTGGTTAATGAAATATTGGATATTTGAAATGCATTTTATTAAGTTTTATTAACTCTTCCTTAATTACATTTCCTTAAAGTGAATACGATAAGAAATAGTATAATACTCCAAGTATGTATTATGATATGAGAAATGACAATTTTACCCTCCCAACATTTTTAGAATTTTCGGCCACAAGGGTCTTGGAAACTCTAGGGTATTTTATATTCTCAAAAGCTAACTAACTTTTAGTAGCCTCTTAAAGTAAGCCTGAAAGCTTACACATGGAATTGAATGGTCTACTAATTGTGTTTCAAGAATTTAAGGAAAAGTTCCCTCCTTCTTCCATCTTCAACCGCCGGATAAAGGCATGGATAAGGCATTCATGAAATCTCTTTATATTTAAATGCCTCAACTAATCCCTTTCTCATTTATTCAAAAAGGTCTTACAAATGAAGAAAAGTAAGATGTTATATTAAGACTTAAGATTCTTTCCCCTTTCCACCTTGAGGCCGTTGGATGCAATAATAAGGAATTCATGTGATCACTTTTATCTTAATACTCCAACTAATCACTTTATTTACCTCTCAAAGCAATACTAAAAAGGGGTCTTGCACATGTAGTCATAGCTTTATGATGTTGCTCCAAGAATTGGAGAAATTTCTCCTAAGGCCGCCGGATGCAACCATGGAGGGGAGGGGATCCATGAAACCACCTTAATCTCCCAACTAACCATTTTACTTTAGCTACTTTTCCTTAACTATCCTAAAAAGAAAAGAAAGAATAAATAAGTCTAAAACCACCCTGCCGCCGGATTTACACCATGGTTAGCCATGGGACAAGTACTCTAGTTACTTTTTCTTAAACCCACCCCGAAAAGTAACTCATGTAGTAATTGGGGTTAAGCATTAAGTGATCCTCATGATGGTGTCCATGCAAAGGAGAAACATCTATTCTTCTCCTTCTTTAAACCGCCGGCCAACCCCCTCTTGGATTACAAAAAAACATTTTCAAGAATATCCTAGAAGCTCCTCTCTTACAATACCCTCAAGAGTTACTCCATCAAGTCACTAAAGAATCATTGAACACTTAATCAATTCCTCCATCCTCATCATTTCATACGGCTATTAGGAGCTAGGAGACTCAAGGCTATCTTCATCTTCAAGCTCCAAGGACTCATCTAGGTGGAGATTTTTCAAGATGCTAAGAGGAGCTAGCATCTTGGTGGGTTGAATTCATTTCAATCTCCATTTAAGCTCCATTTTGTTGGAGGAAAACTTCAATCCTTTTCAACCAAGGCTCAAGCTAAGGAAAGTTCTACCTCAAGGAGGCAATCACACTCTAAGCAACCTTGACTTATTTGTTAAGTGTATGCTTGAATGACTAGCCTTTCTAAGTTGTGAATCTTAGTTGAATATTTTAATTGCTAAACTTGAGAACTTAGTTATTATAAGGAAAAGTGCTGTCATGATGTATGATTTACTATATGAATATGTTCGTGCTCAAACTACAACGTGACATAAGACCTACTAGGTGCAAGATACGGGCTGTGATGATGATTATTTGATGCATGAATTAGCCTTGTTGTGAATGGACTCTATGAGGTGTGAAAGGCATGAAAATGGCGTGTGCTATGTGTATGTTTGCAAGGCTGTTGGGCGTGACATATGTGTAGCCTAAGCTTTATTATGAAACCAGAAGTGATTATGTCAAAGTAGGTATTTAGTGGTTAGTAAGCCATTTTAGAGAAATAAAGTTATTTGGAAAGTAATGGACAAGGAAAAATGATAAAAGGTAAATCTACTAGAGCTGGACAGTTTTGAGTGGCGTATTGGAGGACCTGAAAATGAACCTTAGGAACGTGAAATTTAACTAAATTTGGGTAGGATGGTAGCCTTGTATGTTTAGTAAAAGTGTGAGGTGGAATTTCGGTAAAAGGATTTGTGGTTTGCCCTTAATAAAGTTTTTAGTAGGTGTAGGTCAGTGCAGTTCAAGAAAATACCTTGACTTAGAAAGAAAATTAATTGACCCCCTTAAGTATATTGGATTGCATTGAAATTTTTACATTACTTACCTAAGACATAAAGGAATATGCTCGTGGGAGGAATTTGCCTGAAATTGCTGTTTTTATATGGTAAAAATTAAGGGGAAGTCACGGTACAAAATCTAGAAAACAGGGCCGCAGGGTATAGTGTTTGTTGAGGCCTTAATCTTATTTAATTGGACTTGTAGGTGATGGTGGGCCTTTAAATATTACTTTTTAGTGTATTGGCTGTGTTTCCAAGTTTTAGCCTTACATGGGATATGGCCTTATGGCCCAAGAAACTGAGGTAAGAACGGGTACTGAACTGATGGACTCAGCAGTACCCCTTTTTAGTAAATTAATGAATTTATGGTTTTACATGCCTCGAAATGTTACGAAATTTTTATGTCATGTAGAAAAGAAACCATTATGCATATGTGTGGCATAAGTTTATGAAAATGGGCCCTGAATTAATAATCATGAGGCCGTATGAACAGTGCTAATGCTGGAATAGTTTCTAGCTTAAGGGACAAGTCTGTATCTGTGCTATGTGATGTATTTGGTCATGAATTGCGTGTTGCACGTCATGCATTGCATTCTCCCCATTTACACGATTTATGAGACTGATTTTATGCCAAAGAAAATTAAGAAAAGCTCTTTTTGAAAGAAAGATTTCAGTTTTGAAAAGAAAGACTCCTATTGGTACCATTGATTCCTGGCCAGCACAACCCGCTCCAGATCTGGGGTTAATTGATTTGATGATGATTATGACAGTTCAGGCCCAGAGAGAATAGACCTGATGTTGATGATTATGACCGTTCAGGTCCAGAGAGAATAGTCCTGACGATGACAATTTATGACCGTTCATGTCTAGAGAGAATAGACCTGATGATGAAGATTTATGACTGTTCAGGTCCAGAGAGAATAGACCTGATCATGATTTATGACCGTTCAGGCCCGGAGAGAATAGACCTGATGATGATGATTGATTGTATGACCGTTTTCGGATCCGAAAATAATAGACCCGAAGGATTGATATGACTGCCTCAGATCCGGAGATAATAGATCTGAACACTCTCTATTCTTTTTTTACGACGATGATGTTTTGAAAGAAAGAATGAACGAATTTATCCTCATCTTATCATGCTGCATCACATTTGCAAATTCATACATGTTGCATTTAATGGCTAGTCGAATGCTAGATGTACTGTTACTTAGGTTGCAACCTTATTAGGTACGGTCACTTAAGTTATGATTTTATTGTCGCACAAGTTATGATCTTATTTCCTTTGGCGGCCAATGGATTGAAGGTCAGGTATGTGGAGAATCCAAATTCTTGGGATTTGGTTCTTGTGTATACTTTCCATTTAATTCTTGGTTGATTATAGTTTACTTGCTGGTGACTTTGTCACGCACCCCCTTATTTTTCCTCCCACAGCCTGCAGGAAACGGGGTAGAGTGGATTGACGATGAGCCTAGAGTTTCATGCCCGTAGACGTGAGAGAGGATGGCAGCTTAAGGATTTTATTATGATGGTTTATGTTTGATGGACTTAAGTTGGAACAAACATTTTAGAATTCTCTTTTTATTTTGCAGACATGGTTGTAGACATTATGTCGGATATTCGGAATGTTTTATTTAAAAGTTTTTATTCTGCCTAAGTTTTGCTTACCTGTCAATATGTAGGCATGAAAGTCCATAAATTTTGCTATGGACTATGACATGTTATGCATTGACGCCTGGTACTCTCCGTAGTGAAGTACGACGGGAGCACCGTATGCGGGTAGGCCGGGTACAGGGCGCTACAAATAAAATAACATTTTCGTGTTATATACACACACACACACATATGCATATATCATTTGTTTTTTTCGTGTCCACACATTCGGGCTATTTGGATATTTTATGCCTCTTGATTGGATGGCGTTCTACAGACATCTTCACTTCTCTAGACACATTTATCTACAATGATGAGATTGTGTTGACTTCATCCACCACACTTGCGGCAATCCGGGCAGACATATATTTGTGGGGTAAATCCATTGATGGGACTAAGTTGGCAGCTAACTATGTACCACTTCACCAAGCGGGAATATTAACTACATTGCACACGAAGCAAGTTAAGATTGTGCATTGACTAGTCCCTCCGCCTGGTCATATGAAACTTAATACCGATGCAGCGGTGGGTCGCATATTCGCGGTGGGAGGTGCCATCTTACGAAATTCATCAGGGGATTGCATTGGTGTTATTTCATTTTGACTTCCGCTAGCGACGCCAATTATTGTGGAGACGCAGGCTGCTCTTTTTGCCCTCTTGTATTTTGTTCCACGTTATCCATGTCTTGTTTTGGAGACCGATTGTTATGAGTTGTTCCATCTTCTTTCGGATCCTTCAGTCTCTCCACACGCTCCACATTTACGCCGTCTCTCTTACTTTATACAGTTGACGCAGACCCAGGTTAATCTTCATTTTGGTTGACGTCAGCTTTGCGATTTCTTTGTTGCCTGTATCTACGGATGCAGGCAACCTCGGTATGCTTTGTTTACTAGTCTTTGATTCATCACTAAATTTATTATTACTCTCTGCTAATGTTTGTGTCTGTTTTGATTGTTTGAGTTGCACATGGGATTGGAGCATCACGGTATCTTTTATAGATATTTTCTTTCATGCAGGTTTGTGTATTCATGTTGATATTTCTTTTCTTTAAACTATAGTTTTCTCGTGAGAGAGTCTCTCACAGCTAATGTAACCACGATATTCCTCTACCACAAGTGAAGGCATTCATTAATAAAAAAACTGACGGTAGGAAGACCATGGTTACATTTATTGTGAGAGACTCTCCCAGGAAAATGCATGAAATGAATACATAAACCTGCACGATAAACGAAATGAAAAGCTAACAATAAGGGAAATATTATATATAAATATACAACAACCTAAACTAATGTATATTGTGATAAACTCCATATTTCCATGTTGCCAGGCTCCCCAGCACAGAAAAATCATCATATGTGTCAATCCATCCATGGGGAATGAGTCATCGAACGCCCATGAATGAAACACAAAGTAATAGTCATACTCGCATAATATGGAAATATTAAAATAATGAAAACAGTAACCATAAACATACCAAGGTTACCTGTATTCATACAAAATACTGGCAACTAAAAGGCAAAAGTGCCAGCCGATCCTCAAGAGTGAGTGTACTGTGGAACATTTATCATCATTTGACCACCAATTGCCGCTCATACATGCCAAAATCCATGGTTAAAAGCAAGAAAAACATAATCGATATAATCAGGAAACCATGGGCGTGAAACATACTGATGTTGTTTGTATTCAAACAGAACACAGGCAACAATAGTAATATACCGCCAAAAGTATCAAATGCCAGCCTAGAAGGAGCAAACGATTGCATTAATGACAGATGTAAACATGCAATGTTGAGAGAGAGTAACATACAAACGTTTCCTGCACCCTTCAATGGCACATGCAACCGATAGATTTATGAAGCCAACCTATTGGAAGACGTAAGTCCTCATAATCGAAGATTAGGGAGTGAAACATCCATCTCGATTGCGCCTCAGACTTCGCATGGTAGAGCAGATAAGGTTGTGTAGATAGATACACCTGTCGAAGAATAACCATGCCGAGAGAATGTGTGGGCCACATTATTTGATTCGCAAGGACAATATTGTAGCAAGGAATCATTGATACACAAAAAGGATGTAGCGCGTTGGAGATCTCTATGTAATGAGCCGGTATATCAATCCGGAGAAGCCAAATATTGAAGCAATAGCCTACAATCTGTCTCAATGATGAGGCCATCATACTCCCTAGCGTAATAGATTAAGGCATATGTCAAAGCTAGCAATTCTGCTCGTAACGGGGACACTGCAGGTGTCATACCCTGTAATTTTCGAGTTCAACATTAGATAATTATAAAAAAACATAAAAAAGACAATGTTAGTAATTGCATATGTTTACAAGGATTAGTAAAAAAAGTTATAGGTAGAAAAATAGGCAAAAAGCAAAAATTGGGAAAATTAGGCCAAAATACCAAAACTACCCCTCCCCACTTAAATGCTGGGAGAGTTACATAAATGAGTATAACTCCCCAATATACCACTATCTTTCGGTTACAAGCAAGAAAATGAGAGGGGGAAACGGCTAGAGGGAGAGAAAAAGAAAGAAAGGAAGAGCGAAAAAGAAGAAGAGAAAAGAAGGAAGGGGAAAGGAAGGAAGAAGAAGAAACTGCAGCCGATCCTAGGAGCAATCCGTCTCAAAATTCAACTTGATCATCGCAAGATTAACTAGATGTAAAGGCAAGTAATCTTTCTATATGCTTTACGCAAATTTTGCTTCAACATGCTCTATGTTCTTATAAAGAGAAAGTTGGATCACACATTTGTATTTCCTGATCTGTTTACGTTAGTTGCTCTATTATGTATTTCTATTGTTGTTGATTGAGTAAAACTATGATCTTTTGGGCCTATTTGTGAGAATAGCTATGTTTTGTTTGATTGTTGTTAAAAGTGCCCTTAAAGTGTCATCTTTGGTGAATTCATTGCCTTGTAATAGTTTCTTATGTTTAGTAACGATACTTTAGATGATTTGGAATGATGTGAGGAAGTTGGAAGGGTTGAATGATGAAATTACTACAATATTTGGTATGGGTTAGAAGGTTGATGACATATCCGGAAGTGTGAATCGTAGAAGGCCTAAGGTTAATGCAGTCTGATAGATGTAAGGATCAAATTGTGTTTTTGTATGTTGTGCATGATGGATTCAGGTAGTAAGGTTGACTTTGAGGTGTGAAGATGAAAGGGGTGAAGGGAGAAGATGAAGAGAAGAAGTTACTACAGAATTGCAGGTTTTGGGAACCGTCAGAACCCTTCGAACACCCACTTTAGGTGCTCAATGTCACATTAGGCGGCTAAAGTAGGCGTTCGACACTTCGAACAGCTCATAAGGCACTTCATGTCACATAAGGCGCCTTATGCAGGCGTTCGATGTGTCAAAACACATTCCAGAATACTCAAAACGCCTAGTATAGGCGCTTTATGTCACATTAGGCGCCTCCTGAAGGCGTTCCAAGTGTTCTGGAAGTCCCTTTTGACACATTAAGCGCTCCATGTATGTGAGATACATTTATTCTCTTCCGTTGCTCATAAAATACAAGTTCCTTTGAGGTGTGCTTGAGTTGTAAACATTAAGTGTGAATGAGTAAGGTTAAGTATGAATTCGAAGTGAATTTGCAATACGAAAGGACATGAAATGGTACGAATGAGGTGTGCTTAAGTTGTAGACATTAAGTGTGAATGAGTAAGGTTAGGCATGAATTCGAAGTGAATTTGCAATGCGAAAGGGCGGGAAATGGTACGAAATAAGATGTGTTTGAGGAAGGGTGATTGAATAAGGCTAAGTGTGAATTCGAAGTGAATTTGTAATACGAAAAGGCCTGAAACAGTACGAGCATGGTGTGTTTGGGCTTCAGTACTTTGTACTTGATATGTAAAGTGCATGTGCATGTTTACACGTTTGATATGATGTAACATGAGCATTCTGCATCGCGACATGAGCACTTTGCATTTTGACATGAGATTTGTTTTGCGAAAGAACACGTGCTATTAAAAGAAGATTAAAGTTTTCAAAAGACAAGTTATGGTTGCTGGTTGATCGCAGGGTATAAAAGTCACGCCTTCTGTGGCAGGGTATAAAAGCGTGACCTGTGAATCAACAGCAGGATATAAAGTTTATGATATAGGGTCGTGGACCTTTCAGCATGGGGTATAAAGTTTATATGTTATGGGGTCGTGGACCTTTTAGCACGGGGTATAAAGTTCTGTTTGTAGGACCTGTATAGCACCACTAGAAGGGGGGTTGAATAGTGAGTGCGGAAAATTTGGGTTTTAAAAACTTTTGGACCAAAAATCTCACTTCTGAAAATAGTTTCTATTTTCAGATCCTGATTTGAAAGATTTAAAATACCTAGTTTTAGACTCAAAAAATTATAAAATTTTGTGAGAATGTACTTTCGGATGTTATAAGATTCTCACGAAAATTTCAAATTAAAAATCCACTCCTAACCCCTTGAAATACGTTTTTGGTCAGATTGCACAAATCTGCCAGAAACCGTACTCCGACTTGAGAAATTTATTCCTATTAATTGGTGACTCCAAATGGTGTGAAATGTTTATGAAAAGACCCTCAAGGTATGTATTTTAGTGGGTTGAAACATTTTTTGAAAATTTCTTTTGGTAAGTATGTCAACCACGTTTATGCTCTCAACCTTTACAAATCTGAAAATCAGATTGCACTAGTCTCAGATCTATTTACCTTTGATGGACTTATACTTATCCAAATGAGTTGAAACTTGCGCCAAATAAAAGCTTGGATATGTGTCTATGTTTCTGAAAAATTTTATAGTTTTTTAAAATCGTTTATTATTTTTACCGTTTCAATAAAGTCAGTGCAGAAAATTGAAAACTGCAAGTAAAGTGCAGTAAAGTAAGAACACCAAGGATTTTATACTGGTTCGGTTAAATCAACCTACTCCAGTCTTCGAGGACACCTTCCTCGATTATCACTAAACACAATAAACACCTTACCACAAGGGTGACTGGATTTAAACACTAACTCCACCCTTTTACAATCAAAACAAACGAGCAAACAAATCACAGACACCACCATCGATCGATTGAAGGTTTGATCACACCTTGATCAACCTTTTACAACAATGAACGAGTGGGGGTGGTATATTCCAAGCCTATACAATATGTGGAATATATGAACAATAGGCTTGAGAGAAGAAGAAGAAGAAAGAAGAGGAGAAGAAGAAAGTAGTAGAGCTTTGTACACTTGAGAGAATGTGAGTAGTTGCTTGGCCTTGTCTTGTACTATCTTCTCCCTATTTAATCACACTTGTCCGCCCCCTTAGGGTATTATTCCGTCTTGAGAATTCTCTTTAATGTCCTTGGAAGATTGCCTTGTGTAGAGATGACACCATCTTGATTACTTGGCACACTATGATTGTAAGGATGACTTGACCTTGCTTACTTGTCACTTTTTGATTGGTCCACCTTGGCATCCTTTAATGAGCTGTAAATTCTGCAAAAAGACTTAAAAAAACATCTTCCCAAAAGTAGTCAAAACATTACTATGCTACCACACTTCAATCCCTTAAATTTTGGGATGCAAATTGAGGTGCATTAAGCCACAAAATCGCCACCTTAAGCATATGCTGAAAACTTTTCAGCATGTGTCTTTCTTTTGAATTGTTTCCTTATGTGGTGCCCTCTTTTATGTCACTAATCTTGTGTGGCATATTCTTCACCAATTGAGATGCCAAATAAGCTCCACCTAGGCTCCAATCAAGATGAAATAGGCGAGTAGAATGAGTTGGCCATGTGCTGAAATTTCATTTTAGTAAGCTTTGTCAAATAATGCACAATATTTACTCATATATGATAAATAATAATCAGCCCTATTTTGAATTTTCTAGAACACTTTAACATGTCTTGAACAAGTAAAAAGTGTCTAGATACATGTTACATCTCATGCAAAAAAAAGCGTTCCATGTGATATGTTCGTAGACAACCGAATTTTTGACTTTCGTCTATTACGCGATTTTTCTCTGATTGAATTCAAATTTCTTGCACGTCATATATATTATTTCACACATAATTCATATAAAATAAAGTAGATATTCAGCTCATGTGACTAGGGAGAGGCGCCCATGTGCTTAGAAAAATTTGAATTTTAAATCTCCATAATTTTAGCCTAAATTGTGGGTGATTTGTGTCTGCCAATATGGAATGATTTAGTGGCGGATTTTAACATGTGAGCCACGAAAGTTTTGGCAATTTATGATGTATATGGCCTGGCCATCTTTATATGGCAAGTACGTGATACGTCGGTGAAGTTTCGGTAGTCACCCGATACGACAATTTTCTGTTTATGACCTTGTAACGTGTTGCTATAATTTTGACGTCACCATGACTTATATCATATGATATAAGACCTGAATATACTCATAAATATGAGATGTATATAGTGGTGTGACGTCGACGTACGTTGTAATATACGTAATGTGTCGGTGGTATGTCGGAATATATGTGTATTGTGTCTTTTTTAAAAATATGAATATTTGTATAATATATATAAGGCGTGTAAGATGAGTAGGGAGGAGACTTTCCATTTTCAAATTTGTTGTCATGTAGCTTCCACCAAATATATTTTCATTTAATGAACTAGTCAGTCCATTAACTTAAGCATTCCACTTAATGAACTAGTTTAGTTCATTAATTGTGGCACCTGAAAATAGTACAAAGACAAAAAATGTTTGCCATATGATTTAAGCTTTAACGCTTCATGGCTTGTCAGTATGGCAACAATATATATAAGCATATGAATCATGTATATCACATAAACGTGTCAAGTAATAAATTATTTATTCATTTCGTAAACTCGTACCATTTAAATCATGCATTTGTAAATCATTCAAACCCTTTTTTCAAACTGTTTGATGTGGATTGATCACCCACAGGGTAAAGTTCTTCTACGGGAATAATAAGATAAGAAGAATTGTGAAATTTTTTGTAAAATGGCACGCATGACATGTTTACGAAAGAAGGCATATGTATGGGTTTTGTTTATTCGGTGTGTGGTTTTAAAGAAGTACATGTATCATGTCACACGAAGCATAAGATTTGACATGCAAGAAATGACATTTGCTTATGATCTGTTTATGTATTACATTTTGCTCGATATATGTTTGTTTTTTATTCGTGTATCATTTATGTGACTTAGTTGGTTTTGATGAGTTGTTATAAAAATGCTATTTGCTAACCTGAGCACCTTATTTTGGGCATTGCTTTATATACTGGTGACTCATCGTGTGTGGCCATGTAAGGTGTATAGACGGGTTACTTGCTAGCGATGTTTTTGCTAAGAATAGATACTCCATCTTCTTTCAGGTGAGCCAGAGTACGAAATGATTTTTGTAGAAGACAACGGCGAGTGGGATTATTGGGGATGATGGTCACTGAAGTGGACAGACTTACGTTCATTCTCTTTTTAGTTGAAGGACTTACTGTTTAATATTTTGGGTTGGAGGATATATTAGACATTTCCCCAAACACGTTTCATTCCCGCTGTGTTTCATTTGGTTATATTAATTGTTATCAAAGTTTTAAATTCTAACACATTTCTGCTGATTTATCTTACATCGTTGATGATCTGTGCTTGCTCTGCTTTAACGATTTGTAGTTCTCGTAGCAAACTATGGTGGGTGCACTTGTACCAATGTCCAGTATCGGGCCGGGTGCGGTACAGGTGGTATCAGAGCCTATGCTTCAGATATATCACAGAAACCTAGGTTCATGACCTTTTAGCAATTTAAGATGTGATTTCCCCTTAAGTTTGATCATTAAGTATAAAAGCTGAATATTTAGAGTTTAAGTATGATCTGAGATGGGTGTGTGCGGGCGTATATATCGTTTAACTTTCTGTATTAATTTTTTTTGTTATACCCCACTAATCTCTTGGATACAATTCTGTGATGCCTTTCCAAAGTATTACGTGCATGAGACAGAAACCTTAGACAAGATAAGGGCGTTCGACAGGCTGAAACAGGGTCGGATGACAGTGTCGGAGTATGTCGACCGTTTTCATGCTTTGGGTAAATTTGCTCCTGCGATCATGTCTGATAATCGCTTAAAGATGACAAGTTCGAGCAAGGTTTGGGCTCAAGAATTCAGTCAGCAATTGTGAATGCGGGGATGAGAACCTACGAGGACAGGCTAGACGTGTGCTTTCGCGTCGAGTGTGATTTCCGAATAGTAGCGGCAAGAGAGGCCGGTGCAGGATATCCTGACAGATGTAAGAGGCTAAAAGAGGAGATTAGAGTTGGTGGCAGGCTCGGATGTTAGGTCAAGATTCATAAGAGAGGCCCGGTCGGGAATTTTTCAGAGACCCCGACCACATATTCCAGATTATACAATAGGCTGTAGGAGTTTGCCGCATTGCAATAAGATCCATGTCGGTGAATGTGGGAAGTTGGCAGGTGTATGTTACCGATGCAGACAGGTGGGTCATCTCATTAGAGATTGTCCAGAGATAAGGAAGAATGCTCTAGAAGAAGCGGCTCAGCAGCCGAGGACGAATGCTCACGTCCATGTCATGACTGACACAAATATTTAGGAAGCCACCAACGTGGTATGAGGTACAATTTTAGTGAATAAGAATTTTCCAATGTACTTTTCGATAGCGGCGGAAGCCACTCTTTCGTGGGACACAGATTTGCTAAGCGCCTTTGTCCTTCACCAGAATGGTTGGAGACTCTGTACCGTGTCCAATCGCCTGAGATCAAATTATGATTTCACGCCAACAGTACAAGGATTGTGGGTTGGAGTTCGGAGAGCAAATGTTCTCCACCACACCGATTCCCATCCAGATGTACGATTTCGACGTCGTATTGGGACTGTACTGATTGCTCAAGTATCACACCAACATTGACTATCGATCAAAACAAGTGACAGTTAAGAATTCTGAGATGGAAGATATAACCTTCCAAGGGGATTGCAGACGATTCAAAGAAAGTTGAAGTTATCACTAGGTGGTCTAGACCCACGAATGTCACTTAAGTCTGGAGTTCCTTGGGTTTTGCTAGTTATTACAGGAAGCTTGTCGAGTGGTTCTCGACAATAGAGATGCCCCTTAGTCGTCTCACTCAAATAAATACAAAATTTGAGTGGTCGGCCGAATGCGAGAAAAGTTTCGCGGAACTTCAGAAGAGGTTGACCACAGTCCTTGTATTGGCTCAGACCTCCGGTACAGATGGGTTTGTGATCTACAGTGATGCGTCGAAGAATGTTCTAGGTTGTGTTTTGATGTAACATGGGCGAGTTATCACATATGCTTCTAGGCAACTAAAACCTTACAAACAGAATTATCTGACGCATGATCTTGAGCTCGCAGCAGTTGTGTTCGCCCTGAGGATTTGGAGGCACTTTTTATAGGAGGAAAAGTGTACTATGTTTACTGATCACAAGAGCCTAAAGTATCTTTTCTTTCAGAAGGAGTTGAACATGGGGCAGCGGTGATGGCCGGAACTGCTAAAGGATTACGAATTGACCATTCATTATCACCTGGGAAAAGCTAATAAAGTGGCTGATGCATTAAGCAGAAAATCTAGCCATGCGCGACAGTCACCACTTGAGAGAGAAATAGAAGAATTTGGATTGGATTTGGTTGACTCTATAGTTAATGTTTTGGCATCATTGACCGTCACCCCGAGTTTGATGGATTGGGTGAAAGAAGCTCAAAAGAAGAATAAGACTGTGGGTGATATTGCTGAGAAACTGAGGTATAGTCAAGTTGATGGTTTTCAGGCTCGTGATAACGGGAGCCTATGGTTTAGTGGGTGAATGTGTGTTCCTGACGTTGATGAACTCAGAAGAGAAATTTTGCAGGAGGCTCACAGTTCAAATGTTATCGCTACATCCCGGTAGCACCAAGAGGTACAGAGACCTCAAACAATATTATTAGTGGTGTGGGATGAAGAGGCATATTGCAGAGTTCATTGAGAGATGTCTGGTGTGTCAACAAGTTGAGGCTGAACACCAACGACCTGGTAGATTATTGCTGCCGTTGGATATTCCAGAGTAGAAATAAGAACGTATCACGATGGACTTTGTGGCTGGTTTACCAAGAACAAGAAATGGATATAACATGATTTTGGTGATTGTGGATCAGTTAACCAAGTCTGCACATTTTTTACCTGTCTCGAGGGGAGTATCTCTTGTTAAGTTGGTAAATTTAGATATGGATAACATTGTCAGCCTGCATGGTGTTCCTCAAAGAGCATAGCGTCTGACCCAGACCAACGATTTACTTCCAAGATCTGGACAGTATTTTAGAGAGCCATGGGTACAGAATTAAGGATGAGTACATCCTATCACCCTCAGACATATGGACGGTCTGAGCAGACTATTCAGACCCTAGAAGATATAGTAAGAGTTTGTGTCCTAGATTTCAAAGAGAGTGGGATGGAATAGTGAAGTTGATGGAGTTCTATTATAATAACAGTCTCCACAATACAATCAATATGGCTTCCTTCGAAGTGTCGTATGGACGGAAGTGCAGGTCCCCGATTTATTAGGATGAAGTCAGCATGAGGACCATCACTGGACCTGAAGTACTTGAGAAGATGCTAGAAAAGGTGAAAATCATTTGAGACGGACTCAAGACAGCTCTTGACCGCAACAAAAGTTGGACGGACTCCAAGCGACGGCCTTTGGAGTTTAATGTAGGTGAAAAAGTCTATTTAAGAGAATCGCCTACAAAGGGTATTATGAGATTTGGAGTGAAAGGCAAGCTAAGCCCCTGTTTTATTGGTCCTTACGAGATACTTGAGAAGGTGGGAGCTTTGGCATATAGGTTGGCGTTACCTCCAGTATTGCCGTAAGTCCATAACGTCTTTCACGTATCACAGTTAAGGAAATATGTGACGGATCCAAGCCATGTGCTCGAAGCACAACCTTTGGAATTCAACGGTGATGTTACTTGAGAAGAGGTACCAGTCAAGATCGTGGATCGGAAGGAACGAGTGTTGAGGAGGCGGTTGATTCCTTATGTGAAGGTCCAATGGATCAATCACACAGAACGGGAAGCCAATTGGGAACTTGAGGAACAGATGCAGCAGAAGTATCCTAAACTTTTCAACTAAGGTACACAAGTTTCGAGGACGAAACTTTTTGTAAGGAGAGTGAAATGTCATACCCCGTAATTTTCGAGTCCAACATTAAATAATTAAAAAAACTTAAAAAAGACAATGTTAGTAATTGCATATGTTTACGAGGATTAGTTAAATAAGTTATAGGTAGAAAAATAGTCAAAAAGCGGAAATTTGAAAAATTAGGCCAAAATACCAAAACTACTCCTCCCCACTTAAATGCTGGGAGAGTTACATAAATGAGTATAACTCCCCACTATACCACTAGCCGTCGGATACAAGTAAGAAAGGGAGAGGGGGAAACGGCTGGAGGGAGAGAAAAAGAAAGAAAGGAAGAAGACAAAAGAAGGAAAGAGAAAGGAAGGAAGAAGAAGAAACTGCGGCCGATCCTAGGAGCAATCCGTCTCAAAATTCAACTTGATCATCGTAAGATTAACTAGATATAAAGGCAAGTAATCTTTCTATACGCTTTACACAAATTTTGATTCAACATGCTCTATGTTCTTATAAAGAGAAAGTTGGATCACACATTTGTATTTCTTGATCTGTTTACGTTAGTTGCTCTGGTATATACTTCTATTGTTGTTGATTGAGTAAAACTATGATCTTTTGGGCCTATTTTTGGGAATAGCTATGTTTTGTTTGATTGTCGTTAAAAGTGCCATTAAAGTGTCATCTTTGGTGAATTCATTGCCTTGTAATAGTTTCTTATGTTTAGTAAAGGTGTTTTAGATGATTTGGAATGATGTGAGGAAGTTGGAAGGGTTGAATGATGAAATTACTACAATATTTGGTTGGGGTTAGAAGGTTGATGACATATCCAGAAATGTGAATAGTAAAAGGCCTAGGGTTAATGCAGTCTGATAGATGTAAGGATCAAGTGTTTCTGTGTGTTGTGCATGATAGATTCAGGTAGTAAGGTTGAATTTGAGGTGTTAAGATGAAAGGGGTGAAGGGAGAAGATGAAGAGAGGAAGTTACTGCAGAATTGCAAGTTTTACAAACCGTCAAAACCCTTCGAACACCTACTTTAGGCGCTTAATGTCACATTACGCGTCTAAAGTAGGCGTTCGATGTGTCCCAATGCATTCCAGAACACTTTGAACATCTCATAAGGCGTTTCATGTCACATAAGACGCCTTATGTATGCGTTCAATGTATCACAGCACATTCAAGAATACTTTGAACACCTAGTATAGGCACTCCATGTCACATTAGACGCCTCCTAAAGGCGTTCCAAGTGTTCTGGAAGTCCCTTTTGACACATTAAGCACTCCATGTATGTGAGATACCTTTTTTCTCTTCCATTGCTCTTAAAATACAAGTGTCTTTGAGGTGTGCTCGAGTTGTAAACATTAAGTGTGAATGAGTAAGGTTAAGTATAAATTCGAAGTGAATTTGCAATACGAAAGGGCATGAAATGGTACGAATGAGGTGTGCTTGAGTTGTAAACATTAAGTGTGAATGAGTAAGGTTAGACATGAAATTGAAATGAATTTACAATACGAAAGGGCGGAAAATGATACGAATAAGGTGTGTTTGAGGAAGTGTGATTGAATAAGGCTAAGTGAGAACTCGAAGTGAATTTGTAATACGAAAGGGCCTGAAACGGTACGAGCATGGTGTGTTTAAGGTTCATGACTTTGTACTTGATATGTAAAGTGTGTGTGTATGTTTACATGTTTGATATGATGTAACATGAGCATTATGCATCACGACTTGAACACTTTGCATTTTGACATGAGATTTGCTTTGCGAAAGAACATGTGTTTGTAAAAGAAGATTAAAGTTTTCGAAAGACAAGTTATGGCTGCTGGTTGATCGCAGGGTATACAAGTCACGCCTGCTGTGGCAGGGTATAAAAGCATGACCTGTGAATCAACAGCAGGGCATAAATTTTATGATATGGGGTCGTGGACCTTTCAGCATGGGGTATAAAGTTCTGTTTCCTGTGGATTGATCACCCACATGGTATAAAGTTCTGCTATACGAATAATAAGATAAGAAGAATTGTGAAAAGTTTTGAGAAATGACACGCATGACATGTTTAAGAAAGAAGGCATATGTATGGGTTTTGTTTAGTTCAGTGTGTGGTTTTAAAGAAGTACATGCATCATGTGACACGAAGCATAAGATTTGACATGCAAGAAATGACATTCGCATATGATCTGTTTATGTAGCACGTTTTGTTCTATATATGCTTGTTTCATATTTGTGTATCATTTGTGTGACTTGGTTTTGATGAGTTGTTATGAAAATGCTATTTGTTAACCCGAGCACCTTATTTTGTGCATTGCTTTATATACTGGTGACTCGTCGTGTGTGGTCCTGTAAGGTGTATAGATGGGTTACTTGCTAGCGATGTTTTCGCTAAGAACATATACTCCATCTTCTTTCAGGTGAGCCAGAGTACGAAAAGATTTTTGTAGAAGACAACGACGAGTGGGCTCATTGGGGATGATGGTCACTGAAGTGGACAGACTTACGTTCATTCCCTTTTTAGTTGAAGGACTTACTGCTTAATATTTTGGATTGGAGGATATATTAGACATTTCTCCATACGCGTTTCAATTCCGCTGTGTTTCATTTGGTTAGATTAATTGTTATTGAAGTTTTAAATTTTACGATGTTTCTGCTGATTTATCTTACGTCATTGATGACGTGTGCTTGATCTGCTCTGGTGCTTCGTAGTTCTCGTAGCAGACTACGACTGGTGCACTGATACCGATGTCAGTATCGGGCCGGGATGCTATAGCAGGTAAGGCAAAAGTGATTGCTGAAATAAATCTCCCTTGTGCATCCCGCAAGATAGGTCCAGCTGCCGCCTTAAAGCGTCCTGATGTCGTGCCCACATTCAATTTGAACCTGCCTGTTGGGGGAAGCTCTCACCTTATCACCCTAAGCCGACGCATCTGTAATGGTGGAGAGAAATGCCGAGAGATTAGATGAGGTATCGACTGTGAAAATTTACGGCCTTTTGTTGCATCACACCAAGTGTATATAGATGAACGAATCCTCTCAAATAAGCGTCTATAGGTGATTCATCGCCAAAGCGAATGGACGTATATTCCTTCCAAACAGCCTAGACTACCAACGAACGAGCAATAACTTGTACTTGACCCTGCATAGATAAGGCCGAAGAAGAGCGCCAACCAACGAAGCAAATGTGTAAAAATAGTCGACTGTCTGGGTATAGGACCAGCAAATACGACTAAAATCTGTTGCCAAAGGGATCTTATAGGCAGACAATGAAGAAATATATGATCCTGTGAATCAGACAGTAGCCTGCAGAAAGCACATTGGGAAGGAAACACCGAAAGCCGTGAGCGAAAATTATCCACCACCGGTAACGATCGAGTCCATAGTTTCCAAAGAAAAATCTTACAGCTTGGAGCTAAACCCTGCCACCAAACATAACGAGACCATGTAAATGAAGATGAAGTCGTGGTAAGTAAGGCGTAGGCCGATTTTATAGAAAATTGCTTGGAGCATGTGTTGTCCAGTTAATGCCGTCTGGGGTCCGGTCAACACGAGGGGCCAAATAATCATGAATGCTGCAAATACGCTTCCAAATTGCTGAGTCATAAATATATGAATAAAGCTCACTGCGTTGACCATACTTTGCCCGACTATAAACTGCCCAGAGAGAATTAGAGTGATGATATTTCCACCAAAGTAAGCAATCATAGGTGTGTTGCACTGTCAAGAGATTACGAATGCCTAATCCTCCTGCCTCTATTGGATGACAGATGTGCTCCCAAGAAGTCCAGTGGTGCCGACTATTCCACAAAAATTTTGACATCTTTCGATGTAATGAATGTATAACACTCTTCGGGAGACGAGAGCTGGCTATGATATTAAAGGGAATAGAACACAAAACCTGTCGAATAAGGACAAGGTGTCCAGCCATAGAGAGCAACTTGGTAGACCATGCATTTAACTTAGCATCAAAATGGTTAAGTAATAAAACACAATATTGTGCTCTATTAATCCCCTTATAAAGAAATGGCCCAACATATTTTATTCGTAAAGATGCTAACCGCATACCTAAGACATATGAGACACGCACACCAGAAACACCTCTCTTGACCACCACTTGACTTTTATGATAATTAACCAGCTGACCCAAAGCTTGTTGATATGACTCTAAAAAAAGATGAAAGTAATGCAAGTTCCAAACTGATCCATTTAAAAATACCACCAAATCATCTGCAAAACCCAAATGAGTAAATTGCGGAACCCTGCCTGCTTGAAAGTCGTTGATATAGCCTGAGTGCATCAGAAATTTAATGCTCTAGAGAACCCTTCGGACATAGGATAAACAGCAGGGGAGATAAAAGATTCCCTTGCTTTACACCTCGACCCATAGGAAAATAACCCAGAGGCTTGTCATTGATCAACATTGAACATCTTGTAGCCGAAAGGTTATTGAGCAAAATCCATATTAAGTGAGAATCAAAGCCCATTTTGGTTAACACTTTTTCCAAGTAAGTCCAACATACTCGATCAAATGCCTTGACCATATCTAACTTGACAATAACATGACCTCCTCTCGATGGACGATCTAATATATGCACCATTTCTTAGGCTAAAAGAATATGTCCTTTAATACCATTGCCCTTCATAAAACCAGCTGGAGAAATAAGCCGTGGGAGTAAAGAAGACAACTGTGTGGCCAGCAACCTGGTAATGACCTTAGAGAAAAAATTTGTTAAACAAATAAGGAAAAAATCAGCAAAGGTTTCAGGATTAACCACCTTGGGAAGAAGTGTAATAAGAGCCGATGCTACTTACATTGGCGGTCGAATGCCGAAAATATTCCTGCACTGCTTTGAGAACATCCAAATGAAGAACCGGTCAAAATGGCGATAAAACGAGCCTAGAAAACCGTCAGGGCCAGCTGCACTAGAAGGACTAAGGTCCCAGACTGCTTGCCTAACCTCCTGTAAAGTGGGAATGGAAGTAAGCTGGATATTATCCTCTGGTAGCAGTAACTGCGGGATATACTGCAGAATAGAAACATGCTGAGAAGAAGTGTCTGCTGCAAATAAATTCTGATAATATCGTATATCCTCCGCTTCAATGTCGCCCGAGGCCATACACACCACACCAAACCATCCTCTCGAATAACACGACGGATATTTTGGCGACGGCGACGATCTTTTACGGTGTGATGATAAAATTTGGTTTTTGCATCACCGTCTGTCAACCATTTAATATTTGCCTTCTGCTTCCAAAAAAGCAAGGCTCGGTTTTCTGCACTGCGTAATATGTCATACCGCGAGAATACTCGGCCTGTGTAGCCTCTGACGACGCTGAATCAAAAAGCCGCTCACATCGTGTTGCCTCAGTCTCCGCTGCATTGACCGCATCAAATGTATTGCCAAATACATCCTTATTCCATCGCCTAAGGTGATGTTTAAGTTGGCGAAGTTTATCGTACAACCCCCACATTCCTCCCACTATTGCAAAAGAGTTCCAAGAATGATGCACAAAACTATCAAAATCAGGGTGTGTGGCCCATAAATCCAAGTACCAGAATGAAGCAACTGGCGGCAAGACATCAGATACACATTCAAGATAAAGTGTAGAATGATCCGAAAATGTATGATTCAGGTTCTGATACTGAACCGAAGAGAATAAATCCAAAAAGGATTGTGAGTAGAGAAAAAGATCCAATCTACGCCAAACCCTCCTTAAGCCATGGCCATCACTCCAAGTAAATGGAGAACCCTGATAAGAGTTTGAGTGATTTACGAACATGATTTAAACACAAGGTGTTTAAGAAATGCATGACAATTTTATTACTTGACACGTTTTTGTTATAAACTTTCCTTATATACTTTATATGTAATGCTGCCATATGAACCTTTAAAGCTTACATCAAATGGCAAACATTTGTTGTATTTGAACTATTTTCAGGTGCCACCATTAATGAACTAAACTAGTTCATTAAGTGAAATACTTAGTTAAATGAACTAAGTAGTTCATTAAATGGAGATATATTTGGAGAAGGCATGATGGCAACAAACTTAGAAATGGAAAGTCTCCTCTCACTTCTCTTCACATGTTTTATATATATAAAAATGATATATATATTCAGATTTTTTTTATAAAAAGGCACAATACACATATATTCCGACGTACTACCGACACGTTACATATATTACAAACGTGCGTCAACGTCACATCACTATACTTACCTCGTATTTATGAGTATATTCAGGTCTTATATCATATGATATAAGTCATGGCGATGGCAAAATTATTACAACACGTTACAAGGTTGTAAACCGAAAATTGTCATATCGGGTGACTGCCGAAACTTCGCCAACGTGTCACGCACTTGCCATGTATAGAACGCCAGACCATATACTCTAAAAGGAGCCAAACATTTCGTGGCTAACATGTTACATTCAGCCATAAAATCATTCCATGTTGGCACACACAAATCACCCCCAATTAAGCCCAAATTATGGAGATTCCAAATTCAATATTTTTGTCACATGGGGCGCCACTTTAATCAGACATTAGGGTTGAATATTCAATTTATTTATGTATATTATGTGTGATATAATATATATAACATGTGCAAAAAATTTTGAATTTAATCAGAGAAAAATTGCGTAATCGACAAAAGTCGAAAATTCCGTTTTCTACAAACACAACACATGGAACGTTTTTGGCATGACATGTAACATGTATGTAGACACTTATTACATATTCAATACATGTTAAAGTGTACTAGAATATTCAAATTAGGGCTGATTGGAATATACCATACTTGTGTAATTATTGTGCACTATTTTACAAAGTCTATAAAAATGAAATTCAGCACATGTTGGAGACCATATCACACGCCTACTGCAGCCTTGGTGGAGCTAATGTGGAGCTTAGTTGGCATCTCAATTGGTAGAGAATAAGCCACACAAGGTTAGTGACATAATGGAGGGAGCTACACAAGGTAACAATTCAAACTTTGTAGCAAATGTAACACATGCTGAAAATTCAACATGTGAGGCAATGTGGTGGCCGATTTTTGAGTCTTGATGGTGATCGAATTTGCTTCCAAAATTGAAGGGATTAATTGTTGAGTATTTGGAAATGTTTTAAACCTTATTTGTCACATGCTTCTAGACTTTAACCTAAGATTTTTAAAGCTACTAATTGGTGAAAAGACTCATCCAATCATAGAGTGCCAAGTAAGCAAAGCCAAGACATTCATCCAATCAAGTTGTGCCAAGTAAGCAAGATGGTATCATATCTACACAAGACAATCTTCCAAGGACATAAAAGAGAATTCTCAAGATGGAAGAAAAGTCCTAGGGGGCGGCCATGTTATGATAAAAAGAAGAGAAGAGAGGCAAACAAAAGAAAGACAACTCCCATAATCTCACAAGTGCAAAAAGTGTCTTCTACTTTCTTCTTCTACATTTCTTTCTTCTTCTTCTTCTCTCAAGCCTATTGTTCTTATATTCAAAATATTGAACATGCTTTGATTAGACCACCATATACATTTCAATTATTGTAAAAGGATTGATCAAGGTGTGGTCAAACCTTCATCCGTTTGGTGGTGGTGTTTGTGATCGGTGTGATTGATTGTATTGTGTGTAAAGGGTTAGAGTTGGTGTGTAACTCCAGAAACCCTTGTGGTAAGGTGTTTTCTATGATTAGTGATAACCGAGGAAGTTGTCCTCGAAGACTGGAGTAGGTTGTGTTAACCGAACTAGTATAAAATTCTCGGTGTTATTACTTTCAACATTTTACTTTCAGTTTCTAGCACTTTGCATCGTTTTCATTGCAATAGTAAAAATATGAAACGAACTTCAAAAATCGTAAAATTTTTCAGAAACATAATTAAACCTCTTAGCTTTCATTTTGTATGAGTTTCACCCTATTTGGATAAGTATAAGTCTATCAAACGTTAATAGTTCTGAGACTAGTGCAATCTGATTTTCAGACTTGCAAAGGTTGAGAACATTAACGTATTTGACATACTTAACAAAAGAATTTTCCAAAACTGTTTCAACCCGTTAAAATAAATATCTTAAGGGGTTTTTTCATTAAAGTTTTAGACCATTTGAAGTTACGAATTAATCGAAATAAAATTTTCAAATTGGAGTACTTTTTCTGGCAGATTCACGCATTCTGACCACAAACGTATTTTCAAAGGGTTAGAGGTTGAATGTTAATCTGAAATTTTCGTAGAGAAAAATGGTTTTGAGTGATTTTCAAATACATGATTTAAATGAGCACAAAAATGAGCATGACAAAAACGTGTGCATGATACAAACGTATGCATGATATATTGCTTGTTACTTGCCTTATTTAGCTTATATATAATGTTACCGTACTGACGAGCCATGAAGCATTAAAGCTTACATCATATTGCAAACATTTATTGTGTTTATACTATTTTCAGGTGCCACCATTAATGAACAAAACTAGTTCATTAAGTGAAGTACTTAGTTAATTAAACTAAGTAGTTTATTAAAGGAAGCTACATTTGGAAAAGGAACAAAGGCAACAAGGCTAAGGAAGGAAAGTATTCTCCTCCTCCCCTCGATTTAATATACACGCCATATACATATATAAATATATATTTTCAGAATATTTGAAAAAGGCACATACACATGTATTCCAACGTACTACCAACACGTTATATATTTTACGTACGTATGTTAACGTCACACCACTATACTTAACTCATATTTATGAGTATATTCAGGTCTTATATCATATGATATAAGTCATGGTGATGACAAATTAAATACGACACGTTAAAAGGTTCTAAACCAAAAATTATTGTATCGGGCGAATACCAAAACTTTGCCAACGTGTCACGTACTTGCCATAAATAAATGGCCAGCTCCTACACCTCAAAAACCATCAAAAATTTCGTGCCTATGGTAATATTTTCAGCCAAAAATTCTTTCCATGTTGGCACACACAAATCACCCCACATTAAGGCCAAAATGTGAAGATTCCAATTTTAATTTTGTCACATGTTAATGACACCATTTTAGACCAGCCAAGTTCTGAGATTTAAAGTATATATATATATTATGTGTAACATAATATATATAACATGTGCAAAAATTTGGAATTTAATTAGAGAAAAATCGGGTAATCGATAAATATCGAAAATTTGATTTTCTACGTACACATTGCATGGAACGTTTTTGGCACATCATACAACACGTATCTAGACACTTTTTACATATGTCATACATCTTAAAGTGTTATAGAAAATTAAATTAAGGGCTGATTGGAATATAACATGTGTGTATTATTAAATGTGCACTATTTTACAAAGTTAGCAAAAATAAAATTCAGCACATGCATATACATGTATACACGCCACCTACAGCTGAGATGGAGCATATGTGGAGCCTTGTTGGCATATTGGTTGGTCAAGAATCAATCATACAATGTGGTGACTTAAAGAAAGGAACTACAAAAGGTAACATTTCAAATCTTTGTCACAATTGTGACACATGCTGAAAATTCAGCATGTGTGCTAATGTGCGCATGTTTTCAACATCATTATGAGGGCGATTTTACTTCTTGATTAAGGTGGATTAATTGGAAGATAATTTGGAAGCATTTTGAACAAGTTATGGAATTAAAGTGGTGATATATTTGAATATCACACATGCTGAAAATTTCAGCATGTGTAGAATTGTACATGGCCGAATTTTAGGCCACATTATTGTCTAATGTTTATTCCATAAAAGATGAGAATAATGCATACTAAATGGTGATTGAATTATCTTTTGTTTCCTTGGATTAAATCAATACAAAATAGGCAATATTTTGAATGAAATGTAAATGTGACACATGCTGAAATTTCAGCATGGTATGGCCGATTTTTGCATCCTTGTTTGGAGAAAATTGTCTTGCTAAATTTATGTGATGATCTTGGAAGTTATGGTAATGGTTTTATGATGATTTTGGCACATGTTTTAAGTGTTATTCTCAGATTTTCCTAGTCATCAAATGATGACAACATTCAACCAATCAATAAGTGCCAAGTAAGCAAGAGCTTAATGATAATCCAATGAGAACATGCCAAGTAAGCAAGACCATGTAACAATGATGTCTTACATTCTCCCAAGGACTTAGAAGACAATTTTCAAGAGGGGGATACTACAAGGGGGACGGCCATATGAGCATTAATAGGAAAGAAGATGAGCAAAAACAAGATAAGAACATGAGTTGCAAAATTCAAAAATCAAAAGTGTTCTAGCCTTCTTCTTCTACACTCTCTTTCTTTCTTCTTCTTGAAAGCCTATTGTACTTATATTCATATTCTTGAATACACTTAGATTAGACTACCACACATTCTTTATCTTTGTAAAAGATTGATCAAGGTGTAATCAATCTTCATTCTTGCAAGGTGGTGGTGTTCGCGTGCATTATATTGAACATACAAGGTTTGTAAAGGGTTTGAGTTGGTGTGTAACTCCATCAACCCTGTGGTAATGTGTTTTTGAGTTGTGTGATTAGTGTGAACCGAGGAAGGTGTTCCTCGAAGACTAGAGTAGGTTGTTGATAACCGAACCAGTATAAAATTCTTGGTGTCATTTACTTTCAGCACTGATTTTCTGTTTCAGCATTGTTTACTTTATTTAATCACGTTCGTAAAAATAGTAAACGAATTTCAAAATCACAAAATTTTCAAGTCACATAGCCACACGTTTCAAGGTTCTTTTGGCGCAAGTTTCAACCCTTTTGGACAAGTATAAGTCAATCAGACATCCAAAGATCTAAGACTAGTGCAGTCTGATTTTCAGGCTTGCAAAGGTTGAGACTTTGAGTGTATTTGACTAAGTTCCCGAAAGCATTTTTTAAAACTGTTTCAAAACTTTTAAATATGACATATAAGGGGTTATTGGTTAAAATTTCAGAGCATTTGGACTTGTGCACAAATAGGAATTAATTTTTCAAACCAGTATACCGTTTCTGACAGATTTGCGCAATCTGACCACCAACGAATTTTCAAGGAGTTAGAGGTTGAATTTAAATCTAAAATTCTTAGGAGACACTCATAACATCTGAGGCTAAGTTCTCTCCAAAGTTCAGAATTTTTGAAGACCTGCAACCTAGATTTCAAAACGTTTTAAAACTGGTCCTGAAAACAGAAACTGTTTTCAGAAGTTGGGTTTTTGGTTCAAACTATTTTAAAAACCACATTTTTCGCACCCACTATTCAACCCCCCTTCTAGTGGTGCCTTGCAGATCCTACAAGTGGTATCAGAGCGCAGGAACACTCACAACAAAAGGATCCAACGATCTACGTGAGATGGCATCCACTAGCTATAACACCGTGCAAGAAGGAATGTCAACCATAAGGCCTCCTCTTTTTGACGATGAGTCTTTCATTCAATGGAAAGTAAGAATGAAACTTTTCCTTATGGCAATAGACATTGATCTTTGGTCGATTATAGAAGATGGTCCATTTGTTCCATCAAAGTTGTCCACTGTAGAAGGAATCACATTAGAGGTCGTTAAGCCTAGGCAAGAATACACTAGTGATGATAAAAAGAGACTAAGCATGAATGCTAGGGCTATGCAGTTACTTTTAAATGGACTAAGTAAAAGTGAATCAAGCTATGTTTCAAATTGTTCTATTGCACAAGAAATGTGGAGAATACTTGAAATGAAACACGAAGGCACTAGTCAAGTAAAAGAGTCCAAGATCAACATGCTTATGTCCACACTCGAGTCATTTAAATTATTGCCTAACGAATCTATCGTTGATATGGATCTTCGCTTGACTAACATCTACAATTCTCTTGAGTCTCTTGGCAAAGCCTTTACTATACAGGAAAAGGTACAAAAGGTCTTGCGAAGCCTTCCATCTGAGTGGGACTCTAAAGTAACTGCCATAGAAGAAAGCAAAGAGACTAAATCGATTAAGATGGAAGAACTAATTGGATCACTTAAGGTATATGAAAACAAACTCGCTTTAAGACATTCTGAGTCTATTTCTAATAATGATAGGTCTATAGCATTTAAATTAAATGAATACGTCGTAGATGATAGTGACATAGATTCCGATGATGAGGACTTAATCACGATGGCTAGAAGATTAAGAAAAATATTGAGAAAATCGATTAAACATAAGTCTACCTCATCTAAGGATCATAAAAATAAAAATAAGGAAATAAAGTGCTATGAATGCGGCAAACTTGGACATCTATCATATGGTTGCCCTAATAAAGAAAAACAAACAAACAAATACCCTGACAAGGATCGGAACAAGAATAGACTCATCTCAGAACCTAAGCAAAGGAGAAGAGCCTTCAAAGCCTCCACTTGGAGTGACACATCTGAATCTGAGACCGATGATACGAAAGAACAAAAGGCACAAGTATGCTTTACATCTAAGGCATCAAATGATGTATCTTCTAACTCTGATTCTGATTTTGAATATTCTAATGATGATTTATTTAGACAATGTTTAGAATTGGACAAGTTTTCAAAAACTCTTGCAAAAGAAAAGAAACGATTAATTGAAGACAGAAATTGTTAGAATCTTCTAACAAAGATCTTGTGTCTCAATTAAACGATTCAAAAGAAGAGTCGTCATGCATTATAAATTCATTAAAGTCTGAGATTTCATCATTGACATCCGAGAACACTGAATTGAAATCCGAGATTTCAAACTTGAAATCAAGGAATGTGGATGTAGAGAAAAAGGTGAAACAATTTGACACGAGAACAAACATGCTAGATCACATCATTTCTTTTCAAAAGCATGATAGTGACAAAACCGGACTAGGATACATTGAGAAAAGTAATCCACAAAATAAACCAACCAAATTCATCCCATCTAAGAAAATAGATGCATCAAAGACATATGTGGCATCTAAGAAGACGCATAGGCCTTTTCTTATGACATCTCGACGTGCTTCTTCTTCACATCATGCAAAATATAATTATGTGCCATATAGATATGAGAAGAAACAAGTGATGCATACGCGACACTCGTATCAAAAAAATGCATCTAGATCACGTACCGTGCATGCAAACCGAAATGCTTATCAAAAACAGAAACCATACTACATGCATGATGGGATTCTTGGCCAAAGGCCAAACGCATTTGTCCCTAACATATATTATGTTGCGTTCTCATCACCTTTCTCAACCTCTTGGAAGACCTAGAAAGGTCACCCAAATTTGGGTACCAAAAGGGACATTTCAAAGGGTTGAATAAATAACCCTTACGAACGCACGTTATATGAAATGCATGATTTTTTTCTTCTTCATCTTACAGGCATCTTTTGATTTACTTTTCAAAATAAAGGGGAGAGATAGCATAATTTAAGGGGGAGAGAGATACTAATTGCATAAATTAAGGGGGAGCGACTCGGTATTTAAAATTCAAGTTTTGATTTTATGCATGATTGAAAGGGGAGCGATATGATTTAAATCATGAGCATAGGTTATTTTGAAAATCATCAAAAGGGGAGATTGTAGAGAAAAATGGGTTTGAGTGATTTTCAAATACATGATTTAAATGTGTACAAAAATGAGGATGACAAAAACGTGTGCATGATACAAACGTATGCATGATATATTGCTTATTACTTACCTTATTTAGCTTATATATAATGTTGCCGTACTGACGAGCCATGAAGCATTAAAGCTTACATCATATGGCAAACATTTGTTGTGTTTATACTATTTTCAGGTGCCACCATTAATGAACTAAACTAGTTCATTAAGTGAAGTACTTAGTTAATTAAACTAAGTAGTTTATTAAAGGAAGCTATATTTGGAAAAGGCACAAAGGCAACAAGGCTAAGGAAGGAAAGTCTTCTCCTCCTTCCCTCATTTAATATACACGCCATATACATATATAAATATATATTTTCAGAATTTTTTGAAAATGGCACATACACATGTATTCCAACGTACTACAGACACGTTATATATTTTACGTACGTATGTTAACGTCACACCACTATACTTTAACTCATATTTATGAGTATATTCAGGTCTTATATCATATGATATAAGTCATGGTGATGACAAATTAAATACGATACGTTAAAAGGTTCTAAACCGAAAATTGTCGTATCGGGCGAATACCGAAACTTCGCCAACGTGTCACGTACTTGCCATAAATAAATGGCCATCCCCTACACCTCAAAAACCATCAAAAAATTCGTGCCTATGATAATATTTTCAGCCAAAAATTCTTCCATGTTGGCACACACAAATCACCCCACATTAAGGCCAAAATGTGAAAATTCCAATTTTAATTTGTCACATGTGAATGGTGCCACTTTAGACCAGCCAAGTGCTGAGATTTTAAAGTATATATTATATATATTATGTGTAACCTAATATATATATAACATGTGCATAAAGTTGGAATTTAATTAGAGAAAAATCGGGTAATCGATAAATATCGAAAATTCGATTTTCTACGTACACAATGCATGGAACGTTTTTGGAACATCATACGACACGTATCTAGACACTTTTTACCATATGTCATACATCTTAAAGTGTTCTAGAAAATTAAATTAAGGGCTGATTGGAATATAACATGTGTGTATTATTAAATGTGCACTATTTTACAAGTTAGCAAAAATAAAATTCAGCACATGCATATACATGTATACACGCCACCTACAGCTGAGATGGAGCATATGTGGAGCCTTGTTGGCATATTGATTGGTCAAGAATCAATCATACAATGTTGGTGACTTAAAGAAAGGAACTACAAAAGTTAACATTTCAAATCTTTGTCACAATTGTGACACATGCTGAAAATTCAGCATGTGTGCTAATGTGTGCACGTTTTCAACATCATTATGAGGGAGATTTTACTTCTTGATTAAGGTGGATTAATTGGAAGATAATTTGGAAGCATTTTGAATAAGTTATGCAATTGAAGTGGTGATATATTTGAATATCACACATGCTGAAATTTCAGCAAGTGTAGAAGTGTACATGGCCGAATTTTAGGCCACATTATTGTCTAATTTTTATTCCATAAAAGATGAGAATAATGCATACTCAATGGTGATTGAATTATCCTTTGTTTTCTTGGATTAAATCAATACAAAATAGGCAATATTTTGAATGAAATGTAAATGTGACACATGCTGAAATTTCAGCATGGTATGGCCGATTTTGCATCCTTGTTTGGAGAAAATTGTCTTGCTAAATTTATGTGATGATCTTGGAAGTTATGGTAATGGTTTTTATGATGATTTTGGCACATGTTTTAAGTGTTATTCTCAGATTTTCCTAGTCATCAAATGATGACAACATTCAACCAATCAATGAGTGCCAAGTAAGCAAGAGCTTAATGATCATCCAATGAGAACATGCCAAGTAAGCAAGACCATGTCACAATGATGTCTTACATTCTCCCAAGGACTTAGAAGACAATTTTCAAGAGGGGGATACTACAAGGGGGACGGCCATATGAGCATTAAAAGGAAAGAAGATGAGCAAAAACAAGACAAGAACAACACTTGCAAAATTCAAAATCAAAAGTGTTCTAGCCTTCTTCTTCTACCTCTATTTCTTTCTTCTTCTTGAAAGCCTATTGTACTTATATTCATATTCTTGAATAGGCTTATCTTAGACCACCACAATTCTTTATCTTTGTAAAAGATTGATCAAGGTGTGATCAATCTTCATTCTTGCAAGGTGGTGGTGTTTGTGTGCATTGTATTGAACATACAAGGTCTGTAAAGGGTTGGAGTTGGTGTGTAACTCCATCAACCCTGTGTAAGGTGTTTTTGAGTTGTGTGATTAGTGTGAACCGGGAAGGTGTTTCCTCGAAGACTGGAGTAGGTTGTTGATAACCGAACCAGTATAAGACTGGAGTAGGGTTGAAATTTACTTTCAGCACTGATTTTCTGTTTCAGCACTGTTTACTGTATTTAATCACGTTCGTAAAAATAGTAAACGAATTTTAAAATCAAAAAAATTTCAGGAAACATAGCCACACGTTTCGAGGTTCTTTTGGCGTAAGTTTCAACCCTTTAGACAAGTATAAGTCGATCAAACATCCAAAGTTCTGAGACTAGTGCAGTCTGATTTTCAGGCTTGCAAAGGTTGAGACTTTGAGTGTATTTGACTAAGTTCCTGAAAGAATTTTCAAAACTGTTTCAACCCATTTAAATATAACATATAAGGGGTTAGTGGTTAATATTTCAGAGCATTTGGAGTTGTGTACAAATATGAATTAATTTTTCAAACCAGTTGTACGTTTCTGGCAGATTTGAGCAATCTGACCACCAACAAATTTTCAAGGGGTTAGAGGTTGAATTTAATCTGAAATTTTTAGGAGACACTAATAACATCTGAGGCTTAAGTTCTTTGCAAATTTCAGAATTTTGAAGACCTGAAACCTAGATTCAAAACATTTTAAAACTGGTTCCTGAAAACAGAAACTGTTTTCAGGAAGTTGGGTTTTGGTTTAAAAGGATTTTAAAAAACCACATTTTCCGCACCCACTATTCAACTCCCCCTTCTAATGGTGCCTTGCAGATCCTACAATTTGAGGAGATACTCAGGACATCTTATAGTAGAATCTCTCCAAATTTCAGAATTTTTGAAGGTCTGTAACCACGTCTTTCAACGTTTCAAATCAAGATATGAAAACGATAACTGTTTTCAGAAATTAGGTTTTTGGGTCAAAATATTTTAAAAACCAAATTTCGCCCCTAATATTCAACCCTCCCGTTCTAGTGGTGCTATACAGGTCCTACAAGTGGTATCAGAGCGCAGGCACACTAACGACAATGAGATCCAACGATATTAGTGAGATGGCAACACTAACTTTAAAACCGAGCAAGAAGGTATGTCGAGTCAAAGGCCTCTTTTTTTCATGGTGAGTCCTTTATCCAATGGAAACTTAAAATGAAACTTTATCTTGTGGCTATTGATATTGATTTGTGGTCTATATAGAAGACAGTCTATCCTTTCTATCTAAGTTATCTACTGTTGATGGAGTCACACTAGAA
The DNA here is from genome assembly GCA_036186865.1 of Eustoma russellianum. Taxonomy (NCBI): domain Eukaryota; kingdom Viridiplantae; phylum Streptophyta; class Magnoliopsida; order Gentianales; family Gentianaceae; genus Eustoma; species Eustoma russellianum. The sequence continues at coordinate 17,741,748 of AP025046.1, read as the reverse complement.
GTTATAAAACCAAAAAAGAATACACTAGTGATAACAAAAAGAGATTAAGTATGATGCTAGAGTCATGCAACTACTTTTAAACGGGCAACATAAAAGTGATTCAAATTACTGTCTAATTACTCTAGTGCTCAAGAGATGTGGAGGATTCTAGAAATGAAACACCAAGGGACTAGTCAAGTCAAAGATTCTAAAATAAATATGCTTATGTTACTCTTGAGTCTTTTAAATTATTCCCAATGAATCTATCGTTGATATGGACTTACGATTGACTAACATCTACAATTCTTTGAGTCTCTTGGCAAAGCTTTTTCTACACAGGAAAAGGTTCAAAAGGTGTTAAGGAGTCTCCCATCCGAATGGGATTCAAAAGTCACTGCAATCGAAGAAAGTAAGGATACTAAATCGATAAAAATGGAGGAATTGATGATCATTAAAGGTATATGAAAACAAACTCACTTTAAGAAATTCCGAATCTACTTTAAACAAGATAAGGTTATAGCGTTTAAATCAAATGAATACGTCTCTATTCTTATGATCGAGTAGATGATAGTGACAGATTCCGATGATGAAGATCTAATCACGATGGCTAGAAGATTAAGAAAGATCATGAGAAAATCAATTAAAACAAACACAAGCCTACTTCATCTAAGAACCATAGAAATAAAAATAATGAGGAAATAAAGTGTTATGAATGGGAAACTTGGACACTTGTCATATGATTGCCCTAACAAGGACAAACAAACGAACAAACACCTTGACAAGGATCGGATCAAAACTAGACTCGTCTCAGAACCTAAACAAGGAGAAGAGCCTTCAAAGCCTCCACTTGGAGTGATTCATCCGACTCTGAGACTGATGATACGGAAGAACAAACGGCACAAGTATGCTTTACATCTAAGGCATCAAATGAGGTATCTTCTGACTCTGATTTGATTCTGAACCTTCTTATGATGATTTGTTTAGTCAATATTTAGAATTGCATAAATTCACAAAGACTCTTGAAAAAGAAAAAACGATTAATTGAAGACGAAGTTGTTAGAATCTTCTAACACGAACCTTGTTTCTTAATTAAACGATTCAAAAGAAGAGTCGTCTGCATCATCAATGCATTGAAATTAGAGTCATCATTAACGACAAAATAAGAAATGAAATCGAGATTTCAAATTTGAAATCAAGGAATATAGATCTAGAAAAAATGGTGATGAAACAATTTGACACAGGTACAAACATGCTAGATCGCATCATTTCTTCACAAAAGCATGTTATGACGAAACCGGATTAGGATACGTTGAGAAAAATGAGACATTAATAAAAAAACCAAATTCATTCCCGCTGAATCAAAAAAGCCACTCACATCGTGTTGCCTCAGTCTCCGCTGCATTAACCACATCCAATGTATTGCCGAATACATCCTTATTCCATCACCTAAGGTGATGTTTAAGATAGCGAAGTTTATCGTACAACCCCCACATTCCTCCCACTGTTGCAAAAGAGTTCCAAGAATGATGCACAAACTATCAAAATCAGGGGTGTGTCCATAAATCCAAGTACCAGAATGAAGAAATGGCGGCAAGACATCAGATACACATTCAAGATAAAGTGTAGAATGATCCGAAAAATGTATGATTCAGGTTCTGATACTGAACCGAAGAGAATAAAATCCAAAAAGGATGTGAGCAGAGAAAATGATCAAATCTACAGCCAACCCTCCCTAAGCCATGGCCATCACTTTCAAGTAATGGAGAACCCTGATATGTTGAGAAAAGAGTTGATGATTTACGAACATGATTTAAAAACACAAGGTGTTAAGAAATGCATGACAATTTATTACTTGACACGTTTTTGTGATAAACTTTCCTTATATACTTTATGTAATGCGGCCATACTAACAAGCCATGAACCTTTAAAGCTTACATATTAATGTCAAGCATTTGTTGTGTTTGAACTATTTCAGGTGCCACCATTAATGAACTAAACTAGTTCATTAATGAAAGACTAGTTAACATGAACTATGTAGTTCATTAAATGGATATATATTTGGAGAAGGCATGACGACAACAAACTTGGAAATGGAAAGTCCCTCCCACTTCTCTTCACACGTTTTATATATATTTAAATTTTATATATATTCAGATTTTTTTTATAATAACAAGGCACAATACAAATATATTCCGACGTACTACCGACACGTTACATATAACAAACGTACGTCAATGTCTTACCACTATACTTACATCATATTTATGAGTATATTCAGGTCTTATACATATGATATAAGTCATGGCGATGACAAAATTATTACAACACGTTACAAGGTTGTAAACAGAAAATTGTCATATCGGGGACTACCGAAACTTCGCCAATGTGTCACGTACTTGCCATATATAGATGGCCAGACCATATACTCTAAAGGAGCCAAAAAGTTTGTGGCTAACATGTTACATTCTGCCATGAAATCATTCCATGTTGGCACACAAATCACCCCCAATTAAGCCCAAATTATGGAGATTCCGAATTCAATATTTTTGTCACATGGGGCGCCACTTTAATCAGCCATTAGAGTTGAATATCAATTTATTTCTGTATATTATGTGTGATATAATATATAACATGTGCAAAAATTTTGAATTTAATCGGAGAAAAATTGCGTAATCGACAAAAGTCGAAAAATTCCGTTTTCTACAAACAAAACACATGGAACGTTTTTGGCATGACATGTTAACATGTATCTAGACACTTTTTACTATTCAATACATGCTAAAGGTGTACTAGAATATTCAAATTAGGGCTGATTGGAATATACCATACATGTGTAATTATTGTGCACTATTTTACAAAGTCTAATGAAATTCAGCACATGTTGGAGACCATATCACACGCCTCTGCGCCTTGGTGGAGCTAGTGTGGACTTAGTTGGCATCTCAATTGGTAGAGAATAAGCCCCACAATGTTAGTGACATAATGGAGGGAGCTACACAAGGTAACAATTCAAACTTGTAGAAATGTAACACATGCTGAAAATTCAACATGTGAGACAATGTGTGGCCGATTTTGAGTCTTGATGGTGATCGAATTTGCTTCCAAAATTGAAGGGATTAATTGTTGAGTATTTGGCAATGTTTTTAAACCGTATTTGTCACATGCTTCTAGACTTTACCTCAGATTTTTAAAGCTACTAATTGGTGAAAGACTCATCCAATCATAGAGTGTCAAGTAAGCAAAGCCAAGACATTCATCCAATCAAGTTGTGCAAGTAAGAAGATGGTGTCATATACACAAGACAATCTTCCAAGGACATAAAAGAGAATTCTCAAGATGGAAGAAAGTCCAGGGGGCGGCCATGTTGTGATTAAAAAGAAGAGAAGAGAGGCAAACAAAAGAAAGACAACTCCCATAATCTCACAAGTGCAAAAAGTGTCTTCTACTTTCTTCTTCTACATTTCTTCTTCTTCTTCTTCTCTCAAGCCTATTGTTCTTTATTCAAAATATTGAACATGCTTTGATTAGACCACCGTATACATTTCAATTATTGTAAAAGGATTGATCAAGGTGTGGTCAAACCTTCATCCGTTTGGTGGTGGTGTTTGTGATCGGTGGTGTGTGATGATTGCATTGTGTGTATAAGGGTTAAAGTTGGTGTGTAACTCCAGCAACCCTTGTGGTAAGGTGTTTCTATGAAAGTGATAACCGAGGAAGTTGTCCTCGAAGACTGGGTAGGTTTTGTTAACCGAACTGGTATAAAATTCTCGTGTTATTACTTTCAGCATTTTACTTTCAATTCTAGCACTTTGCTCATTTGATTGCAATAGTAAAAATATAAAACGAACTTCAAAAATCGTAAAAATTTTTAGAAACATAGTTACACCTCTTAGCTTCATTTGCACAAGTTTCACCCTATTTGGAATAAGCAAAAGTCTATCAATGTTAATAGTTCTGAGACTAGTGCAATCTGATTTCAGACTTGCAAAGGTTGAGAATAACATATTTGACATACTTAGCAAAAGAATTTTTTCAAAACTATTTCAACCCGTTAAAATAAATATCTTAAGGGGTTTTCATTAAATTTTTAGACCATTTGAAGTTACGAATTAATCGGAATAAAATTTTCAAATTGGAGTACTGTTTTTGGCAAGATTCACGCATTCTGACCACAAACATATTTTCAAAGGTTAGAGGTTGAATGTTAATCTGAAATTTTTAGAAGATACTCAGGACATCTGATAGTAGAATCTCTCCAAATGTCAGAATTTTGAAGGTCGTAACCAGGTCTTTCAAAACGTTTCAAATCAGGATATGAAAACAGAAACTGTTTTCAGAAGTTAGGTTTTGGGGTCAAATATTTTAAAAACCCAAATTTTCGCACTACTATTCAACCCTCCCGTTCTAGTGGTGCTACACAGGTCCTAACAAGTGGTAATCAGAGTGCAGGCACACTAACGACAATGAGATCCAACGATTATTAGTGAGATGGCAACCACACTTTAAAACCGAGCAAGAAGGTATGTTGAGAAATGCCTCCTCTTTTTGATGGTGAGTCCTTTATCCAATGGAAACTAGAATGAAACTTTTTCTTATGGCTATTGATATGGATTTGTGGTCTATTATAGAAGATAGTCCATCCATTCCATCTAAGTTATCTACTGTTGATGGAGTCACACTAGAAGTTTATAAAACCAAAAGAAGAATACACTAGTGATGACAAAAAGAGATTAGTATGAATGCTAGAGTCATGCAACTACTGCTAAATGGGCTACGTAAAAGTGATTCAAATTACGTGTCTAATTACTCTAGTGCTCAAGAGATGTGGAGGATTCTAGAAATGAAACACGAAGGGACTAGTCAGTCAAAGATTCTAAAAAATATGCTTATGTCTATGAGTCTTTTAAATTATTGCCCAATGAATCTATCGTTGATATGGACTTACGATTGACTAACATCTACAATTCTTTTGAGTCTCTTGGCAAAGCTTTTTCTACACAGGAAAAGGTTCAAAAGGTGTAAGGAGTCTCCATCCGAATGGGATTCAAAAGTCACTGCAATAGAAGAAAGTAAGGATACTAAATCGATTAAAAATGGAGAATGATCGGATTAGTAAAGGTATATGAAAAACAAACTCACTTTAAGAAATTCTGAATCTACTTTTAAACAAGATAAGGTATAGCGTTTAAATCAAATGAATACGTCTCTACTTCTTATGATCGAGATATAGTGACACAGATTCCGATGATGAAGATCTAATCACGGTGGCTAGAGATTAAGAAAGATCATGAGAAAATCAATTAAAAACAAACACAAGCCACTTCATCTAAGAACCATAGAAATAAAAAAATGAGTAAATAATGTTATGAATGTGGGAAACTTGGACACTTGTCATATGATTGCCCTAACAAGGACAAACAAACGAATGAACACCTTGACAAGGATCGGATAAAAACTAGACTCGTTTCAGAACCTAAACAAAGGCGAAGAGCCTTCAAAGCCTCCACTTAGAGTGATTCATCCGACTCTGAGACTGACGATACGGAAGAACAAACGGCACAAGTATGCTTTACATCTAAGGCATCAAATTAGGTATCTTCTGACTCTGATTTTGATTCTGAACCTTCTTATGATGTTTTGTTTAGTCAATATTTAGAATTGCATAAATTCACAAAGGCTCTTGCAAAAGAAAACAAACGATTAATTGAAGAAAAGAAGTTGTTAGAATCTTCTAACACGAACCTTGTTTCTTAATTAAACGATTCAAAAGAAGTGTTGTCTTGCATCATCAATGCATTCAAATTAGAGATCTCATCATTAACGACAAGAATAATGAAATGAAATCCGAGATTTCAAATTTGAAATCAAGGAATATAGATCTAGAAAAAAAATGGTGAAACAATTTGACACAGGTACAAACATGCTAGATCGCATCATTTCTTCACAAAAGCATGTTAGTGACAAAACCGGATTAGGATACGTTGAGAAAAATGAGACATTAAATAAATAAACCAAATTCATTCTGTCTAAGAAAATAGATGCAACTAGGACATATATGGTGCCTAAGAAGACGCCTAGATACCTCTTATGACATCTCATCGTGCTTCATCTTCATATCATACGAGATATAATTTTGTGCCGTACAAATATGAAAAGAAACCATTAATACATACATGGCATTCATTTACCATAAATGCATCTAGATCACACTCCATGCACACCAGCATAAGAACATATCAAAAACAAAGATCATACTTTGTGCATGATGTGATTCTCGGCCAAAGGCCAAAAACATACCCACATAACATCTATTATGTTGCGTCTTCATCTCCTTTCTCACCTTTTGGAAGACCTAGAAAGGTCACCCAAATTTGGGTACCAAAACGGGCATTTACAAAGGGTTGAATAAATAACCTTTAAGAACGCACTTGAAATGCATGATTTTTGTTGATATACTAATTGCTATTTCTTTCTTACATGCACCTTTGATATTATTTACAAAATAAAAGGGGAGAGAAAGTGCATGATTTAAAGGGGAGAAAGAGCATGATTGCAAAATTTAAGGGGAGACAATTAAAAATTCAAAATTCGAAGTGGTGCCCAATTAGAGGGGAACGGTTAGTATGATTGCAAAATTCAAGGGGAGACAATTAAAAAATTCATAATTCGAATTTGTGCTCAATTAGAGGGGGAGAGATTAAATTTAAATCATGAAATAATGTTATTTTGTAAACCATCAAAAGGGAGAGATTGTTGAGAAAGAGAGTTTGAGTGATTTACAAATACATGATTTAAACACAACGTGTTTAAGAAATACATGACAATTTTGTTACTTGACATGTTTTTGTGATAAACTTGACTTATATGCTTTATATATAATGTTTCCGTATTACAAGCCATGAAGCTTTAAAGCTTACATCAAATGGCAAACACTTGTTGTGTTTGAACTATTTTCAGGTGCCACCATTAATAAACTAAACTAGTTCATTAAGTGAAGTACTTAGTTAAATGAACTAAGTAGTTCTTTAAATGGAGATATATTTGGAGAAGACATGATGACAACAAACTTGGAAATGGAAAGTCTCCACCCACTCCTCTTCACACGTTTATATATATATATATATATACATTATATATTTCAGATTTTTATAAAAAGGCACAATACACATATATTCTGACGTACTACTAACACGTTACATATATTACAAATGTACGTCAACGTCACACCACTATACTTACCTCATATTTATGAGTATATTCAGGTCTTATATCATATGATATAAGTCATGGTGATGAAAAATTATTACGACACGTTACAAGGTTGTAAACAAAAAATTGTCGTATCGGGTGACTACCGAAACTTCATCAACTTATCACGTACTTGCCATGTATAGATGGCCAGCCAATATACTCTAAAAGGATACAAAAATTTCGTGGCTAACATGTTACATTCAGCAATGAAATCATTCCATGTTGGCACACACAAATCACCCCCAATTAAGGTCAAATTGTGGAGATTGCAAATTCAATTTTTTTGTCACATCAAGCTCCACTTTAATCAGCCATTAGATCTGAATATTCAATTTATTTTACGTATATTATGTGTGAAATAATATATAAAACATGCGCAAAAAGTTTGAATTTAATCGGAAAAAAAAATCGCGTAATCGACAAAAGTCAAAAATTTGGTTTTTCTACGAACACAACACATGGAACGTTTTTGGCGTGACATGTAACATGTATCTAGACACTTTTTACACATTCAATATATGTTAAAGTGTACTAGAATATTCAAATTAGGGCTGATTGGAATATAGCATACATGTGTAATTATTTTGCACTATTTTACAAAGTTTACAAAAATGAAATTACGCACATGTTGGAGACCATATGACACGCCTACTGCAGCCTTGGTGGAGCTTATGTGGAGCTTAGTTGGCATCTCAATTGGTGGAGAATAAGCCACACAAGGTTAGTGACATAATGGAAGGAGCTACACAAGCGAACAATTCAAACTTGTAGCAAATGTAACACATGCTGAAAATTCAGCATGTGAGACAATGTGGTGGGCCACTTTTTGAGTCTTGATGGCGATCAAATTTGCTTCCAAAATTGAAGGGATTAATTGTTGAGTATTTGGCAATGTTTTCAACCTTATTTGTCACATGTTTTAGACTTTAATCTCAGATTTTAAAGCTACTAATTGGTGACAAGACTCATCCAATCATAGAGTGCAAGTAAGCAAAGCCAAGACATTCATCCAATCAAGTTGTGCTCAGTAAGCAAGACGGTGTCATATCTACACAAGACAATCTTCCAAGGACATAAAAGAGAATTTCTCAAGATGGAAGAAAAGCCTAGGGGGCGGCCATTGTTGTGATAAAAAGAAGAGAAGAGAGGCAAACAAAAGCAAGACAACTCCCATAATCTTACAAGTGCAAAAAGTGTCTTCTACTTTCTTCTTCTACATTTCTTTCTTCTTCTTCTTCTCTCAATCCTATTGTTCTTATATTCAACATATTGAATAGGCTTTGATTAGACCACCATACACGTTCCAATTATTGTAAGAGGATTGATCAAGGTGTGATCAAACCTTCATCTGTTCAGTGGTGGTGTTCGTGATCAGTGTGATTGATAGTATTTTGTGTAAAGGGTTGGAGTTGGTGTGTAACTCCAGCAACCCTTGTGTTAAGGTGTTTTTTTCTGATTAGTGATAACCGAAGAAGGTGTCTTCGAAGATTGGAGTAGGTTTGTGTTACCAAACCAGTCTAAAATTCTCGGTGTTATTACTTTCAGCACTTTACTTTCAGTTTCCAGCATTTTGCATCATTTTCATTACAATAGTAAAAATACCAAATGAATTCAAAAAATCGTAAAAGCTTTCAGAAACATAGCCAAACCTCTTAGCTTTCATTTGGCGCAAGTTTCACCCCATTTGGATAAGTATAAGTCTATCAAACGTTAATAGTTCTGAGATAGTGCAATCTGATTTTTAGACTTGCAAGACTGAGAACATAACGCATTTGACATACTTACCAAAGGAATTTTTCAAAACTGTTTCACAACCCATTAAATAAATATCTAAGGGGTTTGTCATTAAAATTTCAGACCATTTGGAGTTACTAATTAATCGGAATAAAATTTTCAATTGGAATACTGTTTCTGGCAAATTCGCGCAATCTGACCATTAACGTATTTACAAAGGGTTAGAGGTTGAATTTTATCTGAAATTTTTAGGAGATACTCAGAACATCTGAGAGTAGAATCTCTCAAAATTTCAGAATTTTTGAAGGTCTGTAACCAGTTCTTTCAAACGTTTCAAATCAGGATCGGAAAACAGAAACAGTTTTCAGAAGTTAGGTTTTTGGGTCAAAATATTTTAAAAACCAAATTTGTCCACAACTCTTATCAACCCCTCCACCTTCTAGTGGTGCTATGCAGGTCCTACAGATAAGAAATCGGCTGCAGTGAGCAGTTAGTGACACAGTCATTGAAATCTTTTAAAGATCGGATGAATGGTGCAAAGCAACCTTTATGTTCATCAAGTGACAAAAAGTTTTGAAATCTCCTCCAACAAGCCAATGGCCATCACACATATGACAAATTTGACAAAGATCATACCACAAAGGCCTAAGAGCCACCACTGTATGTAAACCATAAACAAACGTACACCAAATTTTATCCCCCGAAGGTAGCCACTGAAAAAGAAAGGAGTGATTCTGAATGCAACGACGCTCATCCTGCAGTTGAAATATAGAATCTTTCTCAAAATACCCAAATATGATCATCACATACGGACAAAGCACGGAATAAGCCAAATTTGAGACGATATGACACCATGGAAGCCTGACGCAACTTGGGCTCAATAACAACAAAAATATGAACGTGATAGCGACGAAGCAATGATAAAATACGCTCAGCAGAAGTGCGAATACCTTTAACATTCAACAAAAGAGTCTTCATTGAGATAATATATCAAAAGAGTTTGAGAGATAGGCTACCTTGGAACGAGTTAAACGCAGAGAGCTAGGCGGGGCTGCTTATACTGACACCGCAGCAATTGGGCATAATCCGAAAGTCATGACTGTCCATATAGTTTTGCGAAACTTCCTATTGTGCATGGTCAAGATACGTAGCCTGCACTTGTTCATGTAAAAAGTTATAAATTAGATCATCAGAAGCATCTGCTGCTAATTGCCATTGGCGATGAGATAAGTCAACTTCACCGTCAGAAAGAGAAACTAACTCAGATAAAATAGGCATATCATTAACCATGGTATCATCAATTCCTTGTAGCCAAGAAATGTCCTGCGCATAGGAGACATATGGTGGACGAGTCATTTGTGGAGACAGTATGACAGATGGTTTTGCAGCCTGTTCTAACAAACTATCTGTATTTAAAGCCTCTTCAAATTCGGTTGCCCGCATAAGAGTCAAAATTATTTACAAACTCCCATCTTGCAAACTTTTTGCTTAAGAGACAGATACATCTTGTCGTTCAATTTAGTTTCTAATAATCCGATGATATCTATTTTGTGTTTATTAAAAAACGTATAGGCAGTATTTTAGGGGTTTATTGTAGGACCTGTAAGGCACCACTAGAAGGGAGGGTTGAATAGTGGGTGCGGAAAATTTGGTTTTTAAAATATTTTGACCTAAAAACCCAACTTCTGAAACAGTTTCTGTTTTTAGATCCTGATTTGAAACGTTTGAAAGACTGGGTTACCGACCTTAAAAAATTCTGAAATTTTGAGAGATCTACTCTCAGGATATTTGAGTATTCCCTAAAAAGTTCAGATTAAAATTCAACCTCTAACCCTTTGAAAATAGGTTTTTGGTTAAATTGCGCGAATCTGCCAGAAACAGTACTCCGATTTGAAAATTTTATTCCGATTAATTCGTAACTCCAAATGGTCTGAAAATTTAATGACAAAACCCTTTAAAATATATATTTTAATGGGTTGAAACAGTTTTTGAAAACTTCCTTTGCTAATTATGTCAAATACGTTAATGTTCTCAACCTTAAGTCTGAAACTCAAATTGCACTAGTCTCAGAATTATTAACGTTTTATAGACTTATACTTATCCAAATGGGGTGACATTTGAGCCAAATGAAGTCTAAGAGGTGTGGTTATCGTTCTGAAAAATTTTACGATTTTTGAAATTTGTTTGGTATTTTTCTATTGCAATGGAAACGATGCAAGTGCTGGAAACTAAAGTAAAGTGCTGAAAGTAATAACACCGAGAATTTTATAATGGTTCGGTTAACACAAACCTACTCCAGTCTTTGAGGACCCCTTCCTCGGTTACACTAATCACAAAAACACCTTACCACAAGGGTTGCTGGAGTTACACAACCAACTCCAATCCTTTACACACAATACAATCAATCACACCAATCACGAACACCACCACTGAACGGATGAAGGTTTGATCACACCTTGATCAATCCTTTTACAAAAATTTGAACGTGTATGGTGGTCTAATCAAAGCCTTTTAAATATAATGCATATAAGAACAATAGTCTTGAGAGAAGAAGAAAAAAGAAGAAAAGAAATGTATAAGAAGAGAGTAGAAAACACTTTTTGCACTTTAGAAATTATGAAGGTTGTCTTGCATTTCTGTGGCTCTCTTCTCTTCTTTTATTTAGTCTTGGCCGCCCCCCTAGGGCTTTTCTTCACCTTGAGAATTCTCTTCTATGTCCTTGGAAGAATGCCTTGTATAGATGTGATACCATCTAGCTTACTTGGCACAACTTGATTGGATGGATGTCTTGGCTTTGCTTACTTGGCACTTCATGATTGGTCCAACCTTGTCACCATTTAGTAGCTTTAAAAATCTGAGATTAACATCTAAAACATGTGACAAATAAGGTTTAAAACATTGTCAAATATTTAACAATTAATCCCTACAAATTTGGAAGCAAATTTGTCACCATTCAAGACCAAAAAACCGGCCACCTTGTGTCTCACATGCTCAATTTTCAGCATGTGTTACATTTGCTAGAAAGTTTGAATTGTTACCTTGTGTAGCTTCCTCCATTATGTCACTAACTTTGTGTGGCTTATTCTCCATCAATCAAGATGCCAACTAAGCTCCACATAAGCTCCACCAAGCTGAGAATGGCGTGTATGATGACTACAATATGTGCTGAATTTTATTTTTGTAAACTTTGTAAAATAGTGTAAAATAATTATACACTATGGTATATTCCAATCAGCCCTAATTTGAATATTCTAGTACACTTTATATGTATTGAATATGTAAAAAGTGTCTAGATACATGTTACATGTCATGCCAAAAAAACGTTCCATGTGTTGTGTTCGTAGAAACCGAATTTTTTGACTTTTGTCGATTACGCGATTTTTCATCGGTTAAATTAAAATTTTCTGCACATGTTATATATATATATTATGTCACACATAATTTACATAAAATAAATTGAATATTCAGCTCAAATGGTTGATTAAAGTAGGCGCCCCATGTGCTTAAAAATTGAATTTGGAATCTCCACAATTTGGCCTTAATTGGGGGTGATTTGTGTGTGCCAACATGGAATAATTTTATGGCTGAATATACCATGTAAGACACAAACTTTCTGGCCATGTTTGAAGTGTAGGGGCTGGTCATCTATATATGGCAAGTACGTGACACGTTGGCGAAGTTTCGGTAGTTCACCCGATACGACAATTTTCTGTTTACAACCTTGTAATGTGTCGTAATAATTTTGTCATCACCATGACTTATATCATATGATATAAGACCTGAATATACTCATAAATATAAGGGTAAGTATAGTGGTGTGACGTTGACGTATGTTCGTAATATATGTAACGTGTCGGTAGTACGTCGGAATATATGTGTCATGTGCCTTTTAAAAAATCTGAATATTATATATATATATATATATATATATATATATATATCTGTGTGTGTGTGTGTGCGTGTGTGTATAACGTGTGAATGAAGAGTGGGAGGAGACTTCCATTTCCAAGTTTATTGCCATCATGTCTTCTCCAAATATGTCTCCATTTAATGAACTACTTAGTTCATTGAACTAAGTACTTCACTTAATGAACTAGTTTAGTTCATTAATGGTGACACCCTGAAAATAGTTCAAACACAACAAATGTTTGCCATTTGATGTAAGTTTTAAGCTTCATGGCTTGTTAGTATGGCAACATTATATATAAAGTATATAAGGCAAGTTTTAACACAAAAACATGTCAAGTAATAAAATTGTCATGCATTTCTTAAACACGTTGTATTTAAATCATGTGTTCGTAAATCACTCAAACTCTTTTTCTCAACACTTATTGCATCACCTAATATTCCAAAAACTTATTAACATTGATTAGGTGTTGTGGTCGTACCTTGACCTTGCCTTGAGGTGCCTTGATCTTTTTCCTCAGTGCAAAAGCCTTTGATTTCGACACCACCGTCAGTGAACCCATCCTGGAGAAGAGAGTTGATTCTCTCCACATACTGTTCCACGTAGACACTGTGTTGCTGACCCTGACGTAGCTCATCTGGGTTGATTTCAGTTAACCCATTTGTGCCAACCATTATATGGTTAGAAGTGGTGGCTAGGCTGAGGTGAAAGGCCATGCTGGTGGCAGGCCGAGCTGAGCTGAAGGACGGCCGAGCTATTTCTGGTAGTGCCTTGACTAGGATTGGGACAATGTAGTGCTGGGCCGAGATGTGCTGCTTTGGCCGAGCTGAGCTGGATCTAGATCTGGTGTGTTTTTTGTGGGAGGGATGGGAACAAGCATTATGAGTTGTGGATGAGCTGACGTGGTAGTGGCCAAGCTGAGCTGATTTGTGTGCAGCTCCGCCTCAATGGGGTTTGCAGTTTTTTAAGGCCCAGCTTATTTATGGGAGTCTGCACTGTGACCCGAGCTGCCTACAGTCTCTGCAGAACATCGGCATTCTCTCGTATTCCACTTTCTGTACTATAGTGGTGCCATTTGAGAGCACCAGCTTCACACCGAGGTCAGGATTCTTTGCTGAGATCAATTTTGACTAATGCACGAGCGAAGTTCCAAGTGCTTCTTTTGGCAGTCAGTTGGTCGGCGTAGAGCGGTGTGTCAAGGTTCGAACATATGCCCGAAAGACTTGATCTACCAAGAATGTCAAATGGAGGTTAGGAAATTTCACCTAGATTGGGACCTGTGCTATTTCTGTAGCTCCAAATGCGAATAATTTAGGCATTTTCTTGAAGACGAGTGATTTGTTGGAAGAAATTTTGGAAATAGGTTTGTCCAAAGTTGGTGAGACACATATTTGAGGCCTAATAAGATTAGTTTTCATTAATCAAAAATGAAAACCAATGAATCCTAAATTATCTACGTAATGAGAGGACGATTTTTAGGCTTTTGAATCACTCAATTTCGATACTGGGTGAATGAGAAATTAATGTTCAAAGTAAGAGTAAAAATTGGTTGCGAATTGGAAAATTGGTGATGTGGCTTCATGAGAAGAAGACACATCACCTTTTTTCAAATATACCACTTTGGCAAATTGAAGGAAAAATGCCACCAATATAGTGCTAGGAGAGGCACTTTAGATGTGCCCTAAAGGCAAGAGAATTTTTGACCGGAGGGAAGACGCGGATGTCTGCCACACATGCGCACGCACCGCTGCTGCCGCCCGCCAGTCTGGGCGGCCGCCTTGGCTCGGCTCGGCTCGTGCTCGGGCTCATGGCTCGTGGCTTGTGGCTCGCCCGTCCGGTTCTTATCTTTTGGAAAAAATTTCCTTTAAAATTCTCTAGAAAATAAGTTACATGATCCTACGGTTATGATTTAATCCTACTATCTAACGGCTCGGATTAAGCTGACAGTTTCAGTTGACTGATTCTTATCAGTCATGGGTTACTGGCGGATCAAAGGCGATCGTGGGGTGTGTGGTGATCGTGCAGGTTACTGGCCGATCAGTGCGGTCATGGGTTGCCGTAACCTCCAAGATTTCTCTCTATAAATGGAGGCAGTGATCTGCCTCTGAGATACACTGGAATTTTTCTTCTCTTCTCCTGCTGTATACGAGCATTCTGCATAAACTATTGTTGCATACTGCATACACTGCTGCTGCATTTCATCAATCCAAGAAGTCAGAACACTTGTCAGGTCCGTGGAGTTCTTATGTAGGAGTGCCACTCGTTGGAACTGTTAGCCGCAGTATCCTAGGAGACGTTTGCAATTTCCAGTTGGACACAGTATATCAGAGCAATTCGTCTTAAGGACAGAGTCCTAGACTTGCTTCGGTTTGTGTGTTGAGCTCACCCCTGTGTTGAGCTCATCTATGTGTTGAGCTCATCCCTGTATTGAGCTCATCTCTGTGTTGAGCTCATCCCTATGTTGAGCTCTTCCATGTGTTGAGCTCATCTTTGTGTTGAGCTCATCTCGGTGTTGAGCTCATCTCTTTGTTGAGCTCTTCCTTGTGCTGAGCTCTTCTCTGAGCTCAGCTCATCCTGCGTTGAGCTCAGCTCTTCCTGCGTTTAGATCAGCTCATCCTAGGTTGAGCTCTGCTCATCGTATGTTCAGCTCTGCTCATCTTGTGTAAAGCTCAGCTCTTCCTGTGTCGAGCTCTGCTCTTCCTGCGTTGAGCTCAGCTCATCCCTGTGCTGGCCTCAGCTCATCCCTGTTCTGGCCTCAGCTCATCCCTGTGCTGAGCTCTGCTCATCCTTATGTGTTGTACAGAATGTCAGTTTCGTTCTCTAATAAATCTGAGTTTGTATATGAGACCACAATCTTAAGACGAATTTTTGTTCTTATCTCAGTTCTGCTTCAGTTTATTTACAGTATTCTGTTTGTATACCGACTTCTTGTTTCTACACTTGTCAAAAACTGATACGTGATGGAGAACGAAAGCTCTAACTCGTTCAATGCTGCGCACATCGGCGCTGAGGAACAGAACAGTGTTGTTTCAGTCGCACCTACCGTTGCTGCAACCCATTCCTGCACTTGTCCCTGCTGCTGGACAGGTTTAGAAGCCTGAGAAGTTTGGAGGTAGTTTCTTCAAACCCTGGGAGCAAAAGATGTTGTTTTTCTTGACAACATTGGGCTTGGCAAAGATGCTGACCGAGGATCCTCCGGAGGTGGTTCTGGTTGAAGATCCGAATCTGAACATGCAGAACAATTTGATGGCTGAAGCATGGAATTTTTACAATTATGTATGCTTGAGTCATATTTTTATTTGTTTAGATAATTCATTGTACGGACTGTATTGTACTTATAAAACTGCAAAGTCATTGTGGATGACCTTAGATAAAAAGTACCGCACAGAGGATGGCGGTACAAAGAAGTTTTTCGTTGCAAAATTTCTTGATTTTAAAATGTTAGATTTCATGACTGTTGTTTCTCAGATTGAGGAATTACCGATGTTGGTGGCCGAAATGGAAGAAGAGGGCATGTCGCTCGGTGAATCTTTCATAGTGGCGGCTGTGATTGAGAAGCTACCTCTTTCGTGGAGAGAATTTAGAAGCTATCTCAAACACAAGCGAAAGAAGGTCAAGTTCGAGTTCTGGTCATGCTAAAGCTCATGTCGCAGAGGCAACGAAAAAGAAGAGAAATTCTATCGGAGTGAATCCTAAAGGCAAGAAAGTTACCAAAAAGTTCACTGGAAAATGTTATAACTGTGGAATTCAGGGGCACCGCAGTGTTGACTGTCGTAAGCCCAAGTAGAAGCGGGAAAAGGCAAAAGCCAACCTTGTCAGTCAGATGGATGATCTGGACTTGTGCGCTGTTGTTTCTGAACACAACGCGATTGGAAATCCTCGTGAATGGTGGGTGGATACTGGAGCTACTCGACATGTCTGTGCAAATAGGACGATGTTCAGAGACTACTCTTCGGCAAAGAATGATGAAAAGCTGTACATGGGGAACTCTGATAGCTCGAAGATTGAAGGTTCGGGCAATGTTATTCTGAAGATGACTTCAGGAAAGGAGTTGACTCTGCGAGATGTACTGCAGTTTCTGACATCCGCAAGAACTTAGTTTCTGGAGCTTTACTAGTCAGTCATGGTTTTAGACTAGTATTTGATTGTAATAAATTTATTCTGAGAATGTGGTATTTCTGGAAAAGGGGTACTTGACCGACAACATGTTCAAACTTAGTGTAATGACTGTTGTACCCAAGAAAACTTTGCCCGAAGAGGCTAATAAGAATGCTTCTACTTCTGTTTATTACTTGAGTCTTCTTGTTTATGGCATTTTCGTTTGGGACATGTTAATTACAAGTCAATATAAAGGATGATTAATATTGACTTATTACCCAAACTGAACATTAATAAAGAAAAATGCCAAGTCTGTGTTGAAGCAAAAATGACAAAGACGCCATTTCCTTCAATAGAAAGGAACACCGAACCTTTGGATTTAATTCATACGATGTGTGTGATTTAAAGTTTGTACAAACAAGAGGTGGTAAAAAGTATTTTGTAACTTTTATCGACGATTGTACACGATACTGTTATGTCTATTTCTCTAAGTAGCAAAGATGAGGCTCTAGATGCTTTCAAGGACTATAAAATGAAGTTGAGAATCAACTTTGCAAACGAATTAAAGCAATTCGTAGTGATAGAGGTGGCGAATATGACACACCGTTTAATGCGTTCTGTTCAGAACATGGAATTGTTCATCAAATGACTGCACCGTATTCACCTCAATCAAATGGTATTGCTGAACGCAAAAAACGAACTCTGAAAGAGATGATGAATGCTATGTTGATAAGTTCGGGTCTACCTCAAAACTTGTGGGGAGAAGCGATTCTCTCGGCCAACGTCATTTTAAATAGAATTCCATCTAAGAAAGTGGATAAAACCCCATACGAGCTTTGGAAAGGTCATAAGCCTAATTACAAATACTTGAAAGTGTGGGGGTGTCTGGCAAAGGTTGCAGTACCCAAAGCAACACAAGTAAGAACAGGGCCTAAGACAATTGATTGCATATTTATAGGATATGCAACTAACAGTAGTGTATATCGATTCTTGGTGCACAAGTCAGACATTCCTGACATACATGAGAATGTTGTCATGGAATCAGGAAATGCAGTGTTTTTTGAAGATGTCTTTCTAAATAAATACAAAAACAACAAAGAAACAAGCACTCGTAAGCGAGTGCGTGAGACGACCCCTCAAGAAATTGAGGAACCGCGTCAAAGCAAACGAGCCAGAATACCAACATCTTTTGGACCAGATTATCTTACGTACTTGGTGGAAAACGATCCAATAACCTTTTCTGAGGCTATGTCAACTCCAGAAGCTCCCTTCTGGAAAGAGACAGTAAACAATGAAATAGAATCGATTTTACAAAATCACACTTGGGAGCAGTTCGATCTTCCACCAGGAAGTAAACCATTCGGATGCAAATGGATCTTTAAGAAAAAGCTGAAAGAGGATGGGTCTATTGACAAGTACAAGGCCCGATTGGTAGCTAAAGGCTATCGACAAAAGGAAGGCTTTGACTTTTTTGATACTTACTCACGGGTAACTAGAATCACTTCAATAAGGATGCTAGTTGCTATTGCTGCATTCTATGACTTAGAAATCCATCAGATAGGTGTGAAGACTGCCTTCCTGAACGGTGAGTTAGAAGAAGAAATTTATATGGAGCAACCTGAAGGGTTTGCTATACCAGGGTAAGAGAAAAAGGTGTGTAAACTTGTTAAGTCTTTGTACGGACTTAAACAAGCACCCAAATAGTGGCATTTGAAGTTTGATGAGGCAATGTTGTTAAACGGCTTCAGGATCAACGAGTGTGACAAGTGTGTGTACATGAAGAACACACCAGATGCCTATGTGATAATATGTCTATATGTAGACAACATGCTCATCATGGGCAGTACTCGTGACATTATCTTGAATACCAAGAAGATGTGAACACGAAATTTTGATATGAAAGATATGGAGGTTGCCAATGTTATTCTAGGAATTAAAATTTCTCGGATAACTAAAGGCCTCATTATGTCACAAACTCATTATATTGAATCTGTTCTCAAACGATTCAATATGTTTGATACAAAACCAATAAAGACCCCACTAGACCTAAGTTTACACTTATGAAAGAACCGAGGTGAACCTGTAGCTCAATTGAAAGTACTCACAGGTAATTGGAAGTCTGATGTACATAAAAAACTGTACAAGACCAGACTTAGCCTGTTTAGTAAAAAATTGAGCAGGTTTACGAGTAATCCAAGTGAAGATCATCGGAAAGCTCTAAATAGAGTGATGAGGTACTTGAAGTACATAATAAACCTTGGATTACACTATACACGATATCCAGCAGTATTGGAAGGATACTGTGATGCGAATTGGATATCAGATTGCAAGGACTCTAAGTCCACCAGTAGGATACCTATTCACTGTTGGTGGTGGTGATGTGTCATGGAAGTCCACAAAACAAACGTGCATAGCTCGGTCCACTATGGAAGCTGAGTTTATAGCACTAGATAAAGCTGGAGAAGAGGCTGAATGGATTCGAAATTTCCTAGAAGATGTTCCATGTTGTCCTAAGACAATCGTTCCTATCAGCATACACTGTGATAGTCAGTCTGCTATAGGATGATCACAAAGCAGCATCTACAATGGTAAGTCACGACATATACATCGAAGACATAATACCATTAAACAATTGATCTCTAATGGCGTGATTTCCATTGATTGCATAAAATCAAAGGATAATCTTCTTGATCCGCTTACAAAAGGCTTGCCTAGAGATCAGATGTCAAAATTGACACACGGAATGGGACGTAAGCCTACTATGCAAGAATTTTTGTAACAGTAACCCCACCTTGTTGTCTGGAGATCCCAGAATCTTGGTTCAATGGGACAACTAAGTTATGAAAGTTCAATTTAGCACGTAATCATTCCACTACATAAAAGTGCTGTCTGCAGAGAATATTTAGGGTAAGCTAAAGCTTTTAATGATGTCCTATATCTTGATATATAAAGTGCGGTATGGAAGAATACTCCTGAAAGGAATCACCTATGTAAGTGTGAAGTAGGGCCGCTTTTATGAGAATTCTGTGAGGCAAAAATTCTCTAAAACAATTTCTGAAACTACGTTGTTCATGGCCAAAACAAACACAACCATGAGAACCAAAAGGGTGTTACAGAAATGTTGTGTGAGTATGGTTGTCTAGGTTCACAGCAAAGGCTGTCTAGTTCAAGACATCAAGTCACTACTTAGCCGAGTGAATCCGATGGTACATCACTACGAAAGGTTCAAAGCTAGAAGCTACCTCTTATGATGCAACATTCCCTTGTCTGACTTCTCATTAGAGTCTGTATTTGCATTTGAATTAATTTTCATTCATGTGAGGGGTTGTTGGAAGAAATTTTGGAAATGGGTTTGTCCAAAGTTGGTGAGCAACATCTTTGAGCTTAATTAAGATTAGTTTTCATTTACAAAAAATGAAAACCAATAAATCCTAAATTATCTACGTACTGAGTAGATGATTTTAGGCTTTTGATTCACTCAATTTTGATGTCGGGTGAATGAGAAATTAATGCTTAAATTAAGAGTAAAAATTGGATGCAAATTAGAAAATTGGTGATGTGGCTTCATGAGAAGAAGACACATCACCCTTTTGCAAGTATACCACGTTGGAAAATTAAAAGGAAAAATGCCACCAAATATAGTGGTAGGAGAGGCACTTTAGATGTGTCCTAAGAGCAAGAAAATTTTTTACCAGAGGGAAGATGCAGATGGCTGCCACACAAGCGCGTGCGCGCGCGCCGCTACTGCCTCCCGCCCGTTCGGCCAGCTCAGCTTGGCTCGTGCTTGGGCTTATGGATCATGGCTCGCTCGCCTGGTTCTTATCTTTTTGAAAAAAAATTTCTTTTAAAATTTTCCAGAAAATAAGTTACATGATCCTACGGTTATGATTTAATCCTACGATCTAACGGCTCGGATTAAGCTGACAATTTCAGTTGACTGATTCCTATCGGTCGTGGGTTACTGGCCTATCAGAGGCGGTTGTGGGGTGCATGGTGATCGTGGGGGTTACTGGCCGATCTGTGCAGTCGTGGGTTGCCGTAACCTCCAAGATTTCCCTCTATAAATGGAGGCAGTGATCTGCCTCTGAGAGACACTTGAATTTTTCTTCTCTTCTCCTGCTGCATACGAGCATTCTGCATAAACTATTGCTGCATACTGCATACACTGCTGCTGCATTTTATCAATTCAATAAGTCAGAACAGTTGTCAGGTTCGTGGAGTTCTTACGTAGGAGTGCCACTAGTTGGATTTGTTAGCTGTTGTATCCTGGGATACGTTTGCAATTTCTGGTTGGGCACAATATAACGGAGAAATTCGTCTTAAGGACAGAGTCCTTGACTCGCCTTGGTTTGTGTGTTGAGCTCATCCCTGTGTTGAGCTCATTCCTGTGTTGAGCTCATCTCTGTGTTGAGCTCATCCCTATGTTGAGCTCTTCCCTGTGTTGAGCTCTTCTCTGTGTTGAGCTCATCTTTGTGTTGAGCTCTTCCCTGTTTGAGCTCTTCCACTTGTTGAGCTCATCTCTGTGTTGAACTCTTCTCTATGTTGAGCTCATCTCTGTGTTGAGCTCTTCTTTGTGCTGAGCTCTTCTCTGAGCTCAGCTCATCCTGTGTTGAGCTCAGCTCTTCCTGCGTTGAGCTCAGCTCTTCCTGCGTTGAGCTCAGCTCTTCCTGCGTTGAGCTCTGCTCTTTTTGTATTGAGCTCAGCTCATCCCCTGCTGGCCTCAGCTCATCCCTGTGCTGGCCTCAGCTCTTCTGTGTGCTGAGCTCTGCTCATCCTTGTGCTGTACAGAATGTCAGTTTCGTTCTCTAATAAATCTGAGTTTGTATATGACACAATAGCATCTTTCATATACAAATATGGGTCAACGCATAACACCTCTTCCATCTCTTTGGCAGATTCGAACTTGAAGATTATCCATCCAGACGCATGGAATTCCACTTTATGTTTGACCTTCCATGTTTGGAAAGGTTGTGCATGTAGAGAAAAAGGGGTTTGAGTGATTACAACATACATGATTTTAATAACGTGTATTAAAGAAATGCATGACACGTTTTATGACTTGTCACGTTTTTGCATGAAACCTGCCTTATATAGTTCATATATAACGCTGTCGTACTAACGACCCATGAAGCTTTAAAGCTTACATCAAATGGCGAACATTTGTTGTGTTTGAACTAGTTTTAGGTGCCACCATTAATGAACTAAACTAGTTCATTAAGTGAAGTACTTAGTTAAATGAACTAAGTAGTTCATTAAATGGTAATATATTTGGAGAAGACACAAAGGCAACAAATTGAACAATGGAAAGTACGTTGCTCGCGTATGTGTTGAGGTGGATGTTTCTCAAGAATTGCCGCAGAAGATATATCTGCAGGCGAAAAGTAGGTTGATTCTACAATCAGTGGTCTATGAAGATTTGCCTCTATTTTGCACTTCATGTCGAAGACTAGGTCATGCAACCACTACATGCCCTCTGAAGGATAAATCTAATGTGCCTCCTCCGCCGCCGCCTCCCCCGCCGCCTCGTCCAACAAAGCAGCGATGGACTCCGGTTAAGCGAAAAACAGTCCCGCCACCTCCAACAGACCCGGAAATGATGTATTATACCAAGGATAATACTGACCTACCAGATGCTACTCTGCAGCCTTTAGAGACTATAAATATCCAGGATACTGATGACCATAATGTAGATGAATTCTGTGATGCTGCGGAACTTCCACTGCCAAATGATCCCGCTCAATGCGATTTGGGACACTCTTCGGATACTGAATTGCCAGTTGATGCTCATGTCGAGGATATGCCTAATGTTCCTGAGGAAGTTGTTCGACGCATGCAGTTAATCCCTCTATCGCCAGATGAGGAGATCTTAATATCGCGATTGCAAGAGCACTCTGAGGAGGCGGAGTTCATACCAGTTGTTCCTCAACGAAAATGCTGTGCCCGAAAAGATTTAACCCCCTGCTGCCATCCGCTATTTTGACGCGTAGTGCGTCACACATCATATAGGGAAGTACCTCCACTGTTACTCAATGAATACATTAATATGGAATGTCCGAGGCATGCGTGCCTCCTTACCTAGGTTGCAACATTGATTAGTGAACATCGTTTGCATTTACTCGCTCTTATTGAACCCAAGCATGCTCCTTCACAAATTGATGGGTTTGGTTTACGTCTTGGTTTTTCTCGTTATTATGCCTCTCAGTCAGAACGTATTTGGTTTTTCTGGCGTGATTCAGAATTTTGTTTGCTTGCAACGCAGGATCAAGATCAAGTGGTTCATTTCACATTGCTGTCTCTCTCGCTCCATCTTACTGTTGTTTTATCACTAGTATATGCGAAACATACATCATCGCAACATCGTGCTCTCTGGCGATCATTGTGTGACTTTGCCGAGGTATCCCCATTACCCTGGATAGTGGGCGGAGACTTTAATACTTTTCAAACAATTGAAGATCATAATGGTCGTTCAACTCCTTCTTTGGCAGCATTGCTAGATTTTAATGAATGTATCGAAGCATGTTCTCTTATGGCACCACAATATCATGGCCCCAAATTTACTTGGGTTGATGGCAGGGGTCTAGGCCGAGTGCGTCATAGATTGGATTGGATATTTGTTAATTCTTCTTTTCAAGATGTGTTTGAAGATATGCAGCTAACGCATCTTCAGCGGGTTACATCTGATCATACGCCACTTTTTTTTTGTGTCGGCTAAGTACAGCATCTGGCCAACGTTCCTTTCGATTTTTGGACGCCTGGCTACTTCACTCAGATTTTCACTCCTATATGTGGAATGCATGGTTATCATATCCAACTACAGGAGGTATGTATGGCTTCTATACAAAGTTATTTTCACTCAAAAGAGATATACAGCGATGGAATAAGGAAATCTTTGGGAATATCTTCAACATTCTTAAGTATGCAGAGATCCATCTTAATAGCGCAGAGGCTATTTGAGATGCGGATCCCACTCTTGAGATGCGTGAGGCGTATAATCGGGCAAAAGCAAAATATCTTTGTGCCTCCACTTATAAATTGCATTTCTGGAAACAAAAAGCGAGGGTCAAATGGCTAAAAGAAGGCGATGCTAACACACAGTATTTTCACTCCATTGTCAAGGGGAGGAGATCAAATCTCCGAATCCAACAAATTCGCAACGCTGATGGGGAGCTGTTTACCACGCCAAGTGATATTATGGCAGTGGCTGTCTCTTTCTATACCACTTTACTTGCTCGGGAGGCAACGCAAAATCATTCATCTATTCTTTCGCACATCCCTAGTCTGATATTAGAGTAAGACAATTTTATGCTTACGCAGTTACCACTGGAGGCGGAGGTAAAGGAGGCAGTATGGCATTTAGATCCCCAGAGTGCCGCAGGACCAGATGGCTTTCATGGTAAGTTTTATCGTTCGTGTTGGCCAGTAAAACATTCTGATGTAGTTAAAGCGGTGAAGGAATTTTTTCTTGGAGTCCACAACCCTCTGTAATGGCTAGTGCTTTGATTACATTGATCCCAAAACCACAATCTCCTCAAACATTCAGTGATTTTTGGCCTATTTGCCTTACAAACTTTCTGAGCAAAGTTTGTACACGGATTATTGCCACGCGTTTGGGCACGCTGTTGCCGAAATTAATCTCACCGAAACAAACAGGGTTTCTACCTGGACATGATATTTCCACGCAAGTTTTAATGGCGCGTGAAATGGTTCATATGCTTGATAAAGGAGGTTCCCAATTATGCCTGAAGATGGATATGATGAAGGCGTTTGATCGTGTAAGCTGGGAGTATCTAGAGTTGTTATTGCGACAGTTTGGTTTCTCCAATTTTTTCATTCGGATTATCATCAACCATATATGTGCCACCAGATTATCGGTCTTGATAAATGGTCAGCCTTCAGTGTCTTTCCGCCCATATAGAGGTGTCAAGCAGGGTGATCTATTGTCCCCATTGCTCTTTATTCTGTCTTCGGAAGGTTTCCGTAGAGGCTTAAAATCACTTGTTGCCTCTAGCGCAATACAACCATTTCGCCTAGGACAGATTCCATTTGCTATTACTCACTTGGCGTACGCGGATGATCTGCTTATTTTTCTGCGTGGTACACAACGCAATCTACGATGATTTCACATTTTCTTAAATTTGTATGAAACTGCATCTGGTCAAAAGGTTAACTTTCATAAGAGCAGTTTCATCCCTTCTGCCAACATCCCGCCGCATCAACGTCGATCATTTTAGGAAATATTAGGCATGCGGATCACTTCTCTACCTTTTCGGTACCTTGGTTCATATCTCCATAAAGGAATTAATCGGTCCAGATAATGTTCTTCTCTGCTACAATATATTGAGGATCGTCTGCATGGCTGGCACTCCCGCCTTCTCTCTTCGGCAGGTTTTTTAGTGTTATTACGTTTAGTGATTTCGGCGCTTCCGCTTCATATTCTTGCAGCAGGTGGTTTACCAAAGTCTGTCATCAAAATGATCAACAGGAAGATAGCAGCATTTTATTGGGGAAATCGACATCATTGGGTTGCATGGCCAACAATTACTTTGCCTATTGAAGAAGGAGGCTTGGGCCTTCGGGATCTTAGCATGTTGCAGAAGGCATATCACTGCAGAATTTGGTGGTCATATCAGCAACATGACACGCTCTGGAGTAAATATATGCATATTAAATATGGCAGGCAAGGGGATTATCGACCGCGACTACCGGATTCACCGGTTTGGAGACTAATATGTCGCATACATTCTACCTGCATTTCTCAGACGGCAGGCACATGTTCGCATCTTACATGGACACCAACGGCCTCTTGTGAATTTTCCCTGAAGTCTGCTTATGATATTTGTCGTGTCTCAAAGCCAACACTACTCTCTGCTAAATGTATTTGGCTCAAGCATCATTCCCCACCCACTAAACTATTACTTTGGCGCCTTTCCATTCTGCTATGCCATTTGAAGACTATATTGGATGCTATTCTGCGGCGCGACCCACACAATGTCCTTTCTGCAAGCAACATTCGGCCACGGTGGATCATGTATTCCTTTACTGTAGCAGTATTCGACACATATGGAATTTCTTTGCCTCTGAGTTACATGGTATACCCCCTATCTCTTTGAATCTGCGCCAATACCTATTATCATGGTGGTATCGCTCCACATCTTCGTCTCTGTTTGGGGTTTTAAAAATTGTTGTTCTAGCTCTTATCGTTTACAACATATGGCGAAGCTACGCAAAGTTAGTATATGGGGAATCCGCATCCTTTTCTCCATCCGCACTTTGGGCTTCCATACATTTTGATATTGACATGTGGATCCAGACAATACAAGGATCTAAGCTTGCGGCAGGACCACCTTTTTCTCTTTCATGGATTCCTCATATTAGATCCCCACGTCTACAAGTTGTTAGATGGCAAACTCCATCTTCTGGTAGGCTAAAGTTAAATATTGATGCAGCAGTTGGCCGGCGCTACGCCTCAGTCGGAGCTATTTTGCGTGATCACTTCGGCACCTGTGTGGAAGCACTCTCTTTTCGCCTGCCCCATGTACACCTCTAACGGCAGAGATTCAGGCCACGGTCTTTGGTTTGCTATACTTTCTTCCCTTTTATCGTTCACTCATAATAGAATCCGACTGTGCTCAAATGTTGTCTCATCTGCGGCAACCATACACTGTCTTTGGTAACTATCATCTCAGGCTCTTACAGACATTAATTTGCCATCATCGCCTGGAATTTACTCACATATATAGAGAGGCCAACATGGCGGCTCACCACCTTGCCCAGAATGCAATGATGTTTCCTCAGACAAGCTACTTCACCAGCAACAGTCTACCGTCAATGATACGTGGTTCTATCGCTTTGGACCTCACTTCAGCGAACTTGCGTACTCTTTGAGCTTCTGGTCTTCCATATGGATTGGCACTCTTTCGTTTTCTCTGCATGTGCCCGGGTGGGTACAGGAAGACTCGGTATGATTTGCATTCTTTTGGTCTTCTACTTTTTCTTATGTCTCGTATGCATGAATGACATAATATCTTATTTCTATTGCGCATGGACGAGACCACACCTTCGGCTGGCATTCATCACTGACACTGGTGTTTTTTCCTACGGAATGAGGCCAAGCCATCAAGCTCAGGTCTTTCTGGTCTTCCATATGGATTGGCGTTCTCTCGCTTTCTCTGCCTGTACCTTGGTGGGTACAAGCAGCCTCGGTATGATTTGCATTTAATCGGTCTTCTGCCTTTTCTTATGTCTCATATTCCTGATTGACACAATATCATATTTCTTTTGTGCATGGGCGGATCACACCTTTGGCTTGCCTTTCTCACTGAAGCGGGTGCATTTTGCTACGGACTGAGATTGACCCATCACACTCGGGATTTTCTGCGGCTTCCCTATCATTCGTTCCATATATATTAAATGTGGATTGTCATATTTCTCATTTTATACTGTAACGCCTATCAATACTCCAAGTATATATATATGTACGCTTTTTCCTTCGACAAGGTTTTATCCACGAGGGTGGTTTAACTTGGCAAGGTTTTAATGCGGCATATCATATATGATTTGGATGTTGATAACCGTCTCTTTCTTTGTGCGTCATACTGTCACTCGATGTAATAAGGTTTTCCTCCGCCATAAGTGAGGCCTTATGCTAATAAAATCGCTCTTTTCAAAAAAAAATATTCAGATTTTTTAAAAAGGCAATGTATACATATATTCCAACGTACTACCGACACGTTATATATTTTACGAACGTACATTAACGTCACACCACTATATTTACCTCATATTTATGAGTATATTCAGGTCTTATATCATATGATATAAGTCAAGGTGATGACAAATTTATTACGACACGTTACAAGGTTCTAATTGGCAACATTCTTATGGCTAATTGGCACATGTTTTTCAGTTTTATTTTCAGATTTATCTAGTCATCAAATGATGACAACTTTCATCCAATCCATGAGGGCCAAGTAAGCAAGGCTATAATGATCATCCAATGAGGAGTTGCCAAGTAAGCAAGTGAATGTCACAATGATGCAAGATATTCTTCCAAGGACTTAAAAGATAATTTCCAAGAGGAAGAAAAGGAAGGAGGGGGGCGGCCACATGTTGATAAAAAGAGAAGAAGGAGCGCAAACGAAATAAGAGACAAGTCTTACAAATCAAGAAGCTAAAGACGTGTTCTTCATCATCTCCTTCAACACTTCTTTCTTCTTCTCTCTTAAAGCCTATTGTATTCATATTCATACATATTGAATAGGATTCATAGAAATTACCATACACGTTATACTGTTGTAAAAGATTGATCAAGGTATGATCAATCTTGCATCCGCTAGGTGGTGGTGTTCGTGATCGTTGTAATCACTTGCAAGTTTTGTAAAGGGTTGGAGTTGGTGTGTAACTCCATCAACCCTGTGTCGTAAGGTGTTGTTTGTTGTTTTGTGATTAGTGATAACTGAGGAAGGTGTCCTCGAAGACTAGAGTAGGTTGATTTAACCAAACCAGTATAAAATTCCTTGTGTTCTTTACTTTTCATCACTTACTTTCAGTTTCCAGCATAGTCCATCATTTTCATCACGTTCTTAAAAATAGTAAACGAACTTCAAAAATTACCAAACGTTTTAGAAACATAGCCAAATGTTTTAAGGTTCATTTGTCGTAAGTTTCAACCCTTTTGGACAAGTATAATTCATCCAAACGTCAAAAGTTCTGAGACTAGTGCAGTCTGATTTTCAGGCTTGCAAAGGTTGAGACTTTGAATGTATTTGACTAACTTCCCAAAGGAATTTTTCAAAACTATTTCAGCCCAATTAAATACACATAATAAGAGGTTTTTCATTAAATTTTCAGACCATTTGGAGTCACGGTTTGATCAGAATTAATTTTTCAAATCAGACTACCGTTTGTGGCTGATTTGCGCAATCTAGCTATAAACAACTTTTGAAATGGTTAAAGGTTGAATTTTAATATGAAATTTTTAGGAGATACTCAGAACATCTGAGACTAAGATCTCTCCAAATTGCAGAATGTTTGAAGACCTGTAGCCTAGTTTTCAAAACAATTCAAAACAGGTCCTGAAAACAGAAATTGTTTTCAGAAGTTGGGTTTTTGTTTTAAAAAAATTTTAAAAACCAAATTTTCCGCACTCACTATTCAACCCCCCCCCCCCCTTCTAGTGGTGCCTTGCAGATCCTACAGTGCACAGCTTTCCTATATGGAAATCTGCCGGCAAAACAGCCGACAAGGCAGCAACCTACTTCCTCATAATTTTGGAGCTCGTCTATGTTGATGTGCACCTTGTCCAGGATACACACTTCTACCTTCTTGAGCCTGAGTCCATGCTCAGGTCGTCTGTTGTTCACAAAGAGGGTGTTCCAATCTCTGTCTGGCGTTGAATGAGTGCCGGGCTAGACTGCTGCATGTCTTGGGTTTTTGGCGGGAGAAGTGGTGGTTTGAATTTTGTCCTTTTCTGTTTGCAGGCCTTGGGGACCTGCAGCCCATACTGGAGCTCGATGCTGAGTTAGTTTTTTTTTTTTTTGCAACATGCTTCAGCTTAAGTGTAGATTTTGCTGCTTTAGTTTTGGACATGTTTGGGTGGTTCAAGGAAGAGCAGGCTAAGAGGGAGAGGTGAAGAAGAGATGGTAAGAACAGAGAAGAGTTTGGTGATGGACAAAGATTTGCTGGAATAGAGTGGTTCCTTCTTAGAAAGGAGGCATAGAGTTTCTCTCTACACGCTCATAAGGGATGTCTTCGTAGCAAGGTTTCCTCCATTGTTAGTTTCTCGAATGTTTTAGCAACCATTTAACTTTGAGACCCTTACCAAGGGGGTGCCTTTATGCTGAGTGACCAGAATATCCCACGCACCCTTGCTCTTTCACACTTTTGAATGGTTTTAAACTGATTAACATCCACAACATTGAAAATAAGATTTAGTGCTTCTGATTTGAATTTTGATGTGTTTTCCTCCTAACCACTCGGTCTCTTTTGAGGCTTGATTTCGCCATCCACTTTTGTGGTTGTTTTCCATCCAGTAATTATGGATCTCTAGCCTTTTTTGTCAATAGTTTCGGTAAGTGTCCCATTCTTGTCTTCCAATACGCATAGTCAACATCATCCTTCTTTTCGAGTATCCATTTCTGAAAATACTAAATATTCCAAGAGCTTATCTGTGTGTTTTTAACACATAGGTATGGTTACGTACATCTGATTTCTTTATATCATGTCATAGACGGGAGACTCTAAGACAATGAAGTAATGTTGCTGTTGTTGTAGTATTGGCAAGCAACACAGAAAAAACACAGAAATGCACTAAGTAAGAAATAAACAAGATTTTTAAGGAGGTTCGATGAAACACCTAATGTAAGATTAAACAATTTCTAAAATAAAGTGCAATTGTTTAAGAAAACTTATACAAATACATACTCCCTGTGACTATTTGTCACTTTGTGTGATATATTAAAAAAAATTAATAAATGAAAAATAGGGGTAACGTCAGATTTGGGGCACTAACTACCCACCAATTGTGTCCCAAATCTCTCGGGGTGAGATCTGAGAAGGTTGGAAAGGAGACAAAATATGAGGCCTCCAATCACGTCCCGCCACGTGTAAAAAACATTGTCAGTGGTCCCACCACATTCAAAATTTTTTTAAAAAAAGAATTTTTTTACACGTGGCGGGACGTGATTGGAGGCCTCATATTTTGCCTCCTTTCCAACCTCCTCTGATCTCACCCGATATCTCTCTCCCCTTAAATGCCATTATCCATTCATTTTTCCTAAAAACAAAAGTCATTATTAATAAAAAAAAAACCCTCCCAACCGTTTTCCACACCCACCCACACTACAAAGGAAAGAAAGAGCAACGACAGAACCAGAAAAAGAAAGAGAGGAAGAGAAAGAAGAGAGAAAAAGAGAAGGAAATAAAGAGAGAGAAAAATAAAAGAGAAGAAGGACTATCAAGTCAGCACTGAATCCAACCTTAGTCCATCTATTCCATTCGTATTTAGCATCAATTGAAGGTAGGTTGTCTATTCCCCTTCATTTTGGTACGAAATTAGCATGGTTTAATGGTATATTTCATGTGATTTTGTTGTTTTAATTGTATAAATTGTTAACTTTATTTATTTATTGTATAAGTGTAATCATTGCTATTTGTGGCTGCGGGTTTTAGGCGTGTGTATGTGTTAATATGATAATGGATGCAAATTGTACGAAATCGGAATCAAAACGGTAGTAATTTTTCATGTTAGGGGCCTTTAAATTTTCGTTTTAGGCCTTAGAATATGTTCCATAGACTGTAAATAGGAGAAAATATGGATTGGGATCGAAAAATGTCTTCTGTCGGGGTGGTGCGTGTTGCACACGCGTGTGTGTGTAGGGGTGACACGTGGGCCCCACGCGCAGCCCCTGACGCCGCATCGGGAACATGCGCTGACGTGTCCATGGCAATGGATGCGTTGTGTTAAACGGAGTCAATTGGAATTGGTTTGAGTCAATTCAGAACTAAAACGAAGATTTTATTGATGTGAGAAGCAATTATGATTTAATTGAGAAATAAAATAAAAAATAAGTTCCAGGTGACCCGGCAGACCCGGACCAGGCATTAGCTCAGCTGACCGCTGGCGGCCTGGTCTGACCTGTTTGAGCT
The DNA here is from genome assembly GCA_036186865.1 of Eustoma russellianum. Lineage (NCBI taxonomy): Eukaryota > Viridiplantae > Streptophyta > Magnoliopsida > Gentianales > Gentianaceae > Eustoma > Eustoma russellianum. The sequence goes on along the minus strand of AP025046.1, from coordinate 17,710,133 downwards.
GAGCTGATCGGCAGATTTAAAAAAATTAAAGAAAAAGGGATAATGGGCTGACTTGAGCTGCATGAAATATAAAAAAATTTAATATACCGGGCTGGACTGAGAAGACTCAATAAAAAAGACTTTATTAATTAGTTTCAGAATCAAATAAATAATAAATAAATAGTAAAAAATGATTTTAAATTCCAGAAAATTATAAATAAATTACGGAAAATTCCTAGAAAATTTCAGAAAACATAAAATGTTGAACTAAATTACTTTCACCTAATTTTCTGAATTTAAATTATTTAAGTAATTAAAATAATTAGAAAATAATAAGGAAAAAATAAGAAAAAAAATAGAAAATGCCAAAAAAATTTATGCAAGCCGTGGAAAATATAAGTGAGGGCAAATAATAACTTTTCACCTTTCCACTAATTAAACCACCATAAAATAAATTTAAGTGAACTTCATGAAGTGGGAAATGAACCCCGAACAAAAATACCGAAAGCAAGATTCGTATTGCATTCATGACACAAGCATTGCATTGGTAGGTATCCTGTAACTACAAGTTACTGAAAAGAAAAAGAAAGAAAAGGAAAAAAGCGTGGTTGGTAGACTACGACAAAGAGTTGCAGAATGTGCGGATGGTGGACTGTGATCAAGAGCTGCAAACACTCAGATGGAATGTGGGTAAAACACACATACATGTAGACGAAGGCATGCATCATGAAGTTGCACATTATTACTTGGAGTGACTTACTTTCCGCAGTTATTATTTCATGTCAATGTTGTATCCTGGACTATGTGATTATCTGTATATATATCATTATTGTATGCTCGTATGTATTGGACCGAGGAGGGTACCTACTGGATGATGTCATGTCACTCACCCTACTTCCCCCTCCCCTCCAGGTAAGCATGAGGACGAGTTCGACTACATCTTTGTTGAGGATGGGGCTGACGTGGCTGAGTGGGCAAAGTGACGGCTGTGCATGGAAGCTAAAGAGACCATGCGGCTGATTACCTTACGTTTTGGGGTTTCACGCGGACTTTCCATTGTACATCTAGTTTTAGACTTTTGACTTCATATTGTGACGTGTCAGGTCTCGTTAACCCAAGTACTTATTCTTTATCTTCATCAGAATTATTTATGAATGAGATTTTAATTGAGCGTTTATATTTATCGTTTCAGTGAAAAATATTTCTACATCTTTTCTGACGTGTAAGAAGTTGATTCAACATCTTGTAGTTCTCTTAGCAGACTACGGTGGGTGCACTGTTCACGATGCTAAGACTCAAGAGCGAGGCGCTACAGTTGGCATCAGAGCGAGACTTCAGATCCGCCTCAGAAACGCATGATTAATTAGATCAATTAGGCATAAGTCAATATATTTTTTCAAAATGACAATTTTATCCTTAATGCATCAAGTAGACAGATCTAAGTTATGATCGGGTTGTGGAAGGTGTGTGCCGTTGGTGAGGTTTCTTTAATTTAATTACCGTTTTACCCTTGAACTTACGCATGAGCTTCATAATTGTCTAAGTTCTTAAAATACCTTCAAATCAACCCAATTTTTCATAAATGTCTTTCCAGAAAATGCCGCCACGCCGTGAGACAGCTGGAAACAGCGGGCGCGACGGTGATGATCATCAGGGTCAGGGGGCATTTTCCAAGTTCTCGCAGATACTTTGACCACTCTGACTACACTCGTGGCTCAGCAGCAAGTGCAGATGGTCCATTTGTAGCAGCAGCAGCAGCATCAGCAGCCACCATCACCACCACCCTCATGACTCTGATTTTATTACAGGGAGATGCTGAACTCTCAGATTTTGATATTCAGGGGAACGACACAGCCAGAGGAGGCCGAGATATAGCTGAAGAATGTGTCAGAGCAGCTGCGTCTACTACTAGTGCCGAATGATCTGAGAGTTGAGGTTGTTGTGCCTTTTTTCGAGGGAAATGCTGAGCAGTGGTGGTACAACATGGTGCTTCGTTTGATCTCACCAGTGACCTAGACACAGTTTAGGGAGGAGTATCAGAAGTACTACATTCTGGAGAGCGTGATCTATAAGAGGATGGTGAAGTTTCAGACCCTGACGCAGGGCTCCATGTCAGTCGCTCAGTACACTAAGCGGTTCCACGCCCTGGGGAGATATATGTCCTCTACTATGGAGAACGAGAGGGCCAAGATGCTGAAGTTCAGGACATGGCTGAACTCGCATGTTCAAACGGCGATTGTATATGCCAGGACGAGGATATTTGAGGATCTACTGGAGGTTGCAGGGAGGTCGAGGTTGACCTAGAGAGGGTCGCTGCGGAGGACATGGGTAAGAGGCCCCGTGAGGATACTCATTCAGGGAGATGGTTGAAGGTGCCTCGCAGCCACCAGACCGGGCGGCCATTCAGGCCGCAGTAGCAGGGATAGAGACAGACGGTGCAGCCACTCATGATTGGAGGACCAGCTGTGACTGATGCACAGCCATTGAGGGCGCAGGACCACCACCCACGCCATGTGTTCATTGTGGGGACCGCATCCAGTCCAATGTTTGAGGACCATGAATGTTTGCTGCAGATCTGGCAAACCAGGACATTTTGCGAGAGAATGCATCGGGTAAGGAGAAGCGCCCCCTCAACTGCAGGTTCGGGGGAAACAAAAGGAATGACGATGACCAATGCTTGGGTCCATTTGATGACCGACAGAGACGTCGAGGAAGCCAGCAACGTCGTAGCAGGTGCCGTTTATTTAAGTAATTTCTATTCCGAATTCATTTTAGTTCTAATTTTTGTCTATGTCCATATGCAATGTATATAACCTTAAATGTGTTAGGTACAATTTTAATAAACAAAGTTTCCCGCCAATTTCTTATTCGATACTGGTGTTAGTCACTCTTTTATCGCCAGAAAGTTTGTCAAGAATCTTAATATTCTACCCGAGTGGCTCGAGACCCCGTATTGATCCAAGCAGTCGGCGATCAGGTACTAATAGCACATCATCAGTATAAAGGATGTCAGCTGGAGATAGATGGTCTAGAGTTCGTTGCGACGTTGATCCCGATTCAGATGAGGGAGTTTGATCTTATTCTGGGCATGGACTTTATGTCTATGTATCATGCCACTATTGATTGTCGACAAAAGTAGGTCAGCATGAAGAGTTCGAGTATGCAGGAAAGTATCTTCCAGGGGGATTCTAAGCTGAAGAAGATTCCCCAGAACATTTATTTGACTGCAGCCCAGGCGTATCGAGCACTGAGGAAGAACGGAGAAAGATTCTTAGTCTATGCCGTGGGTATAGAGCAAGAGGTTCCATTCATCGATTCGATTTTTGTAGTAAACGAGTTCAAAGATGTGTTTCCCGATGAGTTGCTAGAATTGCCACCGAGCTGAGAGGTGGAATTTAAAATCAATCTTATACCGGGTGCTGAACCTATCTCCAGAGCACCTTATTGTATGGCCCCAGCGGAATTCAAGGAATTGAAAGAGCAACTACAGGAACTCTTGGATCGCAAGTTTATTCGCCCTAGTGTCTCACCCTGGGGAGCTTCTGTGCAATTTGTGAAAAAAATGATGGAAGTATGCGGCTGTGTATCGATTATTGGGAGATCAACAAGATCACAATCAAGAACAAGTATCCTCTACCCAGATCGAGGTCCTCTTTGTTCGGTTAAAGGTACCCTTTAAATTAATGTAATACCTAGTTAATATCATATAATTTTCCAATTAATCTCGCAACTTTGGCATTCTTTCAGGATGCAAAGCATTCTCTAACATTGATCTTCGATCCGAATATCATCAGTTGAGGATTAAAGATGAGGATGCAGCGAAGACTGCTTTTCGTATGAAATATGGCCACTATGAGTTCTTAGTGATGCCATTTGGTTTGACTAATGCTCCAGCAGCCTTCATGGACTTGATGAACATGGTGTTCAAGGATCAACTTGATAAGTTTTGGTCTTCATCGATGATATTTTGGTCTATTCCCCTAATGAGGAGTCGCACGCAGATCGCTTGAGGGAGGTTTTAGAGGTCAAGCGAAAGAAGCTGTATGTCAAGTTTAGTAAGTGCAAATTTTGGCTGAAGACCATTGCTTTCTTGGACAAATGGTTTCAGAGGAGGAAATTTCTTTAGATCCCGAAAAGATTGAAGCTATTACTGAGTGGCCCAGGCCGACCAACGTGACTCAAGTGAGAAGCTTTCTGGGTTTTGCTGGATATTACAGGAAATTCATTGAAGGGTTCTCATCAATAGCGGTGCCCCTGAGTAGATTGACACAAAAGAAGGCAAAATTCGAATGGGCCCCTGACTGTGAGCAGAGTTTTGCTGAGCTGAAAAGGAGGTTGACCACAGCCCCGGTATCGGTACAGCCCTCTGGTTCGGAAGGGTTTGTCATCTATAGTGATGCATCAAAGAATGGGCTAGGTACATGTATATAGTTTCAATTTGACTTTGTATGCATAGCAACTATGGTCTAACTTTTACACTACAGGATGTATCCTTTTGCAGAATGGCGGAGTTATTCCATATTCCTCATGCTAGTTGGAGCCATATGAGCAGAATTATCAGACTCAGGACTTGGAGCTAGCTGCAGTGCTTTTTGCACTTAAGATCTGGTGTCATTATTTGTATGGAGTAAAGTGCGAAGTATTCACTAATCATAAGAGTCTGAAGTATATGTTCACGTAGAAGGAGTTGAATATGCGTCAGAGGAGGTGGCTTGAGTTGTTAAAAGATTTGTTGAGAAATATGATTGGATAATTTTTAAAGTCATGATTTTAAGTGTTGGATACATAATAGTGTCACACATTGTGTTATAAATGATCAAAAGTTGAAAAAGTGAAGATAAATGATGTCGATCTCTCATGTTAATGCACTTCGATCGATCGATATATACATGGATCGATCATGTAAGGCATAAAAAACAAAGACCTTACTGTGAGACATCGATCTCTAAACCTGAGACACATCGATCGATAGATGTGTACATGGATCTCTACATCGATTGATCGATGTAGGCCAGAGACTAAATCAGAACCTCACTGTGAGACATCGATCGATCGATGTCTAGGGTTTTTAGAAAATTTTTTCTAAAATATGATAAAATGGTTGTTTTTATTTACATATGCTTCATATATGTTTATCATGTTGTCATTATGTGTTTTTGATGAATATAATAACGTATTGTGACTAATGTGCCTTGGAAGTTTCTATAACTTACCAAAAAGACAAAAGTGGTATTTTGAGTTCTTGTAGGTACTTAACACGGAAAAAGTCATACAACGACTTATTTATCTTTTATTTATTATCACAAAGGTGTTATCATATCTATTTCTGACCATCAGGGTCATTTTCAAAGTTTTCTCTCACCAGGGGCATTTAGGTCATTTTACCTCCCGATGGCAGTTTTGTCATTTTACTCAAGAAAATCTCTTGATTATCTTATTATCTTTATTCTGGAGTTCATTTATGTTATTTTTGAATATTATTTGGTTGTTTTCTATTATATTCTCTTATTTGATGATATTATGGACGGTAGTGGTATTTTGACTTTTGTGTATATGTTATTGGAGGCTCTTATTTATCATTTTGCAGAGATCATAACGTGTTCTTGGTGCATAATTAATCACAACATATAAAGGATAAAAAGTTAGAATTTTTGATTATATGTTGACATAATCTTGTCAAGTATTATTTATTTCTCTTCAAAAATTTGAGATTGTGCACATAATTTTTGGTTGAATAACATTCATAATCAGGTGGAGATGATGTTTTATCTATTTTATGACATGTGTACAAGTGGACCAATAAAATACGAGCTAGTTGGCAAAAGTTGCAAACTTGGAAAGTCATTTTGAATACCAACAGCTAGTTGGCTGATTCTGGGGCTGTTTTATCCAAAAGTTGCAGCCCTCACATGCCTATTCTCATGGCAAGAAGTTGAGGTATTCTTGTGGTACATTCCCTTCGTATTATCTTCATTTTGCAAAGGATAATCAAGAGAATTCCATGGTGGAAAATCAGCCAACATGAGAATTCCAAGGTGGACCAATGATTCTTCTCCATGTTGCCAAATGTACAAGGTGTTTATGATGCTAACCAATGATCTGAAGACACTTAAGCATTGATGATGAAGGCTTTGAAACATTGGAGTCTTATCCTAAAGGCTCCACTTACACTATAAATAGGAGGCAAGGTGAACAAGAGAAGATACACACTTGAAAACAAAAGTCGAAGCTCATTGTCTTGCTATTCTATTTTCTTCATTCTTGATTCATTCTTTGTGTAGCCAAGGTGTTCTTGTGATATTTGTTGTATAGCTACATGCCTCTTGTGTTGTATTTGTAAGATTGATTAGTTAAATTTATAAGGCTACATCAATAGGTGGTAGAGGTGTTGCAACCAAAAGTTGCATAGAGGTGATCATCCAAGTCTTGAATAGGGTTGGTGTTTAATCCAAGGATCAAGCTTGGTTTTTGTTGTATTTGTGTTCATTCCGCAGTAAAATCCTTGGAAAGGTGTCGAGACATCCTAAGGAGAATTTTGACATAAAGATCACCCTTTTTGACTAGGTAATTATCGAGAAACACATGTTCAAAGTTCAGCACTATTTTGTCCAATTCTGTCAAGATTGATCATCTGAATCTTTTTATTTGTTTGAAGGGCCAAATAATCTTATTTTTGTCTCATTTTTGGATATAGTCTGGTCAAGACATTGAGATTAATTTCTAAAAAGTTTCATACTTTTTAGAGTTGTGTACACTGACTTTTGAATTTTACAAAAACGGGTACTGAATATGAGTAGGTCTCAGATTCTGTATTCAAAGGGAATTTTTATTCAAGGGTAGTAGTGTAATTTCCGCTAACCACTATTCACCCCTCTCCCCTCTAGTGTTGTTTATTACAAGTGTATGGTCTAACAAGATTATGATCTGATTATCAGCTATCATCCAGAAAAAGCAAACCGGATCGCTGATGCATTGAGCAGGAAGTCGAGCCACACCAGACAGACACTATTGAAGAGAGAGATTGCAGAGTTTGATCTGGATATTGTAGACGCTACGTCTAATGTTGTGGCGACTCTGATTATCACCCCATCTCTAGTTGATCAGATTAAAGAGGCTCAGAAAGCAGACGTGACACTTAATGTTATCTACGAGAAAATGATGATTAGTCAGGTTGATGATTTTTAGATTCATGATGACAACATGATGTGGTACAAGGGGAGGTTGTGTGCACCTGATGATGAGCATCTAAGAAAGGAGTTATTAAAGGAGGCACACAATTCGAAGTTGTCGATTCATCCGGGCGCCACAAAGATATATAATGATCTAAAGAAGCACTATTGGTGATGCAGCATGAAGAAACACATAGCTGAGTTTGTTGAGAGTTGTCTCGTTTGTCAGCAGGTTAAAGCAGAGCACCAGATGCCAGGAGGTTTTATGTTGCCGTTGGAGATACCGGAGTGGAAGTGGGAGCCCGTGACAATGGATTTTATTGTAGGTTTCCCGAAAAAAAGATACAGCAACGACATGATCTGGGTGATTGTTGATCGACTAACGAAGTCTGCTCATTTTCTGCTCGTGCTGAGTGATGTTGTTGGACCGTGCACTTACAATAAACACCACTAAAGGGGGTGAATAGTGGTTAGCAGAAATTACACTACTACCATTGATTAAATCCCCCCTTGAAAACAGAATTTGAGACCACCTCAGATTCAGAACCCGTTTTTTTGAAAAATTCAAAAAGCAGTGTACACAACTCCAAAAACTATGAAAATTTTCAGAACTTAACTTCAATGTCTTGACAAGACTCTTTTCAAAAATTAGATAAAAATAAGATCGTTTGACCCTTCCAACAAATAAAAAGATTCGGGTGGTCAATCTAGACAGAATGTTGTTGAAATTGGAAAACGTGTTTCTCTTTGAATACTTAACTAAAAAGGTTGATCTTTGCGTCAAAAACACTCCTTAGGATGTCTAGTTTGAGTTTCTAAAAGGCCCTGACCTTAAACAATTCTTGGTTAAAACATAATTCAAGTTTTCTTAAAACTGGTCAGATTATAGCCAAATTGGAGCAGTTATCTTGCAACGCCTAAAAGACTAAATTTCCCTTGCTCAAATCAATTTATTCTTGTTGAAAATGAAAGATAACATTCTGAAGTAATACTCCAACAAAAATCAAGAATTTTGAAAGTGTTTAGCTATTTTTTCAAAACTTGAGAAGTTGTGTGAAATCTGTAGTGAAAAACGGGCAGAAAACAGAAAAATGTAAAGAAAACAATAACACAAAGGATTTATCCTGGTTCGGTCAATGTGACCTACTCCAATCCCAAGGAACACCTTTCCTTGGATTTCACTATGGTATGAACCAAATTACAACAAGAACTAAGCTTGATCCTTGGTTTCAACAGCAACCCTATTCAAGACGTGGATGTACACGTCCATGCAACTTTTGATTGCAAAACCTCTATCACCTATTGGTGTAGCCTTATAGATTTTGCTAATCAATTTGCAAATGAGACACGAGAGGCTTGTAGCTCTACAAAAAATATCACAAGAACACCTTGGTTGTAGAAATAAAAGGGTTTGAGTGATTTCAAAATAAGAAACGATGAATATATATATATATATATATATATATATATACAAACGTGTATAAGTGTGTACATGTATGCATGATAACTCGTCATCACTTGCCTTATTTAGCTTATATATTATGTTGCCGTACTAACGAGCCATGAAGCATTAAAGCTTACATCATATGTCGAACATTTGTTGAGTTTATACTATTTTCAGGTGCCACCATTAATGAACTAAATTAGTTCATTAAGTGAAGTACTTAGTTTAATAAACTAAGTAGTTCATTAAAGGAAGATTCATTTGGAAAAGGAAAAAAGGCAACAAGGCTAAGGAAGGAAAGTCTTCTCCTCCTCCCCACAATTAATTTCACACGCCTTTTATATATATATACACTATATATTTTCAGATTTTTTAATAAAAGGCACATACACATGTATTCCAACGTACTACCGACACGTTATATATCTTTCGTATGTACGTTAACGTCACACCACTATAATCAACTCATATTTATGAGTATATTCAGGTCCTATATCATATGATATAAGTCATGGTGATGACAAATTAAATACGACACGATAAAAGGTTCTAAACCGAAATTTGTCGTATCGGGCGAATACCGAAACTTCGCCAATGTGTCACGTACTTGCCATAAATAAATGGCCAGCCCATATACATCAAAAATTGATGAAAATTTCGTGCTACACATGGTATGATCAGCCAAAAATACTTTCCATGTTGGCACACACAAATCACCCCACATTTAGGCCAAAATGTGAAGATTCCAATTTTAATTTTGTCACATGTTTATGGTACCACTTTAAATCAGCCAAGTGCTGAAATTTAAAGTATATATTATATATATTATGTATAACATAATATATATATTATGTGCAAAATTTGGAATTTAAATTAGAGAAAAATCGGGTAATCGATAAATATCGAAAGTTCGGTTTTCTACGCACATAACATGGAACGTTTTTCTTGAACATCATGTGACACGTATCTAGACACTTTTTACATATAATATACATCTTAAAGTGTTCTAGAAAATTAAATTAAGGGCTGATTGGAATATTACATGTGTGTATTATTAAATGTGCACTATTTTACAAAGTTAGCAAAAATGAAATTCAGCACATGCATATACATGTATACACGCCCCTACAGCTGATTTGAAGCACATGTGGAGCCTTGTTGGCATGTTGATTGGTCAAGGATCAATCATACAATGTTGAGAAATCAAAGAGAGAAGCTACAAAAGGTAAGTATTCAACATATACCTCTCTTATGTCACATGTTGAAAATTTCAGCATGTTACACACATGGTGGCCGAATTCTTCATGGCTAAGACAAGATATTTTGTCAATTTTTTTTAAAATGATTAATTGAAGGAGTTATGGAAATAATTTGAATATTATGTAAGGTAATTAAGTGTGATATTTTACATATCACACATGCTGAAATTTTTCAGCATGTGTGAAGGGTGTGCTGGCCGAAATTTACCTCACATTGTGTCCAAGTTCACTCTTCATTTGCTAGCTAGACTTACCATATGAAATTGATTTATTTTTATGACAAAAATTCAAAGGAAAATGGCAAATAATCTGAATTTATTCCATGATGTAAATGCTGAAAATTTCAGCATTGAAAATATGTGTTGGCCGATTTTCTTGAGCTTGGAAAGGAGATATTTTCTTGTCTTGAAATTTATGAGAGAATTTGTGAATTATGGTATGACTTAATGGTTGATTTTTTGGCAAATATTAAGTGATTATTTCAGATTTTCCATGTCATCAAATGATGACAACATTGAGCCAATAAAAAGGTGCCAAGTAAGCAACAACTAAATGATGGTCCAATGGAATGATGCCAAGTAAGCAAAGCATTGTCACATGATGTCTTACACTCTCTCAAGCACTTAAAAGAAAATTTTCAAGAGGAGGAGATGTACAAGGGGGGACGGCTGGATGCTATAAGGAGATAAGAGAAGAACAAACAAATACAACACCAAGATTTGCATTCAAAAGTGATCAAAGTGCCAAGCCTCTTTTCTCCTACACTTTCTTTCTCTCTTTTCTTGTAAAAGCCTATTGTACTTTACATCTTTCAATCTTGAATAGGCTTCATAGAAACCACCATTCATACATCTTTGTAAAAGATTGATCAAGGTGTGATCAATCTTCATTCTAGCGAGGTGGTGGTGTTCGTGCGAATTGTACTAGCAATACAAGGTTTGTAAAGGGTTGGAGTTAGGTGTAACTCTATCAACCCTGCGGTAAGGTGTACTGCGTGTGTGTGATTAGTGTGAACCAAGGAAGGTGTTCCTTGAAGACTGGAGTAGGTTGTTTATAACCGAACCAGTATAAAATTCTTGGTGCAATTTACTTTCAGCATTTACTTTTCAGTTTCTGCACTGTTTATCCGTTTTGTTCACGTTTGGAAAAATAGTAAACGATTTCCAAAAATTATAAAAAATTTCAGAAACATACTTGCACGTTCTAGGGTTAATTTGACACAAGTTTCAACCCTTTTGGACAAGTATAAGTCAATCAAAAATCAAAAGTTCTGAGACTAGTGCAGTCTGATTCTCAGACTTGCAAAGGTTGAGACTTTGATTATATTTGACCTACTTCCCAAAAGAATTTTCCAAAACTGTTTCAACCCATTAAAATATAGTATATAAAGAGTTAGTGGTCAAATTTTCAGATCATTTGGACATTCACACAAATAGGAATTAATTTTTCAAAACCATCTACCGGTTCTGGCAGAATTGCACAATCTGAGCGACAACGGTTTTTGAAGGGGTTAAAGATTGAATTTTAATTTGAAATTTTTAGGGGACCCTCATAACATCTGAGGCTAAGTTCTCTCAAAATTTCATAATTTTTGGAGACCTCTAACCTGGTTTTAAAAACGTTTTAAAACAGGTCCTGAAAACAGAATCTGTTTTCAGAACTTGAATTGTTCAAGTTTAAAGAAATTTTAAAAAGCACACTTTCCGCACCATCTATTCAACCCCCCCCCCCCTTCTAGTGGTGCCTTGCAGATCCTACATTGGTTACAAAGAATGAAACAAGAATGAAGAGAAGAAGAAGATCAACTTTTGCTTTTCAAGTGTGTTCTTCTTCTTCACCTTTCCCTCCTATTTATAGTGTGAAATGGCTCATGAAGATAAGAACACTTATGTGTCACCATCTTCATCATCAATGCTTAAGTGTCTTCACATCATTAGTTGGTCACATAAACACCTTGTACACTTGGCAAAATGAAGCAACACAATTGGTCCACCTTTGAATCACATTTGGCCGAATTTGTTGTCTCCAAAAATGACTTGGAATTTGCTTGAAAAGTAGAGATAATACTAAGGGATAGTATCACCAACAAAACCTCAACTCCTTGGCAAGATAATAGGCATGTGATGGCTGAATATTTTGAACAATTCAGCCATTATCTTCCATGTAGCTGTTTGCTACTATTTTAAAAGTTTCCAAGTTGGCAATTTTGCCAACTAGCTTCTTTTTGGTTGGTCCACTTGTCACCAAGTCATGAAATGAGTACACCATCATGTCCACCTCTATATACACGTTTTTGAGGCTGTATATATGTATATCAACTCAGATGTTTGGCGAAGAAATCAACAAATAGTAGTTGACAAGATTATGTCAACATATAACATCAAAATTCCTACTTTTTTCTTCTTGTATGTTGTGATCAATTTCACACCTTTAAATTCTCTGAAAAATGATGATTAATATCCTCAAATAGCATCTAGAAAAAGATCTTCAAGAAAAAATAGAATGTGACATTACAACTCGTCACATATTCCGCTACTGTCGATAATATCATCATTTGAGAGAAATAATAAAAAACCACCAAATAATCTTCAAGATAATTATAAATCAACTTCCGAATGAAGATAATAGTATACTCAAGAGATTCCTTGAGTAAAACATCAAAACTAACCTTAGGGGTAAAATGACCAAAATGCCCCTGGTGAGAGAAAACGTCAGAAATAGATATAATGTAGTGCCCCGCCTGGAACCAGGATTTTGGCATGGTGCACCACCATACTCTACTACGAGTAGTACAAGGCGTTGATACTATACATGTGCATGTCGACATGAATCATAATCGATATGGCGGAAGCAACATAAAGATAAGCTCACGACATGCATAATAATACAAACCGTTCAAGTGCGTACAAATCACAAAATACAATGTCTCACGATAGTCTTATTACATCACAATAAAATAAAGCTCGACATAGCAAGTACATAGCTCCTGCCTACATCTCAGCTCACGGGTACTCTAGCTGGGGTTCTTCCTCAATGAACAAAGCATCAGGGTCCCTGTTCTCTTAAATGTTATGAGGCAAGTATGAGCGATAGCCAATCTCTTAATTGCTCAGCAAGTAATCCTTCTAGATACTTCATGTGGATCATACATGGGGAGACGGGTGACATATAATAATGTCATGGTAACAAACATAAGTAATCACATCTCCGTTTACAAATAATGGCATGATACAAGAATAAAACAGAACATAAGAATTTACATCATACCTTAGCTATCATATATATCTTCCTCAACATATCCCTAGCATACCTTTCTATACTTATGTCCTAATCCATATTATGCTAAGATCATCACTTATAATCATCACTTCTACATGCATAATTTTCCTTAATCATCTTACGGCACAATAATCATACAGATATTTTAATCATAAGCTGAGGGACATGATCATGACATGATGTATAAGACATGACTTTTCATAACATGACTCTTCATAACCTGTTTCTTCGTAAAATGACTTTTCATAAACTTGACGTGATTTTCATAACTTGCGTAAAATGACATTTTCACAACTTGCATAAAATGACATTTTCATAACATGAAGACATAACATTTTCATCATTGGCTATAGCACTTTTCATAAGAATAATAACACACGACATACCGATCGATTCCCTATATAGTACATGTACGACATAAAACATCATAAACATATGTATATGTACTAGCGGTGATGCGCTATGATGGAGATCCCGTGTCCTAGGCCCGATGTTACAATCGGCCATATACGTAATCATACGCCCCTGACATCTACCACCCCGGTACCGATGTCACGCCGACGAACGTAACATAGTCATAATCATGAACATAACATAACATATCGTGTGCTAATAAAATCGACCGTCTCGCGTTTATTATTCACATGCATATGAACTTTTAAAACATGATATGCGACAAAACAACTTTTCAAACTTAATTTTCGTGCAACATGAGACTTAATCGTATGAGGGTATTTTGGTCATACTATAACTTATCATCAAACATCACTTACATATTTAAATCCTACATATCATAACTTAAGGAAAATCCCACTTTTACCATCAAAGTGGCCATTCGGCCATAGCAACCAAAACAGACCATTTTCCTCATTTTTTTTCCTCCAACACCACTTTCTTAATTTGTATTTTCCAAATACAATTCATATTCTAACACTTTAGGAAAATAAAATTTTAATTCCTAATTTCTTTAACTCCTCACGTACAAATGCCCAACTTATACCATACTTTATTCATTACTACAAATTTTATATATAAGTGTCTGTAGCATTTAACTTAAGAAATTTTTGGGTTCCTAAATGGACTTAAGGCCGAATAGATGTATACATATGTATATATATATATATTTCATAGTAATACACTTATATGTATGTATATATAACCTATACAATTAATTTATATCTTGCATACACTCAATGGCCGTGTATATATATGTGAACTATATTAATATATATTCTTTAACATGTCACATTTCATTTTAGGGTATTACTTATATATGGCCGAAAGTTTAGCCTTTTTTTTGGCGAATATGAACTTTATTTATAAGCCTCTCTTATGGCGGAGGAATACCATATTACAAAAAAACAATGTACGTCATCGTACGAGAATAAATAATATAAGTACATGATGGAAATGAATAGGCAACAATATATTATATGTCGCATTAAAACCTTGCCATGTAAAACCACCCTTGTGGATAAAACCATGGGGAAGGAAAAAGCGTGCATAATTATATTGTTGCAACCATAACACTGTACAATCCAAACCATAAAGTAAAATGAAGCATCTATGATGCAACACATACGATCAGAACCATAAGCGATACGTAGAACCAGGATATTACGTTTCTGCATGAGAAGATGGTCGAAAGGTGGGAGAGATAGAGTCTGTCAATATGATACCCCAAATATACAATGGAAGAGCCGTCAAACGAGGATAATAAATGATGGTGTAACGTCCCAACGCTTCTTGTGCCAACAAATGGGCTGCCTGGTTAACCTCATGGGTGACATAATGCAAGTGTATAGATGACACATCAAGAAGGATCCGTAGTCTGTGCAGATCCAGAGCAAGTGTAGTAGAAGTCTGCATAAGATGGACTAATTGTTGACAATCAACCTCAACCTCAAGATGTCCAAAACATGGAATATACTAAGTAAGGGCAAGAAATACTGCTTGAGCTTCCACTCTTAATGGGAAATTATGACGCAAAGGAAAAGAGAATGCATGGATCATGGATCCCATTGGATCACGAACAACAGCTCTGCCTCCTGCTGCACTTCTGCCAACAGATGCATCTGTGTTTAACTTTAATCTGCCTGATGGCGGAGGACACCAACGTATTATCCAAACCCTGTTTGATAGAAGTAATGGAGAGAGGCCCACTTGAATGAGACGTGGAACAGAGGTTGCAATCTTAGTCCCACTTTGTTATTTTGCCCATAGGAAGATGTCACTCCTAATATCTCTAATGATGCCACGTTGTGACCATGATGCATCACCAAACACCAAAGCAGCATATTGCTTCCATATATTCCAAAAGAGAATACCAAGATATATGCGTTGAACATGACCTAGGAAATTAGATGGAGCCTCCAACCATATAGTAATGAGAAAAGAGCGCCAACCCCTAGCGCGGTGTGCATCAATATCAAGTAGTGCATTGAAATAATTGCGGGCCAGTCGGATTTCCGAGAAATGATAAAATAAATGAATGGTGGTTGCAGATTCCAAAAAGCAAAAAAGAAAAATACTGGGCCAAACCTGGACAAATCGAGCCACAAAATCCGGTAATGGCAATGCTTGATTTAAAAGTTTCCAAAGGAATACCTAAATAGAAGGATGCTGACGCGGCTGCCAAATAATAGTGTTAGTTAGTTGTTTGCCAGTAGACGGCCGAATAGAATCATAAGCATCGCGAAGTGTAAAACTTCCTGAAGGAGTAGGCCATATGGGTGTGGTGTCGTCCCATTGAACTAACAATGAGTAGCGGGGGTGAATATCACAAATTCGCCGCCAACCCAGAGAATCATATATGCGAGGGATGAAGTCAGCGCGTCTACCATAACGCAAGCGCATATATTCACTCCCTAATGAGATAATTGTATGATAGTTCCACCACAGTTTACATGAGAATGCCTGTTGGACCACACTTAGCCGCCTAATATCAAGGCCTCCCTCTAATTTCGGATTACATACTGCAGACCACGCCACCCAATGACGATGATCATTACCCCACAGGAATCTTGCAAATCGACGCTCCAATGCAATTATAATACTACGTGACAGACATGCAGCCGCAAGGACATGAGTTGGAATGGATAATAACACTGAGAGAATAAGGACTAACCTGCCAGCCATACTCAACAATCTAACTTGCCGACCGTTCAGTCGAGAGTCCACATGTTGTATTATGTCTTGGAAATGACTTGCCTAATCAATACCTTTGTGCAAATATGAACCCAAGTATTTCATAGGGAGGGCCGATTGTCGCATGCCAAGCAAGGCTGTAAATAAGTGTCTCTGAGATACTGGAACTTCATCAGAATACACCATAGTACTTTTATGCCAGTTTACTACTTGTCCTGAAACACGCTCATATTCAGAAAGGAATTGCTTGAATCTGAATAAATTCCTACAGTTTGCAGCGAGGAATATCAACAAATCATCTGCATAAGACAGATGAGAAATAATCATGGGCATACAATCAAGAGAATACAGCAGAATAGAGGATTGCTCAACCAACTTCTTTAACCCCCCTGCTAAATCCTTCAACTGCTAGAATAAAAAAGGAGTGGGGATAGTGGATCTCCTTGCTTAACTCCTCTGGTAGGACGGAAAAAACCATGAGGTGTACCATTAATCAATATAAAGATATGAGTACTCTACAAATGATTAAGGATAAGCATGACAAAATAAGATGAGAAGCCAAATCATAACAAGATCACCTTTAAATACTGCCAGCTAACACGATCAAACGCCTTCGCCATATCCAACTTTACAATGGCATTGTGCGGTCTTATACCTCTATCAAACCAATGTATTAATTCATTAGCTAGCAAAACCTGCTCTGTAATGCCACGGCCTTTCTGAAATCCTGCTTGCTCCGAGGAAAAATCTTAGGTAGAATAGAATTCAATCGTGATGCAAGAATACGGGTTTGAATCTTGCTCATAAAGGTAGACAAAGCAATGGGACGGAAATCACTAAACGTTTGTTGGACCGTGCCTTTGGGAATCAATATGATCATAGAATGGGCCATAGCACGCGATACTGGGAAGCCAAGAAAAAACTCTTGGACAGCTTTATAGACGTCCAAGTATATTATCTCCCAACAACTTCGAAAGAACCAACCATTATATCCATCCAGGCCCGCTGCACTATGTGGGTCCAAGCTCCAAACTGCGTGCTTAACTTCCTTCATTGTTGGCATGTGCGTAAGCATATCATTATCCTTAGGCATAACTAATTGTGGAATGGAAGTGAGGAAGTCTGTGCTATCCTCTACTGATTGTGCGGTGAACATAAGCGTAAAATGATCAACTGCAGCCGCCCCTAAACTTGCAGGAGTATCGCAGTATTCTCCGTTTTCCTTATATATGCCATGCAGCCTTTGGCGACGATGCTTATCTTTAACAATGGAATGGTAATACCATGAATTGCAGTCGCCATCTTTAAGCCATTTGACACGTGCCTTCTGCTTCCAAAACCCCACTTCTCTATGTGTCGCTTGTTTTAGTTCAGATTGAGCTTCAAAATATACTGTCCGGTTGTGATCGCTGGGATTAAGATCATAGGCCACCTCCAACGCACGGCACGGTGCTCTACAGCTTCTAATGTATGAAAGATATTGCCAAAAATTTCTTTATTCCACTGAGTAATATCCTTTCTAAAAGATCTCAACTTAGCACACAATCCTCGCATACCTCCAACTGTAGGATACAACGTCCAAGTGGCTCGCACAAAAACAAGAAAGTCTGGATGAGATGTCCAAACTATCAGGAAGTGAAATTGTTTAGGACCATGAGACAGTTCTTACGTACATTGTAGCAACAATGGACAATAGTCAGAAGTTGTTCGACTCAGATGAGTTAACTTTACCGATGGGAATAGATCATAGAATCTCTCATTGCAGAAAACCCAGTCTAACCGACGCCAAACACGCCCTAAGCCTCGCCCACCCTGCCATGTATATTGTGTTCCAACACGCGGTACCAAATGCCACTCAGCGTATTGCACCATGTCATTAAAATCATGCAGTGTTGGCATTGCTGGACGAGAAATACCTTTATGATCCAAAGGAGATAAGAAAGTATTAAAGTCACCTGATATAATCCATGGCTCCGCACATGCATCATAGCATTGACGCAGTGCCTTCCCTAATGAATGTCTGTCTAGAATTGTGTGTCGACCATATACACACGACACCAATATTACATGTTGACTATAAAGTTTAAATCTGAAGTGTGCAACCTGGTCCAGAAGCTGCACCTCCAGCAATTTCATATATGAGGTCTTCCAAAAGCACCAAGCACGGCCATCACAAATACTTTGAGAAGCAGTGAAACCCAGATTAATTTGTGCTCTAGTCAATCGCGTAATAGACTGCTGAGGCTCAATGATGAACAAGAGTTGTATGGAGTACTGATTTAATAAGAGTCGCAAACGAGATACATATGTGCGCAGCCCTCTTAAATTCCATGTTAATACATTCATTGAGAAAGACGGGGATTTAAATTTGAAGAACGAGTAACACTACGGGTAAGGACCTGACGGGGTGGTCGTGGTATCTGACAATGTGGACGACGACTCTGTTTACGAATGCAAGGTATAAAACCTTCCTCATTTGGCTCTGCACTAGGATTAGATAGGCGATGTAACAATTCAGCATCAGATGAGCCCTCCTTCACTGAAGGAATGCGTTGAGACAAATTCCCAGACAATTGTCTATATTCATTCTGAGCATTATGTATAGAATCCATATCTGATAGAGCTACAGGCATGTGCGATAAATCTGATTCTGATGATGTATGTATTATGTCGGGTGCTACAGGGGATGAAGGACAATCTGGTGGAATATCCTCAGACGATCGGCCCAACATATACAAATCTCGAGTAGCAGGAGTGGCACCCTCAGATGGTCGACGTAACAAAGTGAATTGTTGAATACTATTTGATTGATCTGGAGCAGGGACAGTAGGCACAGGATCAGAGGATAGAACAGGTTGATCTACTGAAACACATTCCTCCGATGAGACATTGTGATCGGGAGGTTGGACTGGGGGGTGCAAGATCAGGGGCAATTACTGGCAGATTTGCAGAATTAGGTTCTGCATGGGGTTGTTCTGCAGAATTAGGGTGGGCATTGTCTTTTGGCTTTGGACACCATTGTTGAGCAGTTGCAGCAGGCTGGGCATCAACAAGATTCTTACCAC
Source organism: Eustoma russellianum (assembly GCA_036186865.1). Taxonomy (NCBI): domain Eukaryota; kingdom Viridiplantae; phylum Streptophyta; class Magnoliopsida; order Gentianales; family Gentianaceae; genus Eustoma; species Eustoma russellianum. Next base: position 17,690,791 of record AP025046.1, on the reverse strand, counting down.
ACTGATCTCGTTTATGGCCCAAAATATTGCATCTATCGCAATAATCAGGAACGTCTTCATATACTATCGCCTGAAAATGATGATGATCAATGCTTTGAATGTGTAATTTTGATGGTAATTCTTTGGACACATCAACTTCTACGCATACCCTAGCCATTGAAGGTCGAAGTAACTTTTGTGTCGATGCATACATTCTGATCGGAGTACCTACCATCAATGCAATAGCAAAAAGAGCATACCGATTCTGCAGATATACAGGCAAGCCAGGCATTATGATCCACACAGGGACTATTGGCGCATCATACCATGGGTCAAAATCATGCGTATATTTGGTGATTCTCATGTGAAATCCAAGGATATTCCAAGATCGTCGACAAAAACAACGATTATAATCCTCATCCTTCTCAAATCGTAAAAGTACGTGCAATTTATCTAATAAGCCAGCATGGAGTGTTCCAACAAAACCAATGTGATCCAACGTTTTTTGAAGAGCAACCATGGATGGTCTTCCATTCTAAAAGGAGCCGACCAGCGTGTACGGAAATGGAATCAACATGGCTGAAAGCTCAGTTTCATCAAATATAATAGAGGGATAGCCTTTGAAATGCTGAGGTTGTTTTTTAGAGATTAAGGGGAGTACCGGTGGCAGATCACCAGTAAGGACAGCAGCAAAGGACCTGACGGCCGAAGCTGCTGTCCCTGACGTCGGCATCGCATTGACAGCGCAGGAAGGGGTCAATCGCAGGGAAGGCAGCACTAATTGTCAGAAACCGCTGAGGTTGTTTTTTTTTCATATTTCATTTTTCTTCCTTTCGTATATCCATGTTATATGTGGTTCATTTCTGTATTCAACATATACATGTTGGCTTCATTAATTCCACAATTATGACATTAAGCAAACATGTAAACATAAACATGATGTAAATCATAAAAAGTGTACTCTTTGAGCCATAATCATCATCTAATTACACATCTTGAAGATGGAAGTGATGAAGCTCAAGTGGAGTACCCAAATAGGCCACTTGGTCGTGCATATGTGGGTGTACATATGAAGATGATGATCATCAAATAACCATTGAGACCATGTATACAAGTCATGCTTATGATGCATACATAAACACGTCAAAGACAAGATTTTGAAACATATGAACACTAAGAATACATAGAAATACAAACTTGATGATCATCATAAAAGAAAACATAATCAAATCAACTAAAGTTGTATTCTTTGTACACTTTTCTTAAGATTCTTCATTTCATATTATTTGTTCAAAGTTTATATATATATACACACATAGCCGTATATATGGTACATTTATATATATACATAGCCGTATATATGGTACGTTTATATATATATTTATAACACTTACACTCATAGGTCTTTCATATTCTTATGATAAAACTTGAACATACTACATGATGATCCCATTTTGATATGAACATAAGTATTTAATTTTTGAAATACATGAAGGATCTAGGAAGAGTACTTGCCTTGGTTCACTTTTCTTACACTTAGATGATGATTCCTTCGTTTTTTTGGAAGAGAGCTTTTCTTCCTTCCATCCTATGTGTACATAGTTTTGGGGTCCAAAAGAAGGTTTAGTGAGCAACTTATGAAACTAATTATATGGAAGAATCAAACTTAAACTTCATAATGTTCTTACCTTGATTACTTTTGATTCTAGATGCTACAACCTTCTTGAATCTTTCTTAGTTGATGGAGTTTTTATGGGGCTTGATTTGAGTGATGTTGGTGTGAAGAAAGGAGAAGAAAATCTTCTCCTTGTAGAAGATGAAATTTCCGGCCAATAGGGAGGAAAAGAGGGCGTTGGAGTGTTCTTGAGTTTTCATGGAGATAGGATGAAATTAGTTGATTGAAGATGTATTATTTGAGGGGCTGAAGAAGAAAGAAAAATTTTCCCTTTCTCCTAAGGGGTGGCCGGCCATGTTGAGTGGGAAATGGGGTGGGAGACAAACTTTTGACAAGTATGGATTGGAGGGATGGGTTGGTAGGATAAGATTCTTAAGCATGCATTATTATATATAAACTTTACTAAATAGTAAGACAAGTTGTCTTACACTTCCTTTTTCCTTTTTCTTTTTTTTTATTTCATGTGTATATATTTGTTTTCGTTTTATCTAATGTAGTATAAAATTATTGTGTCATGTATTTCTTTTTGATTTAATTTATCCTAATAGTTTAAGTTGTTACTAACTAATTTAATTTGGGTTTTATTGTATAGATTCGAACTTTTGTTATATATTTGCTAATGTATCGATATACAAGACTAGTTTTATGAATCGTACACCTACGAAATTATGTTTACGGCATTGGAAGTCGTTACGACAAAACAAAATTCTCCGAGCTGTAACATTCTCCCCCTTATAGAAAGTTTTGTTTTCGAAACTTACGTACCTCATACGAAAAGTTGTGGATATTGCTTTTGCATTTGCTGCTCCGGCTCCCAAGTCGCTTCTCGCTCAGTGTGATTACTCCACTGTACTTTCACAAAGGGAATTGTCCATCTCCTCAGCACCTGCTCTTTACGGTCCACAATCCGTATGGGAACTTCTTCATACGTAACGTCATCTTTAATTGTTACGGGTTTCTGCTCCAATATATGATTCGGATCGTGTACATATCGCCGCAATTGAGATACGTGAAACACATTATGTACCTGAGATAATATAGGAGATAGGGCCAACCGATATGCAACGGTTCCAACCTTCTCTAGTATCTCATAAGGACCAATAAATCGAGGGCTCAGTTTTCCTTTAATCCCAAATCTAATCACGCTCTTGGTCGGTGAAACCCGCAAATGTACTTTCTCGCCTACTTCAAACTCAATCGGTCGTCTCTTTGTGTCCGTCCAGCTTTTGCTACGATCTTGAGCAGCCTTCAATATATCACGTATCACTTTGATCTTTTCCAGAGTCTGCTCCACCAGTTCTGCACCCATAATAGCTCTCTCACCAACTTCATCCCAATACAATGGAGATCGACACTTCCTTCCATACAATGCTTTGAACGGTGCCATACCAATAGAACTCTGATGAAAGCTCAATCAACTTCACTGATTTGTCCCAGCTACCCTTGAAATCCAAAATGCAAGCGCGTAGCATATCTTCCAACGTCTGTATGGTACATTCTGAATGTCCATCGGTCTGCGGATGAAATGTTGTATTCATCTGGAGCTCGGTACCCATGGCATTTTGATAAGCTCTCCATAATCGTGAAGTAAAACGTGGATCTCTATCGCACACAATGCTGACAGGTGTTCCATGCAAACTGACTATCTCATTCATATACATACTCATCAGTTTTTCTATAGACGTCTGGATTGACATGGATAAGAAATGTGCCGAGTTAGTGAGTCGATCCACGATTACCCAAATTGTATCATAACCGCTGCGAGCCTTAGGGAGTCCAGTAACAAAGTCCATCGTAATATGCTCTCATTTCCACTCCGGAATCTCTAATGGCTGTAACAGTCCTGCCGGCCTCTGATGTTTTGCTTTAAAATGTTGACAAGTATGACATCTCTCTATAAACTCCGCAATTTGACGCTTCATGCCGTTCCACCAGTAGTTTCTTTTAAGATCCTCATACATTTTGGGGCTCCCGGATATATATATAATTGCGAGTTGTGAGCTTCAGTCATGATCTCTCTCTTAATTTCATCCATGTTTGACACACACAACCTCTCATTGAACCAAAGACTGCCATCATTATGCAACTGAAAATCCTTCACCGGTTGTTCTTTAAACTCATTGACAATGTTCATTAACTCTTCATTCTTTTGCGCCTATTTAATTCTATCAATCAATGTAGGAGTGATCATCAATTTAGCCAAAATATTCGTAGTCGAGTCAACTACATCCAATCCAAACTCGGCTATCTCCCTCTCTATAGGTGTCTGTCGGGTATGACTTGACTTTCTACTCAATGCATCTGCCACCTTATTCGCCTTACTCGGATGATAATGGATAGCGAGATCATAATCCTTCATCAACTCCAGCCATCTCCGTTGCCTCATGTTTAGCTCCTTTTGGGTGAAGAGATATTTCAAACTCTTGTGATCCGTGTAAATTTCGCATCTCTCACCATATAAATAACGCCTCTATATCTTAAGCGCAAATACAACAGCTGCTAGTTCCAGGTCATGGGTGGGGTAATTCTGCTCATAGGGTTTCAACTGTCTTGATGCATATGCAATTACTCATTCCTTCTGGATTAATACACAACATATTCCATTCTTCGAAGCATAACTATATACCACAAATCCCTCTCCTGAGATTTGTTGTGCTAATACTGGCGCCGATGTAAATTTCTTCTTAAGTTCGGTGAAGCTCTGTTTGCAATCAGAATTCCAATCGTATCGCATCTTTTTTTGCGTCAATCGAGTCAGTGGGACTGCAATCCATGAGAATCCTTCAACAAACTTCCGATAATAACCTGCAAGTCCCAAGAAACTCCTGACCTCAGTCACATTTGTTAGTCTCGGCCATTCTGTAATAGCCTCAATCTTCTTTGGGTCTACTGAGATACCATCCTTAGACACAACATCACCCAGAAATGCAACACTATGGAGCTAAAACTCGCACTTGCTGAATTTAGCATATAGCGGCTTCTTTCTTAATACATTCAGTGTTACTCTTAGATGCTCCAAATGGGTTTCCTCGTCCGGTGAATATATCAGAATATCGTCAATAAATACCACCACGAACTTATCCAACTGATCCTGAAATACTGTGTTCATCAGATCCATGAATGATGCGGATGTGTTGGTCAATCTAAACGACATTAATAAGAACTCATAATGTCCATATCTTGTACGAAAAGCAGTCTTAGCAATATCCTCCGACTTGATATTCAACTGATGGTAACCAGAGCGGAGATCAATCTTGCTGAACACTTTAACACCCTGTACGAAAAGTTATATTGATATTTATAACAGTTATATGTTTGTTATTTAAATATTTAAATTACTTACTCTTAATTGATCAAACAAGTCATCGATTCAGGGCAGTGGATATCGATTTTTGGTAATGATCTTATTCAGCTCTCGATAATCGATGCAGAGTCGCATATGCTGCCATCCTTCTTCTTAACGAACAACACTGGAGCTCCCCAGGGTCATACACTAGGCTGTATGAATTTCTTATCTATCAATTCTTGCAACTGTGATTTCAATTCCTTCAATTCGGCTGGGGCCATTCTATACGACGCCTTTGAATCGGTTCAGCTCCTGGAACGACATTAATCTCAAATTCAATCTCCCTGTCTGGAGGTAAGCCTGGTAGATCATCCGGAAATACATCTATGAACTCCTTAACTACCAGAATAGTGTCAATTGATGGTGCCTCTGAATCCTTTCCGAGAGCATACACGAGAAATCCTTCACTACCCTTCTTCAGTGATCGAAACGCTTTTGCTGCTGTCAAATAAATATTCTGTGGTATCTTTTTCAACTTGGAGTTCTCCTGATAGATCACTTCTTCTCGCATTGGATCCTTAATCATCACACGCTTACCACGACAGTCAATGTAGGCATGGTGTTTGAACAACCAATCCATACCTAGAATGATGTCAAAGTCATCAATCTGTGTAGGAATTAAGGTATCTTCGAACTTCTGTCCTCCCATCTCAAACTCGCAATCCTTATATATATGATGCGAAATGATCACCTGATCACGAGCTGCTTTAACGCGATAAGGCGTATCCAACCATGTCGGACAACTATTAAGGTTCTTAGGAATCTTTTCGATCCAAAGGAGTGGCTTGCACCACTATCAAATAATACGGTGGCAGGTATGTTGTTTGCTATTATAACATCTGAGGCAATTCATAATTCAAATACGCGATTCCCAAACTATCATAGAAATATCATAGAATTTACAAAATAAAATATACTTGTCACAATGTCCGGGGCATCCTGGACCTCTTCATCTGTCATCACATATACCCTGGCATTGGCCCGTGGGCCATCTCTCTGTTGAGGTGCATCTCTCTACTGTCCCTTTCTGGGCTCAGGGTAATCTTTGATCATGTGGCCAACCTTGCCACAGTTAAAACAAGCTCCAATCTTCAGCAAACATTCTCCAGTATGCTGTTTCTGGCAATTAGGGCATCTCGGAATCGGATTCGCCTGTGGTGGACACTGGTGCTATGTCTGGCATTGTGGCTGAGGCTGCTGCTAAAAATTCTACTAACGTGCACGTCTGTCATCTCCTCTGGCAGTCTTAGCCCTTTTAACGAACTAACCATCACCAAAATCTTGGGGCCTCTTGCCCCGGGTGTCAGAATCACGTCTGATGATGTCCCTCTCTACCCGATAGTAGGCATCTAGTAATTTACCAAAATCTCTCGGGTTGGCATTCACAATCCAGGTGCGAATGCAAGGGTTCAGTCCTCTCTCAAACTTAATCATTTTCAGTTGTTCATCCCCCATAATCGCTGGAACATATCTTCCTAGAGCAGTAAATTGGTTGGCATAATTTGCCACTGTCATGCCAGGCGTCTGAATCAAGGACTCAAACATGCCTATCTTCTGTAAAGTAACTGAGGGTGGGATGTAGAATTTGCGGAACTCTCTCAGAAATCGCTCCCAAGTAACTGGAGCTGGCAAATGCTGCAAATTAGTATTCCACCACTGATCTGCCTCACCAGTCAGAAAAGATTTAATAACTTGGGCTTTTATCTCCTGCGGTACCTGAATCAGCTCAAAGTTATTCTGTACTTCTTTTAGCCATTTCTCAGCTATGTCAGGGTCAAATCCATCCTCAAAATTAGTGATGTGGGCCTTCTTCAGCTCTCCATAAAATAAACGAGTACCATGCTACGGTGGAGGTGGTGGAGGTGGCAGCGGTGGAGGTGTCGCATGATTCTGGTGGCCGTTGCTACTTACTGCATGTCCTATCTATACCAAGGCTTGCAGAACGGCCTGCTGAAAATCCCCCTGACCCTGCTGCTGTGGGGGTGGAGGCACATGCTCAGTGTAAAGTGGAACTGATCCTACCTTCGGGGGTATCTGTGGCGGTGGAGGAGGAGGTAACTGTGTCGGTCTGTCAGCGCACGGTCTACCTTTAGGTCGTGAAGACATCCTATCGAAAGCAGTATTATTAGTAATAATTTACATGTGAAATTAATTTGTCTACATGTTTAGTTCAGAATTTGTAAAATTAAAGTTTTTAATTATGCACTTAATAATTCAGTAAAATGTCAAATTTTATCTGGCTATCCCTAACCATTCTAAGGGTTCTAATCTAAGGATATCACTCTTGGTCTTGGATCATAACTTAAGTTCTAGGATCATCACTTAATTTCTAAGTGCTTACTTTACTGTTCCCGCTGTGGATCTAGAGCCTTTACTCTGATACCAACTGTAGCGCCTCGCCCAAAACCAGGATTTTGTCACGGTGTACCCGCCATACTTTGCTAAGAGTAGTACAAGGTGTCGATACTATACATGTGCATGTCGACATGAATCATAATCGATATAGCGGAAGCAACATGAAGATAAGCTCACGACATGCATAATAATACAAACCGTTCAAGTGCGTACAAATCACAAAGTACAATGTCTCACGATAGTCTTATTACATCACAATAAAATAAAGCTCGACACAGCAAGTACATAGCTCCGGCCTACATATCAGCTCATGGGTACTCTAGCTGGGGTTCTTCCTCAATGAACAAAGCATCAGGGTCCCTGTTCTCTGAAATGTTATGAGGCAAGTATGAGCGATAGCCAATCTTTTAATCGCTCAGCAAGTAATCCTTCTAGATACTTCATGTGGATCATACACGGGGAGACAGGGTGACATATAATAATATCATGGTAACAAACATAAGTAATCACATCTCCGTTTACAAATAATGGCATGATAGAAGAATAAAACAGAACATAAGAATTTACATCTTACCTTAGCTATCATATCTTTCTTCCTCAACATATCCCTAGCATACCTTTCTATATTTATGTCCTAATCCATATTATGCTAAGATCATCACTTATAATCATCAAATGTACCTGCATAATTTTTCTTAATCATCTTAAAGCACAATAATGGTACGGATATTCTAATCATAACCTAAGAGACATGATCATGACATGATGCATAAGACATGACTTTTCATAACATGACTCTTCATAACCTGTTTCTTCGTAAAATGACTTTTCACAAGTTTGACGTGATTTTCATAACTTGTGCAAAATGACATTTTCATAACTTGCACAAAATGACATTTTCATAACGTGAAGACATAACATTTTCATCATTGGCTATAGCACTTTTTATAAGAATAAAACACACGACATACCAATCGATTCTCCATATAGTACATGTACGACATAGAACATCATAAACATATGTACATGTACTAACGGTGACGCGCTATGACAGAGATCTCGTGTCCCAGACCCGGTGTTACACTCGGCCATATACGTAATCATATGCCCCTGACATCTACCGTCCGGTACCGATGTCATGCCGGCGAACATAACATAGTCATAATCATGAACATAACATAACATATCGTGTGTCAATTAAATCGATCGTCTCGCGTTTATTATCCACATGCATATGAACTTTTAAAACATGATATGCGACCAAACAAATTTTCAAACTTAATTTTCGTGCAACATGAGACTTAATCGTATGAGGGTATTTTGGTCATACTACAACTTATCATCAAACATCAGTTACATATTTACATCCTACATATCATAACTTAAGGAAAATCCCACTTTTAACATCAAAGTGGCCATTCGGCCATAGTAACCAAAACAGCCCCTTTTCCTCATTTTTTGCCCTCCAACACCACTTTCTTAATTTGTATTTTCCAAATACAATTCATATTCTAACACTTCAGGAAATTAAACTTTTAATTCCTAATTCCTTTAACTCCTCACATAAAAATACCCAACTTATACCATAATTTATTCATTATTACACATTTTACATATAAGTATCCATAGCATTTAACTTAAGAAATTTTTTGGTTCCTAAATGGCCTTAAGGCCGAATAGATATATGCGTATGTATATATGTATATTTCATAGTAATACACTTATATGTATGTATATATAACCTATACAATTAATTTATATCTTACATACACTCAATGGCCGTGTATATATATGTGAACTATATTAATGTATATTCTTTAACATGTCACATTTCATTTTAGGGTATTACTTATATGTGGCTGAAAGTTTGGCCTTTATTATACATATTCATATATCATTTTTCTTCCTTTCATATATCCTTGTTATGTGTGGTTCATTTCTATAGTCAACATATACATGTTGGCTTCATTAATTCTACACATAAACATAAACATAATGGAAATCATAAAAAGTGTATTCTTTGAGCCATAATCATCATCTAATTACACATCTTGAAGATGGAAGTAATGAAGCTCAAGTGGAGTACACAAATAGGACACTTGGTCGTGCATATGTGGGTGAATATATGAAGATGATGATCATCATACAACCATTGAGACCATGTATATAAGTCATGCTTATGATGCATACATAAACATGTCAAAGACATGATCTTGAAACATATGAACACTAAGAATACATAGAAATACAAACTTGATTATCATCATAAAAGAAAACATAATCAAATCAACTAAAGTTGTATTCTTTGTACACTTTCTTTAATATTCTTTATTTCATATTATTTGTTCAAAGTTTATATATATATACATAGCTGTATATATAGTACATTTATATATATATATATATATATATATATATATATATATTCGATGAAATGCATTTTATTCAAAGAAAGCTTCCCTTATGGCGGAGGAAAACCATATTACATAGGAAAGTCATCGTATGAAAAAAGTGAATGCAATGAAGAAATAATTGTCAACCTCCAGTCATATATGATATGCCGCATTAAAACCTTGCCAAGTAAAACCACCCTTGTGGATAAAACCTTGGCGAAAGAAAAAAACGTACATATTTATATGACTGGAACGGTGACGCATTACAGAATACATGAAGCAAAGTCGCATGAACCAGAAACACACAATAGTTGCCCATATGCGAATCAGCGTGCGCCATGAGCAAGAGTCAGTCAAATGTATAAACGCCAATGGGCGGTTCCTCTTGCAGCAACGAATGAACTCGAACGTTGATAGCCAAGACCGCGTATGACAAAACAAAACGTCATTGCCACTCAGACAGTTTATACGTGTAAAAACCAAGATGCAAGTAGGAAACATACCGACGTTGTCTGTATTCATCTAGAATACAGACAACCTCCTAAAAGCCATATCCAAGATAGTGATAGACCATGCCGGCGGAACGTACTTCGGGACATGTATGGACTCCGGCCAATATGCGAACATGAACAATATTAACACCAATCTCATGTTGCCCGTAGCAATCAATGACCTGGGCATCACATCTTTGAGAGTATGCCATCGACCGCAACATTGGAAAAGTCCCTCATCATAGCAACTTGTGGGCAGCATTGACCTCAGGAAGCACCGAGATATTGACATGAGGAAACCATCAAACAAGAAAGCGCACAAAAAATTTATTTTACGAAAAACATACCCAGTCGCCTGCACCAAAATGGAGCAGGCGAGAGAAAAGCGAAATAGCAAAGTGATGTCCTCAAGGTCAAATGTAAGCTGTTGTTATATTCGTCTATAGTATACTCCGCACCAGTGGAGGGAGATCTGAAAGAGCAGTGAAGATGCACAACTCCCGCCGCAGCAGTGCTAGTTGTGACAGCACCTATGCAACCGAGTTTCCTTCCCGAGGGATTTATGAAATGGTGCTATGCATGACGGACAAATGATGTTTTAGGCGAATAAAATCACTTCTTAAACGGCTGATTAGAGCAGCAGAGGTAATGATCAATGACACTAAGTTTTGGCAATCGGTTTCAATTTGCATCTCTGTATATCCCAGCGTTGTAAAATAGATAATAGAGAAAAGCATGGCCTGCAATTCAACATGTAAAGGCGGCGACACAGGTAGTGAAAATGAAATGGCTGTAACCAGTTGACCCGACTGGTTTCGCAGAATAGCCCCTCCAGCCGCCCCTCGGCGACTAGATGAGGCATCAATATTGAGCTTTAGTTTTCCCGTTGGTGGCAAACTCCATTTAATAATCCATATTCGGCTGGAGCGCAATAGAGGAGAATAATGAGCATTTACTAGATGAGAGATTGAAGCAGCAAATCTGGTGCCAGAGATTGAGATACACCATATGTATATTCCTACTCGCATGCCTTCTCTAAGTCGAAACAAAGAAAAGTCTTCATTTCCAAAAATCACTGCTGTGTATTCTTTCCAGATAGACCAATAGGCTAATAATGGTACCACCGCAGAAAGCTGCCCTATCATAGTCGAAGAACTGGGTGCGCCCCACCACTGGCGGAGGTATTGGTGGTAGGTTGTGCTGGATGGAAGTGGACCGTGGAAAAGCAGAGACAGCTGCTCCCATATTGCACGAATTACTCGACACATAAAGAATATGTGGTTTTCACTTACAGTGCTTTTCCGACAAAAACAATAGCATGTCGGTTGTGAAACAAGCCAGGCAGCAACGTTATCTTGCAGGGGTAGGCTGTGAAACCATAAACGCCATAAGAAGACTTGTCCTTGCGCAGGGGTATTTTTCCACCATATATAGCGACTGAGAGGGAAAGGCGTTCCTGGATGTCGGCAGGACTTATATGCAATGTGAATGCTAAATTGGTCGTGACTGTCATCTATCCACGTTATCCCATCAGGTGAATCTTGCGTATGCAGAACGCAGAAAGAATGTATACGACATAACCGTTTCCAGTCAGAGGAATCATAAGCGAAGGCCTGCATCTCTGGTCTAGCTCCATATTTGTGCCGGATATAACACGCCCAAATAGAATCCGACGTCTTGTATTTCCACCACATTTTACACTCATAAGCTTGCTGTAATGAATCGATATTCTGTATTCCCAGACCACCCTCCATTTACGGCTGACAGACTGCAGACCAAGCATGCCAATGATGTTTATGTCCCCACAAAAAATTAGACATTTTTCTATTTAGTTCTGTGACAACACTTTTGGGCAGTCGTGCTGCCGCCATTATATGTAGCGGCATTGATGTAAGAGCTGATTGAATAAGCGCTCTTCTTCCTGCCATGCTCAGCAACCTTTGTGACCATCCTGTCAAATGCGCATCAAAATGGTTTAGTAAAGCAGTACAATACTGTGAACGATTAATAGCTTTGAAAAGATATGATCCCAACTATTTAATGTGTAAGGAAGATTGTCGCATGCTTAAGATAGACGCCACTCTTGAAGCCAAAAGACCTCCCCCCATGACAAATTGACTTTTATGAGAGTTAATTGATTGGCCCGACGCGCGTTGATATTGCTCAAGAAAGGTTTGAAATATTTAGAGATTCTGACAGGATCCATTCAGAAAAACTAGCAAGTTGTCTGCGAAACCATGATGAGAAACCACAAGTGAGCGACCACTCTGAAAGCCTCTTAGCTGTCCATTTTGAATTAGCACATTAAGTCCCCTAGAGAATCCTTCAGAAGCTAAAATAAAGAGTATTGGCGACAAAGGGTCTCCCTGCTTTATCCCCCTTGAAGGGCAAAAATATCCACATGGCTTACCATTGGTCAATATGGAACAATATGTAGACTCAAAATTATTCATAAGGAGACGAACAAACCTGGCGTGAAAACCAAATCTCAAGAGTAGATGCTCCAAGTAGTGCCATGAAACTCGATCAAAGGCCTTGGCCATATCCAACTTAATCATTTCCTGTCCACCACGACACTTACGGTCTAATACATGGACCATTTCCTTCTCCATGAGAACTTGTTCATCAATACCACGTTTTGGAAAGGTCAAGCAAGGCAATAGCTTGTTGACCCATGATGTAAGAATTCGAGTTACCACTTTGGAGAGAAAGTTGGTTAAACAAGTAGGCCTATAGTCAGCAAATGTGCCAGGGTTGAGAATTTTAGGAATCAAACAAATCAAAGACGATGACATTACACTTGGTACTCGAATGCACAAAAAGAATTCTTGCACCGCAAGAAGAACATCTAGCTGTAAGACATCCCAGAAATATCGATAAAGAGAGCCAGGAAAGCCATCTGGACCCGATGCACTGGAAGGGCTTAACTGCAACACATCCCTTCGGACTTCATCTGATTGCGGTATGTCCAAAAGAGCATCATTATCAGTCGGAGTCAACACTTGAGGTATATGCTGTAATAAAACATCATGATCATGCATTTGCTCTACATTAAACAGGTGACGATAGAAATCAATAGCCTCTGCTTGTATGGATTGAGATGTGTCGCATATAGTGCCATCGGACCTCTGAATAGCTAGTATTGCCTGACGCTGACGCCTAGTCTTGACCAATTGATGAAAATATGTTGTATTAGCTTCAGCGTTTTTCATCCACCACACATTGGCTTTTTTGCTTCCAATAATGATGTGCTCTAGTCTGGAGCATAAGCAGACGTGCCTTAGCTAAATGATAAGCTGCACGATTGTCTTTCGTAGGCATGGCATCATAGGTTCGCTCCGTGCACACAGTCTCCTCTTCTGCTATTATAAAATGACTAAAAATGTTGCCAAATATTTCATTATTCCACTTTCTCAAATCTGATTTTAAAAGGCGTAACTTAGTGCAAAAGCCATACATGCCTCCAGTTGTTGAATATGAGCTCCAATGTGATCGCACAAAATTAACAAAGTCATCATGCATCAACCATGCGTCCAAATGTCTAAAGGTAGCTGGGCCTGAATGATCCTCCATCACGCAATGAAGCAAAAGAGGAGAGTGGTCCGATGTTGCCCAATGTAAAGTCCATACTAAAGCATTATCAAATATATCAAAAAAAGCCCTGTGTTGAGAGAAAACGATCCAAGCGGCGCCATACTCGGCCTAAGCCCTGTCCATCAGTCTATGTAAACCGAGACCCATGAAGTGGCAAGTCAAGCAAAGCTGAAGATTCAATAAAGTGCTTGAAATCCGAAAGAGTGCGCAAGGCCAGAGTAGCGACACCTTTATGTTCATCTAGCGACAGAAAAGTGTTAAAATCTCCACCAATTAACCAAGGAATTGTGATGCCTATTCGAAATGATAACAAGTCTTCCCATAGCGGACGTCGGGCTGCTACTGTATGGCAAGCATAAAAAGTAGTAAACCAAAAACTATGGCTAGTAGATAACCAGTGAAAGTGTAAAGACATACTTTGCACTCCATAGTGAGTATCAAGAAGATCAGAAAAAGTGGCCCTCCAAAAAATCCAAATATTGTCATCATGAGAAGAACAAGAATGCGAGAAACCAAACTACCATCGAAAAGATTCTAATCTTGTGGGCCGCAGTTTAGGTTCATTAAGAACCAAAATGTGCAGATTATGTTGTCGAATTAATGAAAAGATACGAGCAAGAGAGGTGTGAATCCCTCTAACATTCCAAAGTAAAACCTTCATTGAGACTCATGTGTTAAAAAGTTTGTGGAAGAATGCTGCAAAGCACTACGTGTAACAATAGATGTCGGAGGCGCCAATGGCATTTCTCCTTTTTCCGTCGCGGACGCCTAGACCGCATTTGAAACAAATTATTAACAGCATGTGCAACATCCGAGTGATCCAGATTAAGAGAGCCATCATCAAGTGTAGGCGTACTAGAGACCGCTTTTGCAACATCTAAAACTGCCGCTTGCAGCTCTTGTGTGTCTACTGATGGATCTTCATGGAGCTTAGAGTCAGAAGCATGCAATAGTATTGGGTCTTGATTCTCATGTTCAGGTTGGGTCACCGCTGAGGTGCAGCGTAAATGATCCAAATCTTGAGAGTGTGAAAAAGGTCAGCAATAGAGATAGTGTGAGAAGGCGATGGGCATTCCGGGAATAGACTGGGAAGTGTTGGTGGTTCAGTGACTGGACATGCATTGTCATTCATCACAGGATCTGGTATCTCCTGAATTTGTTGTTCTGGAACATCTGGAGGGAGGTCCGGTGTGATTTCTTCAGTAATGGGATCAAGGGGTAGGCTGCTTCTTAGGAGTCCAGCGTTGAGCATGTGGAGGATCAGTGGCTTTTGACTTAGGCATTTGGTGAGAAGTTGCAACTGATGTTGGATCAGCAGCAGTATCCGTGTTCTTATGCGTCGTACAAGAACTTGCATGATGCCCTAGCAAACGACACACGGTGCAATAGGTAGGCAAGGATTCATATTCAATCGGCTGGAAAAAAAACTATATTCATCACATTGAATATATAAGCGTTGTGGTAATTCCTGTGATATCTCAATTTTCACACATATACGAGCAACCGACGGACGAATAAGCTTGACAGTAGCAGAGTCAGCCTTAAGCGGATGGCCGATCATTTTAGTGATTTCAAACAATGCCTCTTGTTTATGCAAGTAAATACGTAATCCGGGCAATGAAATCCACACAGGTACAATAGGAGTGTCAACTTTAGGATCGTAATCATACGACCATTTTGTAACTCGCATGTGATAACCTAAAACAGTCCATGTACGGCGTGCAAAACACCGATAATAATCCGCCTCCAAATCAAATTGCATAAGAATGTGCTTTTAATCAAGCAGAGTTATTGTAACCGATGGCATGAAACCGATACGATCAAAACATTTACGTATTGCATCAATCTTAGGGCGACCATGCCAAAAACTGCATATGAGACAATACCTGAAGGAATCCGCTAAGGCATCTACTTCCTCTCGTGTAAACTTGATAAACGGAGCACCTTTAAATCGAGCAATAGGACGAGGAGGAAGGCTTGGCGCAGGAGGCGCTGTTACAATTGAAGCGAAGGATCGCTTCTCAAAAGCCATGACGGTGCCAACAAAAGAATTGTGATCCAACGATCGCATGAAAGAATATGCAAAATAAGGAAATCAAGGATTGTGGATGCGGAACAGGACAAAAGCAAAGAATTACCCAATTCAATCATCATGCCGCCAATCGCCGTTGTCGCCAGAGAAAGCATTCATCGTTCAATCTTTTCCTTATATTGGTGAATTTATATATATACATAGCCGTATATATGGTGCATTTATATATATATATTTATAACACTTACACTCATAGGTCTTTCATACTCTTATGATAAAACTTGAACATACTACATGATGATCCCATTTTGAAACTAATTATATGGAAGAATCAAACTTAAACTTCATAAAGTTCTTACCTTGATTGCTTTTGATTCTAGATGCTACAACCTTCTTGAATCTTTCTTAGTTGATGGAGTGTTTATGGGGCTTGATTTGAGTGATGTTGGTGTGAAGAAAGGAGAAGAAAATCTTCTCCTTGTAGAAGATGAAATTTTCGGCCAAGAGGGAGAGAAAGAGGGTGTTGGAGTGTTCTTGAGTTTTTCTTGGAGATAGGATGAAATTAGTCGATTGAAGATGTATTATTTGAGGGGCTGAAGAAGAAAGAAAAATTTTCCCTTTCTCCTCAGGGGTGGCCGGCCATGTTGAGTGGGGAATGGGGTGGGAGACAAACTTTTGACAAGTATGGGTTGGAGGGATGGGTTTGTAGGATAAGATTCTTAAGCATGCATTATTATATATAAACTTTACTAAATAGTAAGACAAGTTGTCTTACGCTTCCTTTTTCCTTTTTCTTTTCTTTTATTTCATGTGTGCATATTTGTTTTCCTTTTATTTAATGTAGTATAAAATTTTTGTGTCATGTATTTCTTTTTTATTTAATTTATCCTAATAGTTTTAGTTGTTACTAACTAATTTAATTTGGGTTTTATTGTATAGATTCGAATATTTGTTATATATTTGCTAATGTATCGATATACAAGACTAGTTTTATGAATCATACACCTACGAAATTAGGTTTACGGTATCGGAAGTCGTTATGACATAACGAAATTTTCCAGGCTGTAACTTATAATGACCCCTTTGTGATGATAAATATCATATGAATGTGTCCTTGAAACATTTTCACCACGTCATGTTCCTACAAAACTCAAAATACCAATTTTGTCCTTTTTGGTAAGTTGTAGAAGCTTCTAAGGCACATTAGTCACAAGTCATCTATAATCATCAAAAACACATAATATCCACATAATGAACATACATAAATTATGTACAAATGAAAACAAACATTTTATCACATTTAGAAAAATATTTCTAAAAACCCTCGACATCGATCGATCGAAGTGTCTCAGCTTCAGAGATCGATGTCTCACAGTGAGTTTCAAAGTTTGTCTCTGACCTACATTGATCGATCGAAGTGAGGGTCTGATGTACATCGGTCAATCGATGTGTCTCAGGTTTAAAGATCGATGTGTCACAGTAAGGTCTTGAATTTTCTCTGCCTTACATGAATCGATCGATGTGAGGGATCGATGTGCATCGATCCATCGAAGTGCAATAACCTGAGAGATCGATGTCATTTTTATTAACTTTTTCAACTCTTAATCCTTTATAACAATATGTGTGACATTTTTAAACATTCACCACTTAAAATCATGACCTTGAAAATTATCCAAACATATTTCTCAACATTCTCCCTCTTTTGGATGATTTTCAAAATAACTTAACATGATTTTAATGTCACAACTCTTCAACAATTATTTATCACATATTTACCAATTTTATACCAATTGAATTATTTTGAAAACATTACCAATTACCAATTGTTTCATCAATTCTATATCAATTGTTTTCAAACTCTCACATCTCATGTTTTTAACAAATGTGTTCATGTGCTCCCCCTCAACTTATACTCTCCCCCTTAACCTATGCTCGAAACTTATACCAATTGAAACTTAGCATGTTATTCAACTCAAATCAAAATCATGACTTGCCAACTAAAAATCATGTTCTTCTTCTATCTCCCCCTTTATTTTGCAAATCATGCAAAAGATAGAACTATGCAATGGTATCATAAGTCATCATACCTAACTTAGCTCGTAAGTTTTCAAAAGTGGCTTGATTAAGGGATTTTGTGAAGATGTCAGCTATTTGATGATCATTTCTTACATGATCTATGGTTATGTCCCCATTTTGAACGTGATCTCAAAGGAAATGGTATCTTACCTCAATGTGTTTGGCATTAGAATGAAAAACTGGATTCTGAGAAAGATTGATCGCACTTGTGCTGTCGCATAAAATTGGAATCTTATTTATTTTAATGCCAAAATCACTAAGTTGTTGTTTAAGTCAAAGTATTTGGGTAGTGCATAAGCTTAAGGCTATATACTCAGCTTTGGTGGTAGAGAGTGCTACACTAGCTTGTTTATTAGAAAACCAAGAGATCAAGTTGGTTCTTATGAATTGACCTGTACCGCTAGTAGATTTTCTATCTAATTTGCAACCACCATAATCATCATCACTATAAGTATACAGCTGCGACTTAGCGTTTCTATCATACGAAAGTCCTAAGTGAGGTGTGTGTTTAAGATATCTAAAGATCTTTTTCACTGTATTGTAATGAGATACCTTAGGACAAGATTGAAACCTATCACACATACACATACTAAACATGATGCTAGGTCTTGATGTGGTTAAATATAACAATGAGCCAATCATAGACCTGTAAAGTGTGTCATCAAAATGTTTACTATTTTTATCTTTGTCTAGTTTTGTGCTAACACTCATAGGGTTAGGTGTTGGTTTCAACTCTTCAAATCCAAACTTCTTAATCATATCATTGATATACTTGAGTTGGCTAATGTGAATTCCTTGAGGAGTTTGTTTGATTTGTAAACCTAAGAAGTAATTCAACTCTCCTACCATTGACATTTCAAATTCTGACTTCATACACTCTTCGAAGTCTTTTACTGAGGTAGGGTTAGATGAACCAAAGATAATATCGTCTACATATATTTGAACTATTAATAAGTCATTATCTTTTCTTCTTAGGAATAAGTAATACATCATCATCATCAAACATATTTTCAACATTATTTTCTTGTTTATGTTGAGTTTTATCACTAACTTCAAAACATGCATTTTCATTGAATTTTACATGTATCGATTTGATTATTTTTTTAGATGCAGGATTGTAACACCTATATGCTCTTGAATTAGTTGAATAACCAACAAATATGCATTACATAGACTTTTGTTCAAACTTATCTAAATTATCCTTAGTGTTTAACACAAAACACTTACAACCGAAAACTCTAAGATAATCTACCTTAGGTTTTCTATTGTTTAGCAATTCATAAGGTGTTTTATTTAATTTCTTTCTAATAAAAAGCCTATTATTATATCACATGCACAACTAATAGCTTCAACCTATAAATATTTTGGTACTTTGTTTCCACACAACATTGTCCTATCAATTTCTTGAATTGTTCTATTTTTACGTTCAACAACTCCATTGAGTTGTGGTGTTCTAGGTGGTGAGATTTCATGTTTTATTCCATGTAGTTCAAAAAACTTGATTACATCTTTGTTTTTAAATTCTCCGCCTCTATCACTCCTAATTCGTTTAAAATTTTCTTCGTGAAGATTTTTGAGTTGCTTGATAAGAGTTTCGATTGCCAATGGAGCATCGTCTTTGTGTGCTAAGAACAATGTCCATGTGTATCGTGAGTAATCATCTACTATGACACACACATAGTAGTGTCCACCTAGACTTCTTGTCCTCCTTGGACCAAATAAGTCTAAGTGAACCAACTCTAGTACATGACTAGTACTCACTTCATGTTTTGGTTTTAATGTTTCTTTAATATGTTTTCCTTTAATACATGTTTCACACATTTGAAAATTATCTAAGTCTAACTTAGGCATGCCACTAATTAAGTTCTTCTTAGATAACTTTTTAATATATGGCCTAGTCGTCTATGCCATAAATTTACATCTAAGTCATGTGATATTAAACATTTAACTTTAGCATCTAACATGTTATCTAAGGAAAGGGTATAAATATTGTCATCCCTATTTCCTTTTAATAAAATTTCTCCTTTTTCATTAGTTATATCGCAAGAATCAGGGAGAAAAGAAACATAATAACCGGAATCAATAAGTTGCGAAATACTTAATAAATTATAAGAAAGATTTCTTACTAACAACGCATTTCTATTTGAAATGTGTTAGGGTCCTCGATTGTTCCTTTTCCAACAACTTTTCCTTTGTTGTTGTCACCGAATGTCAGCTTTCGTCCATTCTCAATATGTTCCAACTCGGTGAATAGTTTGGGGTTGTCCGTCATATGTCTTGAACATCCACAATCTAAAAACCATTTGGTTTTTAGATTCTTTTACTTTGCCTCCTTCTTGCATTCCTTCGATTTTCCAACAATGGAGACAAAGTTTTAGGTATCCTTTACTTGAGTTCTTGAATGTTAGGGGCACCACCTTTGTTTGTATACCCTTTGGATATCAAAACTTAGATGTACCTTCTTGGCACATATTTGACATTATTAAAAGTTGAATAATATAAAGGATTTTCATGTACTTGTCCATTCCATTTAAAAGATTATGCATGGTTATACAGGTTATACCTTGGTTGATAATTATTATAAAGTAGCCGATTTTGATAGTGTGTATAAGGCTTATAATTTTGTTTCTTATATGATGCTATGTATGTGTGTTCATATGTATTTCTGTAAGTCTTATATGAATGTTGCCTATATTTAGGTTCATAATAAGTCAGATGCATTTTATTTTGTCTGGATACATTTGTATACATATAGGCATAATTTCTAGGTGGTCTAGATGCAAAATTTTGCCTAGTTGGACGTTTATTTGTGTATGATTTTGTGGGTACATGTTGCATTTTTACCTTAGCATGAATAGAAGAAAGTGTAGAAGAAGATGTAGCAAGCAAAGTTGTAGTATATGGCAACTTAGACTTAAATGATACAAAGTTAGTCTGTTTGCCTGACTTTTCATTTTCTTCTATATATCCTAAGCCCTTCTTATCATTTCTATATTTTTGTGATGATATAAGTGTGTCAAGCATGTTCGTGCCAGATTTAAATTGTTCTAACATTTTTCTAAGTTTAATTTAGATTATTTAAGTTGAACTGTCTCATTTTCACAACTTTCTAACTTAAATTTCAACATACTATTTTCAGTTTTTAATGCATGTTTATTTTTCCTATGTGATTCAATTTTAATTTCTAAAGAATCAAGAGTATTAGTAGACTCTTGTTTAAAAGATTCTAATTGATCGAAAAATTCCACAAGTTGGACGTCTTCAACTTGTCATTTTCTTCAATTAGTTTCTTCTTTTCTTTAAAGAGCCTTTTACAATGAGCATGCATCCTTAGAAATTCTTCATACATTTGATTGAATGACATTTCGTTATCAGAATCTTCATCAGATGAAGAACTTACGTCGTTGGATACGAAGCAGACTTGAGCTTCCTCAGTGTCGGATCCTGAGTCGGATGAGTACCTCCACGTGCTTGCCTTCATTGCTTGTTTGCCTCTTCTTGACTTAGACTCCTTTGTCTTAGTCTTTTGGGCCTCCTTGTCCTTAGCTTGTTTATTGTTGTTGTTATTATTTTTATTTTTCTTTGTTGGGCAATCACATGAGATATGTCTTTTTTGACCGCATTCGTAACACTTTAACTCTTTATTATACCACTTATTATTAAAGTTTTTCTTAGGCTGAGAAGAAGTAGAAGAAGATTGTTTTCCATTTCTATTTGGTCGTTTGAAAAACGTTCTAAGTTTTCTAGCTATTAATATTAGATTATCATCTATTATCGCTATTACTATTATCATTATTTGTATGTGACTCAGTTGATTTAAAAGCAATAGACTTACCGGATGATTTAGATTATTCGGACTTTCGTTGGTTCAGTTTTACCTCGTAAACTCTAACCGAACCGATCAATTCATCCATTTTAGTGATTGATTTCGTTTCTTCAATTGCCGTGACTTTAGGATCTCATTCCGCTGGAAGGCTTCGTAGCACCTTTTGAACCTTCTCGTTGTTGGTAAATGATTTTCCTAAAACTTCAAGGGCATTGAAAATGTTAGTAATCCTCAAACCCATAGATGTTATGGATTCGTTCGGCAACATTTTGAAAGATTCAAGCTCAGACATAAGCATGTTTATTTTTGACTCTTTTACACCACTAGTACCTTCGTGCTTTAATTCTAATGATTTCCACATGTCGTGTGCACTTGTGCAATTTGACACATATCCTGCATCAGAAGTCGTTAGTCCGTTTAACAGTAATTTCATAGCATTAGCATTCATGGACATTTTCTTTTTCTTTGGAAGACCATTCACTTTTATATTTTTCTACTTCTTGTGTGACTCCACTAACTTGTACAATTTTCATTGGAATGTACGCTCCATCTTCAACTATAGACCATAAATCGATGTCTATAGCCATTAAGAATAGCCTCATTCGAAGTTTCCACTGAACGAAATTATTTCCATCAAAAAGAGGAGGACGTTGCGTAGACATACCTTTCAACTCACCTTTGTGAGAATCTATGGCCATTGAATGTACCTTTAATTTGAAATTAGCATGCTACTTTGAATTGTTGTTTCTTGGTCGTATCTTGTTCGTATGGTGTTGAATCTTTCTTCTTTGAATGGCGTAGACCTGGATCTGATACCAATTGTTGGCCCGTGCACCTGTAATACACACCACTAGAGGGGGAGTGAATAGTGGTTGACGAAAATTACACTATTACCCTTGATTAAAATCCCCTTTGAAAACAGAATCTGAGACCACCTCAGATTCATAATCCGTTTTTAAAAAATTCACAAATCTGTGTACACAACTCTAAAAATTATGAAAATTTCTAGAACTTAACTTCAATGTCTTGACAAGACTCTGTCCAAAATCCGATAAAAATAAGATCATTTGTCCCTTCAAACAAATAAAACGATTCAGATGATCAATCGGGACAGAATTAGACAGAATGTTGCTAAAATTAGAAAACGTGTTTTACTTTAAATACTTAACCAAAAAGGTTGATCTTTATGTCAAAACACTCCTTAGGATGTCTAGTTTGTGTTTCCAGAATTAACTGACCTTAAACAATTAGTGGTTAAAATAGAATTCAAGTTCTCTCAAAACTGGTTAGATTGCAGCCAGATTAGAGCAGTTATCTTGCAACGACTGAAAGGCTAACTTTTCCTTGCTCAAATCAATAGATTCTTTGTTGCAAATGAAATCTAACAGTCTGAAGTATAACTCCACCAAAAATCACAAATTTTGAAAGTGTTAAGCTATTTTTTCAAAACGTGAGAAATTGTGTGAAATCTGCAGTGAAAAACAGGCAGAAAACAGAAAAATGTAAAGAAGATAAGAACACCAAGGATTTATCCTGGTTCGGTCAATGTGACCTACTCCAGTCCCAAGGAACACCTTCCCTTGGATTTCACTATGGTATGAACCAAATTACAACAAAAACCAAGCTTGATCCTTGGGTTAAATGCCAACCCTATTCAAGACTTGGATGTACACCTCTAGGCAACTATTGGTTGCAACACCTCTATCACCTATTGATGTAGCCTTATAGATTTATCTAATCAATCTTACAAATGAGACACAAGAGGCTCGTAGCTCTACAACAAATATCACAAGAACACCTTGGCTACAAAGAATGAAACAAGAATGAAGAAAAGAAGAAGATAACAAGACAAATCAACTTTTGCTTTTTAAGTGTGTTCTTCTTCTTCACCTTTGCCTCCTATTTATAGTGTGAAATGGCTCTTGAAGATAAGAACTCTTGTGTGTCACCATCTTCATCATCAATGCTTAAGTGTCTTCACATCATTGGTTGACCACATAAACACCATGTACACTTGGCAAAATGAAGCAACACAATTGGTCCACCTTTGAATCACATTTGGCCGAATTTGTTGTCTCCAAAAATGACTTGGAATTTGCTTGAAAAGTAGAGATAATACTACGGGATAATATCACCAACAAAACCTCAACTCCTTGGCAAGATAATAGGCATGTGATGGCTGAAAACTTTGTTCAATTCAGCCATTATCTTCCATGTAGCCATTGGCTACTATTTCAAAAGTTTCCAAGTTGGCAATTTTGCCAACTATCTTCTTTTTGGTTGGTCCACTTGTCATCAAGTCATAAAATGAGTACACCATCATTTCCACCTATACACACATTTTTGAGGCTGCATATATTTATATCAACTCAGATTTTTGGAGAAAAAATCAACAAATAATAATTGACAAGATTATGTCAACATATAACACCAAAATTCTCACTTCTTCTTGTATGTTGTGATCAATTTCACACCTTTAACACCTTTAAAGTCTCTAAAAAATGATAAAAAAATATCCTCCAATAACATATAGAAGAAGGTCTTCAAGAAAAAAATAGAATGTGACATCACAGCTCGTCACATATCCCGCTACTGTCGATATTATCATCATTTGATAGAAATAATAGAAAACAACCAAATAATCTTCAAGATAATTATAAATCAACTTCAGAATGAAGATAATAATATACTCAAGAGATTCCTTGAGTAAAAATACTGAAACTACCCTCAGGGGTAAAATTACCAAAATACCACTGGTGAGAGAAAACTCCAGAAATGACCTGGATGGTCAGAAATAGATATAATGATACCTTTGTGATGATAAATATAATATGAATATGTCCTTGAAACATTTTCGCCACAACCTGCTCCTACAAAACTCAAAATACCAATTTTTTCCTTTTTGTTAAGTTGTAGAAACTTCCAAGGCACATTAGTCACAAGTCATTTATAATCATCAAAAACACATAATATCCACATAATGAGCATATATAAATCATGCATAAATGAAAACAAGCATTTTATCACATTTTAGGAAAATAATTCTGAAAACCCTAGACATCGATCGATCGAGGTGCCTCATCTTCAGAGATCGATGTCTCACAGTGAGTTTCAGAGTTTGTCTCTGACCTACATTGATCGATCAAAGTGAGGGTTTGATGTACATCGATCGATCTATTTGTGTTAGGTTTAGAGATCGATGTCTCACAATAAGGTCTTGGATTTTCTCTGCCTTACATGGATCGATCGATTTGAGGGATCGAAGTACAACAACCTGAGAGATCGATGTCATTTTTCTTAACTTTTTCAACTCTTAATCATTTACAACAATATGTGTGACATTTTTAAGCATTCACCACTTCAAATCATGACCTTGAAAATTATCCAAACATATTTCTCAACAGATGTTACCTTGGAGAGATTGGTGACGCTTTACATTGATAACATTGTCACCCTTCATGCAGTTCAAGTCAATATAGTCTCTAACTGTGACCCGAGGTTCACTTCCAGATTTTGGTCAGCATGTCAGAGAAGGTTGGGGACGGAGCTACGTTTGAGCCCTGCATTTCATTCCAAGACCGATGGGCAGTCAGATAGGATGATTCATACTCTTAAGGATATATTGAGGGCTTGCACACTGGACTTCATAGGAAACTAGGATGGTATGGTTAAGCTGATCGAGTTCTTCTACAACAACAATCACTATATTGCCATCGGCATGGCACCATTTGAGGCACTTTATGGGCGCAAGTGTAGGTCCCCTGTCTATTGGGATGAAGTGGGTGAGCACGCTATCATCAGACCAGAGTTGATTGAGTAGACCAGAGAGGAAGTGAAGTTTATCCATGATAGACTCAAGGTTGCTCATGACAGAAGTAAGAGTTGGGCGGATTCAAAGAGGCATCCCCTAGAGTTCACTGTGGATGAGAAGGTTTACTTAAAGGTGTAGCCCATGAAAGGGGTTGCTCGTTTTGGCTTCAGGTGCATAGATTTTTCATGTTTCTTAGCTGAGGATATATGTTCCTGATCTGAGTCATTGGATGCACTGCCATTGAGGATTTGACCTGACGCAACATATGAGGAGATCCCTATCAGGATCGTGGATCACAAGGACCAGGTGTTGAGAAACCAGATTATCCCTTATGTCAAAGTCTAGTGGACCAACCATACGGAGCGCGAGGCGACTTGGGAGCTCGAGGAGCATATGCGAGAGAGATATCTGCACCTCTTCGATTAAGGTACGCCAAGTTTCAAGGACGAACCTTTTTGTAAAGAGTGTAGGATGATATATATATATATATATATATATATATATGTATAATAAATGAAATAGGGTGGTAACGACAAATTTTGGGGGGCGATAACTACCCCACCAATTGTGCCCCAATCCCTCCCCCCTTAAATGGCATTATCCATTCAACTTTAAAAAAATGCCATTATAAACATCTCGCCCCAGCCGTTTCCACACGCACACCCACTCACAAAAAAAAGAACAACGTCGAAACAAGAAAAAGAAAGAGAGGAAGAGAAAGAAGAGAGAAAAAGGGAATGGAATGAAGACAGGAAAAAAAAGAGAAGAAGGGCTACCAAGTCGGAATTGAATCCAACCGTAATCCATCTATTCCATTCGTATTTAGCATCAATTAAGATAGATTGCCTATTCCTCCTCGTTTTTGGTACAAAATTAGCAAGCTTCAATGATATATTTTATGTGATTTGTTGTTTTAATTGTGTAAATTGTTAACTTTATGTATTTATTGTAAAAGTGTAACCTTTGCTATTTGTGGTTGCAGGTTTTAGGCTTGTGTATGTGTTAATATGATAACAGATGCAAATTGTACGAAATTGGAATAAAAACGCCAATAATTTTTCATGTAAGGGGCTTTTAAATTATCATTTTTGGCCTTAGAATAGGTTTGATTGAGATCGAAAAAGGGGTTCTGGCGGGGTGGCGCGTGTTGCACATACGCGCATGCAGGGGTGGCGAGTGGGCCCACGCACAGCCCTTGACGGCATGTCTAGAACACGCGTTGGCGTGTCCATGGCAGTGGATGCGTCGCGTGAAGCGAAGTCAAATGGAATTGGTTTGAGTCGATTCGAAACTAAAACTAAGATTTTATTGAGGTTAGAAGTAATTAAGATTTCATTGAAAAAAATAAAAAAATAAATTCCAGGTCACCTGAGGTTAACTTGGACCAGACAACAACTGAGCTGACCGCCGGTGGCCTAGTTTGACCTGTTTGGGTCGGGCTGACATGCAGATTTAAAAAAATAAAGAAAAAGCGGTAATGGGCTGGGCTGGGCTGTAGGAAATAAAAAAATTTATTATTACCAGATCGGGCTGAGTAGCCTGCATAAAAAAAGAATTTATTAATTAGTTTCAGAATTAAACAAATAATAAATAAATAGCAGAAAATGATTTTGAATTCTATAAAATTATAAATAGATTCAGGAAAATTCCTATAAAATTCCAGAAAACATAAAATGATGAAATAAACTATTTTCACCTAATTTTCTGAAATTTAAATATTTTAATTAATCAAAATAATTAGGAAATAATAAGGAAAAAAGGAAAAAATAGTAGAAAATACTGGAAAATTTTATACAAGCCGTGGAAAAAGGTAAATAATAACTTTTCACCTTTCCACTAACTAAAGCACCATAAAATAAATGTTAGTGAACGTCAGGAAGTGGAGAATAAACACTGGAAAAAAATACCGAAAGCAGGATTCGCATTGCATAGGTAGGTAGCGTGTAATTAAGAGTTACAGAAAAGAAAAAAAGAAAAGGAAAAAATGTGGTAGGTAGACTGCGATTATGAGTTGCAGAATGTGCGGACGGTAGACTGCAGTCAAAAGCTGCAGACACTCACGTGGACTGTGGGTAAGACCCACATACATAACCCAGGAGCGTGCATTGCACGGAAAAGATATGGACATATTGCATGACATGACTTTTGTTGCGTGTGACACGTACAAGAAGGCATGCATCATGAAGTTTTGCATTATTACTTGGAGTGACTTACTTTCAGCTGTTATTATTTCATGTCTATGTTGTATCCTGGATGTGATTATGCGCGTATATATCATTGTTGTATGCTCGTACGTATTGGACGGAGCTAGGCACATACTGGGTGATGTCATGTCACTCACCCCTACTTTCTTCCGTCCAGGCAGGCACAAGGACGAGTTCGACTACATCTCTGTTGAGGACAGGGCTGACGTGGCTAAGTGGGAAGAGTGACGGTCCACATAGGAGCTAGAGAGACTATGCGGCTGGTTACTTTATGTTTTAGGGTTTCACACAGACTTTCCATTGTACATCTAGTTTTAGACTTTTGACTTCAGATTGTGACGTGTTGGGTCTCGTCAATCCAAGTACTTAATCTTTATCTTCATTAGAATTATTTTTGAATGAGATTTTAATTGAGTGTTTATATTTATCGTTTCTGTGAAAAATTTCTATATCTTTTCTGACGTGTAAGAAGTTGATTCAACGTGTTGTAGTTCGCTTAGCAGACTACGGCCAACGGGGGGTGCACCGTTCCCGATGCTGTGGCTCGGGAGCTGGGTGTTACATTGTCCATAGCATTATTTGGTCTGGAAATTCTTCTTTTACAACCCCAAGAGCTTGCCTCCAAAATGCCTTTGAGCTGTTGCGTAATCTTCTTTTGTGAATCATTCGTTGTTTTTCGATAACTCTACATGCCCATCTGTTACACCCCAACCATCAGGGGCGTAAAGAAAAAAACATATATATATAATAAATAATAGTAATAATAATAATAATAATAATAATAATAATAATAATAAAATAAAAAGAGAAATTATGGAGATAAACATAAATTATGTGAAATTTAATATTAAATAGGAAACTAATACCTAAACGTAATACAAGTAAGAAACCCTATACCTATCGTACCACCTATATTCCTCTATAAATAAATCCCCACCCCCACTCCCATTCTCCCACCAGCCAAACCCCACCCCGAAATTCTTTTTTTTGCCTGCTGCCGCCACCACCCCTTTCCGGGGAAAAAATGGGTTAACTTTCATCCCCCCCGAAGGAATTTCAGCCACCCTTATATATAAATATGTGTGTGTGTGTGTATTACAAAGAAAGAGTGAACGTAGTAAATAATTCACCGAACGAGGTAGGTTACCTTCTCCTCTTCTCGGATTGCCAATACTTTGTGTGTTGGGTCATACTTGCAATAAATTTTTTAGGTGTTATGCCTTTGTATGCATGTTTTATATGATGGTATGTGAGAAAATATGTGTGCGCAATAGTGTTATGTATGCGATTTGAAATTCATTAAAAAGATTCGATTTTTTATGCAATTAGGTGGAAAATTGCATGAATAGCCTTAAAAATAGGTCACATATCCCAGAAATTAGGTAAGAATTAATGTGGAAGTTGAAAAACACGGCTGCAAGGCGGCACGTTTCAAGGATGGCGCGTGGATGCCCACGCGCGGCCCTGGCACGCGCTGACGTGTCCAGTTGCATTGCGTGTGTCTTGTAAAACAGAGTCAAATGCAATTGGTTTGGGTCAATTCAAAGTTAAAATGAAGATTTTATTGAGGTTAGAAGAAAATATGATTTAATTGAAAAAACAAAAAAAGGAAATTCCAGGTCAGCCAGGACGGGTTGGCCCCGGCTAACCCGATTCGCATGATGAGCTGGCAGGCTGACCTAAAAAGATTTATTAATTAATTCTTGAAAATAAATAAATAATTAATTAAAATTAGTTTGAAATTCTATAAAAATATAAATAAAATCCAGAAAATCATAATTAAATTCCAGAAAATACAAAATGCTAAAATTGAAACATTTTTCCCTAATTTCCAAAGTTGTATTAATTTAAATAATTAAAAATAATTCGGAAATAAATATAAAATAAGTAGAAAAAATAGGAAAAATAGTGTAAAGTCACGGAAAAATTAATAGAAGGTAGAGAAATATAAGTGATGGCTAACAATATTTTCATGATATACCCAATAATTAAACTAAAGGAAAAAAGGGGGGCAGTGAGCCAAAAAATAATTAATTTAATATTAATATTACTTGATAAAGAAGAGATTTAGAAACCTACTCATCATCATCCGGACCCAGTATATCTTAACGACAGCAAAAGCTATCGTTAGGGTCTAAGAAGGGTAAGTGGTAGGCAGACAATACATCTATCTCAAGGGATAGAGAGTCTGCTTCCAGTGAGACCCCCGGCTCTAAATGTACCTGCATAAATGACATGATAATAGAGATATGTTGTGCTAGTATGTTAGTTAGAAAATTCAAGAAATACAAAGAAAGGACTTTCGATATTAAAATACACATCACGTGTATATGTACATCACGTGTATATTAAGCATGTATATATTGAAACTATTTCTACTTCGCAAAATTAAATAAGTTCATCGCAAGTATATAAATATATTCCAAAAGCATTTAATGGTAAAATGCTTGCAATATCGCTAGTTCACAAATAAAATTATTTTAACAAAATAAATATAGCTAAACAAAATTTTGAGAAATATGATAGATATACGAATATATCGTTGTTCGAAAACATCAATATTTTGAAATATATCAGTTTTGTGAGGGTTAGTCGAAATTCTATTAGGTGGCTATATAAATTCAGAAAGAAAATAGCCTTATAAAGTTAATAGACTATATCGAAAAGTGAAATAGTTGAAATATTTAGAAGCAAAATCTTTGAAAGGTAGGATACATCTTGGTGTACGTACTTATATGAAAATAGATGGCTACTTGAAAAATAATAGTCCAATACTTCGTATAATTTTTTCTAACCTAATGTCAAATGAAAAATCCACCTCTGTACCGTTTCTCGTAACTCTTTAACTTAAGTTGTTCAATCCTAGTATGGCACACTAAATATTGATCGACTTAGGGCATTCTAATCTACCATGCTTCTGTGTGCCACACTGATCCACTGTACTTCTCTTTACTTAGTTATTTCAATCGCTAATTCTAATTTAATTATATCTCACCTGAAAAATAACCACAACTTTTTCATACTTATTCTTTTTCAATTCAAGCCTACTATCAGTGCTTATGTGTTCTTAGGAATCACACTTAACCCAGATTTGTAATACTTTGTCATTCCACCGTACTCATTTTAGTAATACTCGTTTATCACTATCAATCAATATCCCTAATAAGACTAATATCTTCGGCCTATTCGATACTTAAAATTTAACATCTTAGTCATAACTATAAACCACTTTGTACGGTATTCCTTGCTACACTCTACAGATCATAACGACAATAAAACGTTACTTAGTGGTTATCATTCTACAAATCATTTCTTAGGAACTACAATTCCAACTTAGATCTAGTCATGCTCTGACAATTGTCAAATGTAGGAACGTGGGCCCGCTTCATTTATCATAATGGTATCGAGTTTGCAGGGGTCGGATCTAAGGAATTATACAAATGGTTATAGTCAGCACTTAGGTAAGACAAATAATTCAGAGTTCTATGGGGTTCCCTAGGTATATATGGGCGCATCTCTTATCTGATCATCACTTAGGTCTAATGTCATGGCTTATTTCTAGAATCTATAATCGATATCATCATTCCTTATGCCTAAGGTCATTACTTATTTCTAAGTTTAATGCTTAGAATATAATCACATCATATGACTAAGATCAGTGTTTAAGTTCAAATCATCACCGGATGTTCAGGTCACCACATGATTTCTAGGGCCGATATTTCGCATCGTCATTCCTTAAATCTAAAATTGTAACTTACGGAATAATCATCACTTAACCTCTAAAGCCACGTCTTACTTCCTATAACATGCTTAATGTATAATCAGTGCTTACGACTAAAAATCAGTATTTATGTCTAAGATCGTAACTTAGGGGCAAAATCGTAACTTAATTTCTAAGATCATAGCCGAAATTTATGCTTCTGCCGTGGATCTAGAGCCAAGATCTGATACCACCTGTAGCGACCCGTCCCGAGCCCTAGTACTCGAAACGACTCACCTGCCGCATCTCGCTGAGGAGAATACAAGGCGTCGATACAATTTAATTATACGTCATCAAAGTAACGCAAATCGATATCAGCAGAAACATTATGAACTAAAAACTCTCGATAAAATAATCAGCATCATTAAACAATGTCTAGGGAATTCTAAATTGATACAATGGTCAAATGTATATAAACACTAAACTCCAAAATACATAAACCTCAAATATCAAAATAACTACCTCAACTAAATCCTCGAGAGTCTCATCCGAATATCCTTAATCTCGAAATCTCCAGTCCCGATCTTCCATGGTCTGCTAACTCCTTTACCTGTCTATCTGCAAAACTGATTGGTAGAGGATGGGGGGTGAGCGACATACATCGCCCGCAAGTAGCCCGACTATATTTGCTACGGGATCATACACGGAGAAGCAAGTGTAAAGAAAATATATAAATAACATAATATAAAATAGCATGCTTCTCTTTGCAAATAAATTTACCTGTTTGCCCTTCCTGTACAATCAAACACGTAAAGCACACGCATCTAAGTCATCGCACACATAAGTCAGTACAATCAAAAACCGTGATGCAGCTTTTCAAATCATGTATGCAACGACTCGACAACCACTTATCCTTTATTCATTTCCATTTCATATTCCATTTTTCCATTTCTCTTGTTCCATCTTCCATTTCATTTCCATTTCTCGATATCATAGGCGATTACCCCTTATGGTATGCATATCGATATCCATCTCTGATATCCATATGCGATTACCCCTTGTGGCACTCATAAGTGATATCCCTTATTATTAATGCAATACTATGGTTGTACCTTACAAGGGACTTATATTGCAAGATTTACGTTTTTGGTTCTATAATGGTCAATATGTGTTTAGGCGGCCTAGCTCCGTATGACATAGTCAATATGTGCCTGGACGGCCCAATGGCAGTCAATATGTGTCCGAGCATCCTAGCTCCGTACAGCGTAGTTAATATGTGCTCGAACGGCCCGTTTGTTTGGAACCAAACCCAACTACTCAATATATTTCCTTTGTAAGGATGACTTTTCCAAAAACATGGATTTTCGCAAAGAATTTCCATTTACCGCTACACTTTTCCTTTTATCATTTCATTTTCATTTTAATTCCAATTTATCATCCATGTGCAAGTATACCTACGTATATGCCCGCATCCATACACGTGCATATACGTGCTTATGCTTACGTGTTTCACCCTTGGCCCACTTTTTCATTCGGCCATGCACATAAATTTTTCACCAAAACCACTTTTGAATTCACATAACTTAGTCACATAAATAACCTTCCTGCTCAATAATTTATATTATGTACATTTTATATATATATATATGTATGTATATATATTGATATATTATTAATACATGTATTAATATTATAAACATACTCCTTTGGCCCAACAATTTAGCCACAGCAGTAACCTTTAACATCAATGAAATTTAAATTCCACATATCCTTAACAACGACATATAACAGCAAACAAAAGAAATAACATTCCCTATCTAAATTAATATGCCATCCGCATCCCAGAAAACAGAATTTTAATTACACTTGAAAACACACATGGCAGCAAAAAAAAAAGGAACAAATGTATCCTCTTAATACACGGCAGCAACGACAATTGCATTCTCCTACATATATTAATATTCCATCAGCAATTTCCTATAACAACATAGATTCGCCACCTGTTTCGTTTCTTTCTTTCCTTTTTTTCTTCTTACAACATTTGCAAATTATTACATACATATAAATATCAAGTAAGCTTCCAGCACTTTCATATACATGGCATAAACGCATTCAAGTCCATCAAATACACGTTTAAATCATATAGTTCCGATTACACGAAATAACCTGCAATTGAATCCAACTTAAATTATGCATATCACACATTTACAAATAACATGGCACACATGCTGAGGCCGACATATGCATGGAAAGAATTCACATTATAGTTTGCCTATCCATGATGATATAAGTGTATCAGTAGTAAAGACTGTTAGGTCCTTTAGAACACACTAGAAGGGGGGTTGAATAGTGTGTTCACCAAGTATGGATATTTTATGGATATTTTTTGTTTTGGAGTGCAACCAATACTTGGATGTGTTCTTTCAAAAGAATAAAAACTTGCAAGGAAGTAAAGAACACAAGTATGTATAGAGGTTCAAGTCAAATGACTCTCTTGATTTTTCACAAGAAGGATTTTGAAAAGGAGATTGTTATTTTAATGGGTGAAACAATAATCAAAAACAAAATCCAAACAATGAAAAAACTAGGCAACACGCCTAGACCACAACCGAGAGATCTAACCCTTTGAAGTCTAGCCTCCAAAGATCTTCTTTGCCCTGAAAGAAATCTTGTAGGGAGAATAGTGCACCACACACTATCAACTAACCCTTCAAAGTCTAGAAATCTCAAACAAGAAGCACCCTTGCTCCTTGACCAACAATCTACACAATCTCTCACAATAAAGAAGAAGACCCTTCTTCTTCTTACAGAAATCACTCTCAACAATAAAGTAAAATATACAATGTTTACAAGTATTTTGAGAGCTTGAGAGAAAATCTGAGAGCATCAATGATAGAAAGTTGGAGAAGATCAGAAGAAAATCTGAGAGCATCACATGAA
The DNA here is from genome assembly GCA_036186865.1 of Eustoma russellianum. Taxonomy (NCBI): domain Eukaryota; kingdom Viridiplantae; phylum Streptophyta; class Magnoliopsida; order Gentianales; family Gentianaceae; genus Eustoma; species Eustoma russellianum. Next base: position 17,656,369 of record AP025046.1, on the reverse strand, counting down.
GCGCCTAATGTGCTTAAAGCACAGGCGTTCGAAGTGACATAGAGTGCTTAATGTCAAAGTGAACTGTCGTTCGAAGTCACATTAAGCGCCTAATTGGGCAGCTTAAGGCGTTCGAAGTCACATGAAGCGCCTAATGTTGCCCTTCATGCTTGTTCGAACTAAATCTGACATTTTCTCAGAGAGAGTACTTAAGAGTACGTGCCCATTCAGGGGAAAAGTACTTTTGACTTGGTGGACCACTTGAAGTGCCTAATGTAGGCGTTTTTCTTTTGTACATAATCACGGATGAAATGATACCTCACTTCAATGTGCTTAGTCCAACTATGTTGGACGGAATTTTGTGCAATATTAATAGCGGGCGTTTTATCACACAAAATTGGCACCTTTGAGAAGTGAATGTTGTAATCATTTAACATGTTAGTCATCCATAATAACTGTGCACAACAAGAAGCAGCCGACACGTATTCGGATTCCGCCGTAGAAAGAGACACACTATTTTATTTCTTGGAAAACCAAGAAACAAGACAATCTCCAAGAAATTGACAAGTTCCGGAGGTGCTCTTCCTATCAACTAGACTCCTCGCATAACGGGAGTCACAATATCCTCTTAAATCAAAACATGCATTCTTAGGATAAAATAAACCAAATTTCAAAGTACTTCTAAGGTATCTAAGGATGCGTTTTACCGCAATAAAATGCATCTCCCTGGGATCACTTTGAAATCTAGCACATAAACATACTGCATACAAAATATCGGGTCTACTAGCCATCAAATAAAGTAGACTACCTATAATGCCACGATACAAGGTTACCTCGACATGCTTTCCTTTTTCATCCTTGTCAAGCTTAGCACTTGTGCTCATAGGAGTGTTTACCTCTCTTCCTTCACCAAAATTGTACTTTTTGAGCAAATCCTTGTGTATTTGGTTTGGGAAATGTACACACCTTCTTCGGTTTGCTTTATTTGTAATCCAAGGAAATAGTTAAGTTCTCCCATCATGCTCATCTCGAACTCACCTTGCATAAGACTAGCAAATTGCTCACAAAGACAATTGTTAGTAGCGCCAAAAATAATATCATCAACATATACTTGAACAATTAAATGATTTCTACCTTGTTCCTTTATGAACAAAGTAGTGTCAACTTTACCTTTTGAAAAATCATTATTAAGAAGAAAAGTACTTAACCTCTTGTACCAAGCTCTTGGAGCTTGTTTGAGGCCATAAAGAGCCTTTTTAAGTTTGTAGACATGATGTGGTGAATCATGACATTCAAACCCGGGAGGTTGTACAACATACACTTCTTCTTGAATAACACCATTCAAGAAGGTGGATTTAACATCCATTTGGTAAAGTTTAAAATCCCTATAACAAGCATATGCTAACAATATCCTAATAACCTCAAGCGTGCTACGGGTGCAAATGTCTCATCAAAATAAATATCTTCTTCTTGACGGTATCCTTGAGCAACTAACCTAGCCTTGTTTCTAGTGACATTACCTTGATCATCCATCTTGTTACAAAAAACCCATTTCGTATCAATAATAGGATGATCATTTGGTTTGGGAACTAACTCTCAAACATCACTTCTTTCAAATTGGTTTAACTCTTCTTGCATAGCCAAGATCCAATTTTCATCAAGAAGTGCATCTTCAATATTTTTAGGCTCTATAAGAGAGACAAATGCATTCTCTCTATATTGTCTTCGTGTGGTGATACCCCTATTTGGATCACCTATGACCAACTCTTGAGGGTGAGAACTTTTGTGTTTAAATGATCTAGGAAGATTGGAGACATCTCCTCCAACTTCCTCATGATCATGTTCCGGAAGTGATGAGCCTTCATCATTCGCAAGAATCTCATATTCCGGAATGTGTGATGCGTTATCTACATTTTGTGTATCAACATGAGTATGAGAAATATTTCTATTTGACTCACTAAGTTCATGCACACAAGGTGGAGGAGTATCTTCAATAGGTTCAACTCTCAAGTCAATGAAGATGTTTCCATTTGGAGGATCATCAACAATCTCTTGTTGAGGAGAAACCATAGGAATATCCTCAAGAATTTCTTCTTGAGGAGTCACATCTTCATCTTCTTCACAATCCTCATTAAGTTTAGGTTCGTCACTAAGTGACTCATTAAACTTAACATGGATTGATTCTTCCACCTTTTGACTCCTTTTGTTGAAAATACGAAATCCCTTACTATTTAAGGCATAACCTAAAAAGATACCTTCATCCGCTTTGAGGTCAAGTTTGTCCAAAGTATCCTTGGTATTAAGTATGAAACACTTGCAACCAAAGACTTTGAAATATCCAATATTGGGAACTTTTCCATTCCAAAGATCATAGGGTGTCACATTTAGGTATGGTCTCAAATAGACACGATTGATCACATGGCAAGCGGCATTTATCGCTTCGGCTCAAAAATATTTGGGCAAACCGAACTCATTCAACATTGCTCTACACATTTCTTGTAGAGTTCTATTCTTTCGTTCGTCCACACCATTTTGTTGAGGAGTTCTAGGTGCCGAAAGGTCATGAGAGTATTCTTTGGATACACAAAACCTTTCGAAATCACCATCAAACTCACCACCACGATCACTACGGATGGTCTTAATGGTGTCACCCACATGATTTTCCAATCGTTTACTTAGATTCATAAACTCACTACATGCATCACTCTTCTTAGCTAGAAATATCACCCACGTATAACGAGTATAGTCATCTACTATCACGAAGGTATAATGTTTACCACCCAAACTTTTTGTTCCAACATCCCCATACAAATCCATATGAAGCAATTGTAGGGGCTTGGAGGTGGAAATATTCGTCTTGGGTTTGAAGCTTGTTTTCACAAGCTTCGCCTTTGGACAAGTGTCACATAAGTCGTGGTTTTCGAAATTCATTTTTGGAAGGCCTCGAACTTTACCATTTTCACAAATAAACTTAAATGTTTTGAAACATACATGTCCGAGACGTCTATGCCATAGTCGCGTCAAATCATTCTTAGCAACTAGGCAAGATACATTTTGAGAAACCAAATCGTTGATGCTATGTTTGTAAATATTTTTGAAACGCAAAGCCTCAAATAAGATATTATCGCCCTTTTTCACAACACACTTTGTTTTCAAAAACGTTACCTCATAATTAGCATCACATAGTTGACTGACACTTATCAAGTTAAACTTAAGACCTACAACATATAAGACATCACTAAGAGAGAAGGAATCGTTACCCACAATACCATGTCCTTTGATTTGGCCTTTGCTACCGCCAAAGTGGACAACTCCTCCGTCTTGCATAGTGAGTCTATGGAAGAGACGTTTGTCTCCCGTCATATGGTTGGAACACCCACTGTCCATGACCCATTTTACCTTCTTGTCTTCGCTTTCTCCATTTAGTGCTAGGGCCTACAAAAGAACCATATGAAGTTGGTACCCTTTTTGTTTTGGGTCCTTAAAGGTTAGTTACCTTCATCTCGCCTTTTGGCACCCACACAAGACTCTTGTTATTTTTAGCTCTACATACTCTTTCTATATGACCTTTCCTATTGCAATAAAAACATGTTAGAGTATGCTTGTGAGGTTGTGTATGCTTGTGCGAATGCTTGTGCATAGGCACATGTCGTGTTTCCTTATTAGAAACAACCTTCTTTGGAGTCGTAGAAGGTTTTTGTCTCACGACATGAACCGAAGGTTGTGATACCTTTGGTGCATTAGCCTTTTGCTTAGGCATGTGCCTTTGCTTCTTCGGTTGTTTATAACCGAACCAATATAAAATTCTTGGTGTCATTTACTTTCAACACTTATATTCTGTTTCAGCACTGCTTATCATTTTTGTTTATGTTCATAAAAATAGTAAACGTTTTTCAAAAATTACAAAACTTTCTCGAATCATAGCCACACGGCTTAAGGTTAATTTGGCATAAGTTTCAACCCTTTTAGACAAGAATAAGTCAATCAAACGTCCAAAGTTCTGAGACTAGTGCAGTATGACTTTCATGCTTGCAAAGGTTGAGACTTTGATTGTATTTGACTAACTTCCCAAAAGAATTTTTCAAAACTGTTTCACTCTATTTAAATATAACATATAAGGGGTTAGTGGTTAAAATTTCAGAACATTTGAAGTTACGTACAAATAGGAATAAATTTTTCAAAACAGTCTACCGTTTCTGGCAGATTCGCGCAATCCGACCACCAACGATTTTTGAAGAGGTTAAAGGTTGAATTTAAATCTGGAATTTTTAGGAGACACTCATAACATCTGAGGCTAAGTTCTCTCAAAATTTTAGAATGTTTGAAGACCTACAACCTAGTTTTAAAAACGTTTTAAAACTGGTTCTAAAAACAGAAACTGTTTTCAGAAGTTGAGTTCTTGAGTCAAAACAATTTTAAAAACCACACTTTCCGCACCAACTATTCAACCCCCCTTCTAGTGGTGCCTTGCAGATCCTACAAAATGGACCTTGAGCATAATTACTATAATAGTTTTGCATGGTTGAGTTGGATACTTTCCAATTTCCAGGACCTTCAGAATTGAAGGACTGAGGTCTCTAAGAGGAACTATCAGATGGCCTCCATGATCCACTAGGCCTGGACGGTGGTTTTCCATGTTTAAAAAAACACTTGTCCTTTGTGTGGCCATATTACTTACAGAATTTGCAATAGTACCTGGTATCAAAAGGTTTTTTATTGCACATACTTCCTTGAGACATTATTAGTAGAAAACATTCAGTTTGCTCAGATTTTGAGCCATCAGTAACCATTTCCACACCTTCAGAAGATGTTGAGCTCCTCATTAGTTTAATCCTGTTTTCCTCCTGCTTGATTCTAGAGAAGGCACTATTCATTGAAGGTAGAGGCTTACTACCAAGAGTTTTCTCACGAACAGCATCAAACTCCTTGTTGAACCCGGCTAGGAATCTAAAGATTCTTCTGGTTTCAGTGATATTTTTATTCATTTTGTCAGCCTCTTGGTTTGGCCATTTATGAGTATCAAACACATCAATTTGTTGCCAAATTCTATTGAGTTGGCCAAAGTAGATGTTTACAGGTGAGTCTCCTTATTTGATATCATGTAGTATAACATCAAGTTCATAAAACTCAGAGACATTATCCAACTTGGAGTACATTTCTTGAGCTGCTTTCCATATTTCAGAAGCATAGTAATAAAATGAAGTTATCACTCACCTCAGACACCATTGATCTAGTCAACCAAGACATGATCATAAAATTTTTAGCATTCCATGTTCTAAAACGAGCATCTGTTTCATCAGGGATGTTAGTGTCAGGCTTGAGATATTCTTCTTTTCCCTTCTATGTGATAAACATTTTTACAGCACGTGACCCAGCTACATAGTTATTCCCATTTAGCTTGTGATTGGTGATTCTGACATGCATTGAATCAATGGTAGGTCGAGATGAGGTAGCTCCAGATGAACTACTAGGAACACTAGGATTAGGAATATAAGGTGCTTCACTTCCAACAGATTCCATTTTTTACTTGACTTCAGGAACAAGAAAAAGATGATGATGATGATGATGACTAAAGAATTTCAAATTTATCAAAAAAAATTTCAAAAAGCTCTCAACGGCTCTGATACCATATAGAATTTAAAGATTCAAAGATGAGATAAAAATTGATTCAATTCACTTGTCTTCCATGGAGGAAGTGAGGTTACATATATACACATGAGAGCATGGGCGCCAACGGCTATAAGCCTCTGGTGATAAGACAAGCCTAACAGCTAGTTATCGAAAATGGTCTCAGCGGCAATTTGCCCCAGTTAATCATCAATTTGATGATTTTCCTAATGTATAATCACTTTAAAATGATGATGCACTAATTTAACATGAAATATATACAGTGTACATGCTGAAACTAACACTAGAAAACATGTTCGATGCTTTCACCAATGTGTTCGATAAAATGCCTCAACGACCTACGCATTCCATTGCAATACTACCATCTTCACACCCATCTATCTTGTTATTCCTACATATTTCTCCTTGTATTCCAAAAAACTTTAAATCACACACATCTATATGAATTAAATCCAAATGTTCAGTGTTACTTTCTATTGAAGGAAATGGTGCCTTTGTCATTTTTGCTTCAACACATATTTGACATTTTTCCTTATCAAAATTTAATTTGGGTAATAAGTCAAGATTAACCACTCGTTTTATTGACTTATAATTCACATGTCCTAAACGAAAATGCATAAATTAGAAGACTCAAACATGTAAGCAGAAGAGGAAACAAGATTATTAGCCTCTGCAAGCAATTCGTTCTTGAGTACAATAGTGATGACATTCAATTTAAACATCCTATTCGACAAGTACCCCTTTCCCAAATGCATGCCCCTCAAACACTAGTCTAAAGGCATGCCTGACTAGAAGAGCCCTAGAAACCAAATTCTTCTAAATGTCGGGGACGTGTAGCACATTATGCAGAGTCAGATGCTTCCTTGAGGTCAGCTTCAGAACAACTTTCTCTCACCTTCGATCTTCGATGAGATAGATTTCTCTATGTAATGTTGTTCATTGTTTCCAGACTGGTACTCTGAGAACATGTCCCTGCGGGAGCGGACATGTCTAGTGGTGCCAGTATCCATCCACCATTCGCACATGTTCCTCACAGCATTGCATTCTGAGACCACTGCATAGAGGTTCAGATCATCTATGGCTTCAACAAGGTTCGCCTTTTCCTTGGTTTGCATTTTCTTGGGTTTGCGGCATTCATTGCTGACATGCCCCTAGATGCCACAATTGTAGTATTTACCCGTGAACTTCTTGGCTATCTGCTTGCCTTTGTTGTTCACTTTGAGGCGACCTTTAATTTTTCTTGGCCTCTGCCACATAGGCCTTGGCTTGACCCGAGCTGACATGTGGCTTTCTATCCGATCTTCGATTATCCTCCTCTATGCAGAGTCGGACAATCAGATTTTCCAATGTCATCTCCTTCCTCTTGTGTTTGAGATAGCTATTGAATTCCTTACACAAAAGAGGTAGCTTCTCAATCATCGTAGCCATGATAAAAACAATTCACTCAGCAACATGCCCTCCTATTCCATCTCGGCTACCAACGTCTGTAGTTCCTTAACTTGAGAAACAACAGTTTAAGAATTTGATATTTTGAAATCCAGGAATTTGCCGACAATGAACTTCTTTGTTTTGGCATCTTCCATGCGATATTTCTTCTCCAAAGTTTGCCACAAAGACTTTGCAGTTTTGTACGTATAGTACAATCCATATAATTAGTTGTCTAAACAACTCACTATATGACTCAAAAAAACATAATTGTTGAAGTTCCAAGCTTCAACAAAAAGATTGTTTTGCATATTTTGGTTCTAGTCATCAACTGGATCCATCACAAGTGGATCCTTGGTCAAGAGCTTGGACAACCCCAGAACAGTCAGAAAGAACATCTTCTGCTGCCATAAACTAAGCTCGAACTTTCGTTCTCCATTTCAGTCTGTAAGATGTTAACAACAGAGAAACAGTACAAGAATCAATATGGATACGTCTTAAGCTTGTTAGGAATACACAAAGTCAAATTTTGTACAGTGTGTGCTTGTGAAATACAACAGCCAGCTTGGCGAGCTCAACACAAGTCGAGACGAATTGTCAGATCAGTCCAAGCAGCGCAACTGAGTATGCGTTTTGGACAGTCAACCTGACACCCTTAGCACAACTACACTATAGAATAGCAGTGTTGTGCTATTGTCATTCAGCTGAGCTCAACACAGCAGCAGAGCTCAGCTCAGCAGCGCTGCGGAGCAACATATGCTTTAACAGCCAACCAACCGATCTCAGCACAAAGTAGAGCCCAACTTGGTAACACTACAAAACAAGTGTTGCACTATCAACTGATCAGCCGAGCTCAGCACACAGTAGAGCTCAGCTCGGCAACAGCTCAGCACGACAGCACTAAGCTAATAACAACTCAACAATTCAACTGAGCTCAGCACAGCAACACTACAGATCAACAGTGCTGCACCCGCAGCAGCTTAGTAGTTCAGTAGAGCTAACACACCAAGGTGAGTCCAGAACTCTATCCTTAAGACGTATTACTCCGGTATACTGTGCCAAACCAGAAGAAGCAATCGTCTTCCAAGATACAACAGAATTAGTTCAGACGAGCGGCATTGCAGTGTGTGAGCTCAACGAAACTGTAAGATGTTTCTGACTTCCTCGGATGACTTGAAATGCAGCGGATATTGAAGAATGCAGAGAGTGATAGAGAGTGCAGAGAGAAGAGTAGAATATATTTTCTGATTGATGATCACAAGGTCAGCACGACTTGTATTTATAGAGAAAACTTGAGGTCAGTTTGTTACAGTCAGTTCAACCACAGCCGTAGGATCGAATACCTGCTTAGCCTGAACCCTTGGATCTAATAGCCGCATTAGGTCTACCTACAACTGTTGGATCAAATAACTATGTAATATGAGCCCTCAGATCATAACAGCTTCAGGTCAGCTCAACACGGTTACACAACTGTTTTTCAAATTTTTAATTTTTAGCTCATCACAACTACCTTGAGAAATTCAAACTTAAATAAACTCTCCATCGGATAGGATTCGGCCTGCAACTTGCATGATCCGGCCTGCAGCCTGCAACCTACATCCTGAGCACAAGTCCATCAAGCCTGCAGCTTGCTGCCCGCAATCCTAGCCCAAGCACGGTCCGAGCTGAGCTGATTTTTCTTTTACTTTAAGCATTAATTTTTCATTCACCTGGTATCACAATTGAGTGATTCAAAAGCCTAAAATTATCTAGTCGTTACATAGATAATTAAAGACTTACTAGTTTCCTCTCATCATTAATGAAACTAATCATAATTAAGCTTCAATGTACATTGCTAACCACAGTTTGCAACTTGGACCATTCATTTTCTTTCCATTTTCTCCGACACTTTTGAGGTTGATAGGCCTTATCCGACGACAGTGTCAGAGATCAGAAGCTTTTTGAGCATGGTAGGTTACTCTTGTGAAAATACATTTGAATGAATTTTTTAAAAAACAATGACATGATTTAAGTTTATACATACATATATGTATATATATAAATGTGTATGTTGTGTTTTTAACGTTTATGCATATGCTGAATACTTTTATTCATGGATTTAATTGCCTACTATATTTGATTGTCATGTTAACTTGCGAAAATCGCTTATAAAGCTTACTACAAGTTGACAAAGTTGTATGGTTACAAATTTGTTAGTTGAGACTTCAACATATTGTCTCTTGATTATTTTTATGGATTACAAACGCAGAAAATCCTACAATTTTGAGGCTCAAAATCTTTAGGCACTTGTGTAAATGAAAGTTTCTTTGTTTTGTTAGTTTGTTGGAGATCAAGGTGGCATAAAGATGGAGTCGACATTGCTCAATTACTGTACTATTATCTCTTATTTTTCAGCTAAAATATCATGCTATTATCTATATTTTCATATCATTAAATTGCCAACAAATGACAAAGTGGACCAATTCTTGTTTGACAAGTAAGCTCAAGGTGACAGACTCATACAATAAGATTATGACAACTCAGCTTGGTGACACCAACAAGACCCAACAAAGATGCTCCTAAACAGTCTTAGGGGTGACCAAACATCTACAAAAGAAGGAGAACTCAAGTCTTTGAGATTTGCACCACTTAAATTCGCATGGTTCTGTGTGTTTCTAAAACATAGGTATGGTTGCGTACATCTTACCTTTTCATACCTCGCCATAAGCGGAAGGACCTAAGTCAATGGAGTAATGTTGCTGTTGTCGTTGAATTCGTATGGCTCTCTAATCTCTCTATTCTATTCTTTATTCTTCTCCTACCCTGTAAACTTCTATTCTGAATTTGTTACATGCTCTGAGAGGATTCCTTCTACACCTCCTATTCTTGTATTTCATATTATTTTTTCAAAGGTTGATCAAACCTTTAGTTGAGGTGTTAGTGTGGTGCTGAAAGTTTTGAATTGGTGTAATAAAATTGTAAAGTGAAAGGGTTGAAGAACTGTGAGTTTGAGAAAGTTTAAGTTTGTACGCCTGTCAGAATCTGTCTTGCAGATTGGTAGTGTTGCATAAACAAATGTTTTTGACTGGTTCTCAAAAGAATTTTCTATAAATCATTTGGAATTATAAAAGTTAAGGTAACGGGTTTGATCCGGAGAAACAACCTCTGGCACAAAGTGTAGGGTAAGACTACGTAATCCAGGCCCTTTTCTGGCCTGCGCAAACGCGGAAGCCTGATGCACTGGAAACACCCTTTTTAAAGGTAAAGATATCTCTTGGACATAGCTTAGACATACTGAAAGACTTCTCACTCAAAGTTTTATGATTTTTAGAGTAGTTGTCAAGTAAAAAAAAACTTACAAGTTTACGTACGGATTCTAGGAATGTTTGAGAACTATTTTAAGATGGAAGTAGAAACTTTTTAAAAATGAACTTTCTTTCACACTTATTATTCACCCGCCTCTAATGGAACTTGCAGTCCTAGCAGTCACAACATCAAATTTGTCAAATGCTTCTCCCTATTCACAGCTCCTTTGACTAAACTGATTAGCAATGGAGAAAAGTTCGTGTGTAATTATGAGTACGAGGAGTCGTTCCAGGAACTAATGCATCGACTAGTGTTTGCCCCAGTTTTCAGATTTTCTATGCCAAGAAAACCATATGAAATGTATGTCGGGAATAATTTAAGTCAGATAAAATTGGTTTATGTACAGTAATGGCCGACCTGCCGAGCTCAAGGTAGGCTGGACTGATCTGCAGAGTAAAGACAGTTCAGATGGTGCAATTGAGTTTGCATCCTGAACAATCAGCCTACCTGAACTGAACAGTACTTCAGAACAGTGGTTCTGTGCTATCAGTCTTCCAGCCAAGCTGAACTAAAGTCAGATTAATCAGACAGATCAGACCAGTCCAGTCAGTGATTGTATTTGCGTTCTAGGCTGATCACCGAACTGCTGACCTTGGCACCTCAACACAACAACCAACATTTGTGCTTTCAGCCGCTTTAGCCGAGCAGCTCAACTCACCAATGTTGTAGAACAACGAATGTCATCAGCCAAACAGCAGAGCTCAGCACACAGCAGAGCTTGACACAACAACACTGTACAACAACAGTGCTGCGTATCCCATGGTCAGCTACGCTCAGCACAAAGCAGAGCTCAGCTTGACAATAACCTTTATAGCTCAACTAAGCAGAGTTCCGAGGTGAGTCCAGGACTCTGTCCTTAAGACGTATTGCTCTGATATACTCCCGAATGGAGCAATCGTCTCCCATGATACAACGGAAGTCAATTAAGACGAGCGGTACTGCAGCGTATGGACTCTACGAACCTATAAGATGCCTTGAATTTCTCAGACATGATGCAAAATGCAGAAGGAGAAAAGAGAAGAATAGGAGAAAAAATTGATTAGGGTGATTCATTGACAGTTTAACCACAGCCGTCGGATCAGATTGACGCCGTTAGATCAAATAACAGATAACCGATTTTCAAATTTGAATTACGGTTAAATGACCAACTTTTTGAATTACGGTTAAGTAACTGGTTTTCGAATTTGAATTACTATTAAGTAACAGATTTTCAAATTTGAATTACGGTTAAGAAACTGACTTTCAAATTATCTTATTCCTGCTTTGAGTATTGATTTCTCATTCATCCGGTATCATAATTGAGTGATTCCAAACCCTAAAATCATCTACTCGTTATGTAGATAATTAAGAGATTATTTTTTCACTTGTCATTAATGAAAACTAATTATAACTTAGCTCAAAGTACGTTGCTAACCACAGTTTGCAATTTAGCCTATTTCAATTATTACCAATTTCTTGGACAACCCCCACATAAATGAGAATTAATGCAAGTGTTTATGCAGACTCTACTGAAAAGTCATACAAGAAAATGTTGTATCAGAAGAGGTAGCTTCTGGCTTTGACCTTTCTTAGTGATATATTATCGGATCCACTTAGCTAATTAGTGAACTTAATGTCTTGAACTAACCAGCATTTAGTGTGAACTTAGACAACAGTATTCACATAAGATTTCCTTTACACCTTTTTTGGTTCTCAGATTGTGTTCGATTTGGCCATGAATTGTCTGGTTTTAGAAAGTGAGTTAGAGAACTTTGGCCTTACAAAATTCTCATAGAATCAGCCACACTTCACACTTACATAGGTGTTTCCTATCAAGAGTATTCTGCCATACCCCACTTGACATATTAAGATATAGGAATCATTAAAAGCCTTAGCTTACCCTCATTTTTCTGCAGGCAGCACTTTTGTTTAACAGAATGGGTAAGTGCTCACTAAACTCCATAACTTAGTTGTCCCATTGAACCAAGATTCTGGGATCTCCAGTCAACAAGATTGGGTTACCGTTACAAAGATTTATGCTAAGTCTGGCCTTGTACAGTTTGTTATATACATTAGACTTCTAATTACTTGTGAATACTCCAATTGAGCTACTAGCTCGCCTTGGTTCTTCCTTAAGTGTATACTTAAGTCGAGTGGAGTCTTCACTAGTTTCACATCAACCATATTGAACCGTTTTAGAACAAATTCAATATAGTGAGTTTGTGACAGTACGAGTCCCTCGATTATCCTAGAAATCTTAATTCCTAGAATAACGTTGGCAACTCCCATATCCTTTGTGTCAAATTTCCTCGTCAATATCTTCTTTGTATTTAAGATGATATCTCAAATACTTCACATGATTAGCATGTCGTCTACATAGAGACATACTATCACATATGCATTCCGTGTGTTCTTAATGTATACACACTTGTCACACTCATTGATCTTGAAACTATTAGCTAGCATAGCTTGATCAAATTTCAAGTGACACTGTTTAAGCGGTTGCTTAAGTTCGTATAGCGACTTAACGAGTCTACAAACTCTTGACTCTTGTCTTGGAACCACACACCCTTCGGGCTGTTCCATATAAATTTCTTCATCCAACACACCATTTAGAAAAGCAGTCTTCACATCCATCTGATGGATTTCCAAGTTATAGACTGCAGCAATAGCAACTAGCACCCTTATAGAAGTGATCCTAGTTACTGGTGAGTAGGTGTCAAAAAAGTCAAAGCCTTTCTTTTGTTGATAGCCTTTAACTACCAACCTGGCTTTATAATTTTTGATAGACCCATCCTCTTTCAGTTTCTTCTTGAAAATCCACTTGCAACTAAGTGGTTTACTTTCATGTGCAAGGTCAAACAACTCCCAAGTGTGATTTTAAGGAATCGACTCTATCTCATTGTTAATTGCCTCTTTCCAGAAAGGAGCTTTCGGAGTTGACATTGCCTCGGAAAAGTTCCTTTCTTATTTTCTACCATATAGGTTAGAAAATCCGGTCCAAACAAAGTTGGCATTCTGGAACGCTTGCTTTGACGAAACTCCTCATTTCCTTGAGGAGTTGCCTCACGCATTCGCTTACCAGTTCTTGTCTCTTCTTGATTTTTGTCTTTCCTCAGAAAGACATCTTCGAAGAACACTACATTCCTTGACTCCATGACAACGTTTTCATGTATGTCAGGAATATCCAATTCGTGCACCAAGAAACGATATACACTGCTGTTAGTCGCATATCCTATAAATATGTAGTCAACCGTTTTAGGCCCAATTTTCACTTGTCTAGGTTTAGGTATAGCAACCTTTGTCAGACACCCCCACACTTTAAAGTATTTGTAACTAGGTTTGTGGCCTTTCTAAAGCTCGTATGGGACTTCATTCATATTCTTAGATGGAATTCTATTTTAAATGACGATGGCTGAGAGAATTGCTTTCCTCCACAAGTTCTGAGGTAAGTCTGAAGTTATCAACATAGCATTCATCATCTCTTTTAGAGTACGGATTTTGCATTCATTAAATGAGGTATTCAACTCGAATGATGAATCGGCAAGTGTATTACTTGTTCTATTCTAAATCACGAGCCGAAGTTATGATAAAAGGTCCCGGTCTCGCAATGCCATTCTATTGAGGTGAATATGGTACAGCCGTTTGATAAATATTGTCATGTCCAAAACAAAACTCAGTAAACAATGTATCATATTCACCACCTCTATGACTACGAATTGTTTTAATTTGTTTGCTAAGTTGATTCTCAACTTCATTTTTATAGTCCTTGAAAGCATCAAGAGCCTCATCTTTGCTACTTAGCAAATAGACATAACAGTATCGTATGCAATCGTCGATAAAAGTTTCGAAATACTTTTTGTCACCTCTCGTTTGCAAAAACTGTAAATCACACACATCGGTATGAATTAAATCCAAAGGTTCAGTGTTCCTTTCTATTGAAGGAAATGGCGCCTTTGCTATCTTTGCTTCAATGCATATTTGGTATTTTTCATTATCAAAATTTAATTTGGGCAACAAGTCAATATTAACCATTTGTTGTATTGACTTATAATTAACATGTCCCAAATGAAAATGCCATAAACAAGAAGACTCAAACACGTAAGCAAAAGAGGAAGTATTATTATTAGCCTCTGCGGGAAAATCTCTTTTGAGTACGATCGTGATGGCATTCAATTTAAACATCCTATTCGACAAGTACCCTTTCCCAAATACATGCCATTTTTTAAAGAATAACCTTATTGGACTCTAACACTAGTCTAAACCGATGCATGACTAGAAGAGATCAAGATACTAAATTCTTCCGAATGTCAGAGACGTGCAGCACATTCTGCTGAGTCATATGCTTCCCTGAGGTGAGCTTCAGAACAACTTTGCCCTCACCTTCGATCTTCGATGAGGCCGAGTTCCCCAACTAAATTTATTCGTTGTTCCTGGGCCGGTACTATGTGAACATATCTCTGCTGGAGCAGACATTTCTAGTGGCGCCAGTATTGAGCCACCATTCGCGCATGTTTCCCATAGCATTGCTATTACAAACCACCAAAAAAATAAGATAATATGGGTATTAAGTAAATTAATTATGTAACCCCCCATATTCTTATCTTTAATATTTATTAACCTCACTAATGAGCTTTATTTCTAAGACACTCAAAAGATTAAGAAAACTCCCCGCTACACTAAATTAAAAGGCCTAATCGGCCAAACAATAGGGAAAAGAGGAGTGCCGTGGGTTTTTGGGCAAGAGAAGGAAAAAAGTGCTGAGAGTAATAGAGGAAAAAGAAAGAAGACGAAAAGAGAAGGAGAAGGCCATATTGTTTTCAACACCATTACACCACCACCACCAACATATACTTACAACCAAGAGGTAGGTGGCCCCTCTCTTTTTGAGTTAACTTCATATATGTAATTATTTGCTACTTGCTTTATTTGTGTTTATTTAGCATGTTGTGATACAAATTGATGTGTTATGTGTACTTGTTTTCATGGTTGCATAAGATTGTTATGTATAGATTTATGTGGGCTTGGAATTATAAGAGAAAAATAAATGTTTTAAGTATATGTTATATATATGAATTGTATGAACCGATTTTAAGCTAAATTTGATATATATTCATAATGTTATAATTGGAGTTATTTAAAAAAATTATAATAATCTTTTTCAGCTGATTTGTAAATTACAATGTAGTTGGAATTTAACTAAAAGAATAATACAATTGGAGTTGAACATGAAAGTATATCCATCAATGACTTTAATAAACTGCAATGTCACAAAACTTGTATGATACCATTATAGTTCTTTGTAGTACGTGTTATGGTAGTAAAATTGTTATCGGGTATAATGTGCAAAATCATAATGATATAATAAGTTACTAAATGTGATGAAATTGTAAAAAAAAAACCCAATATTTGTGTAATGTAGTATATGTTAAAAACGTGATACTGTTTAAAAAATGTGTAAATGTTCAATTATGAAACTGTGACTTATGTTTATTTGTTTAAATAATATAATAAATAAAAAATGTGATAAATTGTTAAATAGTGTATTATCAGTTTATGTTACACTTATACAAACCATTACAACTATTTATTCTACAATCACGTACATAGTTATGTTATAAGTCTTGACCTATGAAACCATTAATACACAACAGAATATTACGTCATTACAAATAAAATATACGACTTTGGTTTAATTCATTGATCATATATCTACACAATCATTTCGCAAAACATTTCACATTGACATTATTTTGTTTATTGACTACATTTATTAATCGAGAGTAAATATACAGTTTGTTTAAATACTATCTTTGAATCAAGATAATTATATTACGTTACATTTAATAAATGTATATTGTATATAACAGAGTTAACAATTTAAAAGTAAATAAGATGAGACAAGGAAAATTATGCAATTGCGGAAATGAGTGAAGAAAACAGGAAAAAGGAAAAAATTTTTGTTATGTGACATATTACATTTGCATTTCATGGCACGTGTATTGTCCCTCGGGACGTGTGGCCCTATGAGGCGTGTGGCCCGACGGGGCATGTGGCCTGACGAGGAGTGTGGTAAGATCACCTCGAGGTTCATGCATTGCACGGTAGAAAGACAGGCATTCGTGTGTTGAGATATAGTTGTGTGTGACATAAGCATGCATCATGGAATCGCATTACTGTTGTGCTATGCTTTTATTTATTTACACAGTTATTCATGTTTATATGTGTATTCTATGTTACTTGTTGCCATATATGAAATTGTTCGGAAAGAGGCGGGGAACCTACTGGGTGATATTTCTATATCACTCACCCCTTTATTTTTCCTAGGTGGGCAGGAGTACGATTACATATATATAGAAGACGGAGGGGAGTTCGGACAGTGGGGGTAGTTAGAGCCAGAAGATGTTTACATTTGCAGTTTATTTCATTATGTCAAGATGAACTTAGGCTTGGTACTTATTGGATGTTGGATTTGGATTGCTGGAATAAAATGAATGTTTATTTTCTTTATTTCGTTTTCGCTGTGAAATTTTCTACGTCACTGCTGACGTGCAAAAGATTGAGCGACGCCTTGTAGCTCTCGTAGCAGACTACGACGGGTGCACCGTTTCCAATTCTAGGGTTCGGGAGCGGGGCGCTACAGGTGGTATCAGAGACGAGGCTCCAGATCTGCCTCAGAAACGTAGGATTGACTAGATCACTTAGACTTAAGCTACGATCTTCTCTTAAAATGATGATTTTACCCTTGCGAAAGAAAGTAGACTTAAGAGATGATCTTAAACCTAAGTTAAGATCGTGGTAATTGGTGTGAGAGAGATTCCGTTTTCCTTATCTTATTTACTATTTACCCCTGAACATTTGCATGCACCCCCTAAGTGTTAGAAATTCCAAAAATACCCTCTAACTTAGTTTGTATTTACATAAATATGTTTTCGACCGTTCTAAATTCCAAAAAAATGCCGGTAAGACGTAAACAAGACAGTAACAGAGAAAATGGTGGCAAGAACCACCAGAAACAGGGAATCATCCCCAAGCACTTGAAGATGTCATAGTCTCTATGACCAACACCTTCGCACAGTAGCACCAGCTGTTGAACTAGCAGACACACCTTCCACCACCACCGCACTAGGACCTGAGATTCTTCGACAAGGAGATGCGAAAGAGTGGTGGCACAGCACAACTCACACAGCCGATCACTTGGATCTAATTTTGGAATGAGTCAAGGGGTATTACATGCCGAGAGTACGATCCTCAAAGAATGGTTCTAGGTCCACAGCGGAAATGCAGATTTAGGTCATGATATTAGACATTAAGTTACGGTTTTACCCCTAAGTTACAATCTTGGACATAAGTGATGATTTGAACATAAGCGATGATGATGAACATAGGTACTGCCTCAGTTATAATCGATGAACCTGAAAATAAAATAAGTCACAATCTTAAACATAAGTAATGATTCCGTTTAAGAGTTGACCTTAAACATAAGTACTGAAGGTAGTCATAAGCCTTGATTATACACTAAGCATGATTTTAGAAATAATACATGCTTTTAGACTTAAGAAATGATGATACTAAGAACAATCCTAAAAGTACGTTATGACCTTAGTCTTAAGGAGACGATCAATTAGAAACATGTATACCTAGGGTATCCCATACAATTCTACCTTATCTAAGTTGATCATAACTCTTTAAGCTGTGATCTTAGTAACCCTAGCTGAATACTATATAATTATTTTGAATGAATTAAAATGTTAACGAGAACACCCTACTGTAAACGCTAGTGACATTATCGCGAATGATTCACTCTAGCCACAGGTTCCCCTACGGTAATACTAGCTTCATCGCGTATCTAAAAAAATAGATATGAAGTGAGAATTTAGAAACCAGACGCTTTGACAGAATAAAAGAGACTGACTGGAATGATTTTGCTATAATTCAATACATCGTTTTCTGTCGGAGTCAAGAAAGAGCCTACAACGTCCCCGATTCAAATAGTTCATGTTTTTTTTCCAAGGCCCCAATGGGCCAGGCAGTAACTCAGACTGCTTCACCGCAACAACAGCATGGGACCCTGGTGTCATTAGGGTAAAGTAAAGCAGGTCAATACCCCACTTGGATGGTAGCATCAGAGCATGCTTAGGTCTAAATTGAGATAATAGCTACTGAGAAATGAATTATTATAGTATGATAGATACTAATATATGATTTATGGAGAAATGACAGAAACTAAGTAATGATTCATAAGCATTATAATCAGTAGCGTTTAGTAAGAGAATCATACAATGAAATTTAGAGTTATTAAGTAGGACGGTGATATTAGTTTCATTAGAGATATTGATCGGTAGCAAAAGATGTGAATCAGCTTTAAGAAGTACATGAGATGGTGAACCGTTGCAAACTTTTTAGTTAAGTGTTGACATCGAGACATTTGATTTGAATTTAGTAGGCTTGAATTGAAAATAGAGCAGACATAGACAAGTAGAGATTGCTTTTCATATGAATTAGAATAAAAGTAATGGTTCAAATTACCAAGTAACGGGGTACAGTGGATTAGTGTGGCACGCGGAAGCATGGTGAATAGAACACCTTAAGTCGATCAACAATTAGTATGTCATTCTAGGATTGAACCAATTAAGTTAAAGATTTTAACATGAATAGACAAATGTTAGACTTATAAGAAACTGTACATAGGAGACCTTATCCGAAAAAGAGGATGACTTATAGAATTATACGAAATATTGGACTGATATATTTTTTTTGAACAAATAAATATTTTATATAAGCACGTACACCAATGTATAACCATATTTTAACAAGTACTTTAAAAAATGTTTGTCTTTGGAAATACCTTATTAAGTCTTACTTTTTTGTAATATACTAAACGTTACAACTCCAAATTCTATTCTGTATCGGTATTCAACATAATAAAAATTTTAATTCTTTTGACGATCTTAAAAAAAGGGGGAAAATTTTTAAACTATTGATGTTCTTCAAAAACGATATGTTTATATATATTCATTACACAAGATTTCAACTATCGTTTCATTACCTCTATTTTATTCAGAATTAATTTTATCTGACGACTATCGATATCACAAGCGTTTTATCCATTAAAGTGTTTTCAGAGTTATTTATCCTCTTGCGATGATCTTACTTAAATTTTGTCAAGTCAAAAAAAAGTAGCTTCCAGAGTATATACCGAAATGTACCGTATTCGAATCGTTTAAAAAAACTTTACATGGTTGAGTTTCAATTGTGTTAATGCAATTTTACCTTAATACTTTGCAAACAAGTTATATCAACATTTTTATAAGAGATCAGTCGAAACAACGCTTTGCGAAGACAAGTATTGATTACTTTGGTTCTTGTGTTTACCAAAAAAAATAATTAATTAATCAATAGATATTATTTAATCATAGCTATGTAAACAACTCTTATTTACAGAAAAGTATTGTCCATACACATATTTCGTATATTAAGTTGATGATATTTTCAAAGAAGTAAGGGCATGATCATAGAGTTAGTTCGTAAGTATATAAGAATTGATTTTGAGGATTTGGTCTTGTGTTACAAGTACCATATCGGCGTACATCAAGGATATTAGTTTGGTTAATCATATAGGGGGATGAATCATATATAATGAGTTTAAGAATCCGAAATTGTAGACTGCAATAAGTTGAATGATACACGTCAAGTGGTATAAGTGGAAGTATGTATATACTACTTGTAGAAGATTAAGTTAAGGATTGAGCCCTATAAGGACTAGATCATCTTGTGGGTGCTAGTGATGACTAAATTGAGTCATACTAGAGTAAAACATATTCCAAAAATACATACGATTCAAGAGGTGAATCTTGTGAACAAGGCGTTAAGTTAAAGATCGTAGTACACCTAAGAACAGATTTACGAAGGCTGCTGATAACCGCACACATAAGTAAGTTATAGACCGATGTTTGGGTGGTAGGACCCTTAGTATGATGACAATACCCTTAAGGTTGATTCGATAATCATAGATAGATTATGTAATGATTCTAATAAGCAAAAAGGCAATGGATCAGAAATTACCCTATTGGTGTACAAGGAATGATTTGAGGCCTAAGCATGTGATAAAGAAGTAAAGTGTTTAGCATGTTAGAAAACGCAAGGGATATTTAGCTTGATCATTATCTAGATGAATAAATCAAGTAGGAATAAACTAAGTGTTGACTATGTAATACGCAAGTTTTGGGGTCGAAACTTATTGTAAGTGGGGTAGACTGTTACAAACCGGAAAAAAAAAGATAATATGAGGATTAAGTGAATTAATTATGTAACCCCCCATATTCTTATCTTTTATATATTTTAACCTCACTAATGAGCCTTTATTTATAAGACACTCAAAAGATTAAGAAAGCTCCACACTACACTAAATTAAAAGGCCTAATCGGCCAAACAATGGGGAAAAGTGGAGTGCCGTGGGTTTTTGGGCAAGAGAAGAAAAAAAGTGCGGAGAGGAATAGAGGAAAAAGAAAAAAAGAAGAAAAGATAAGGAGAAGGCCATGTTGTTTTCAACACCATTACACCACCACCACCAACATATACTTACAACCAAGAGGTAGGTGGCCCCCTCTCTTTTTGAGTTAACTTCATATATGTAATTATTTGCTACTTGCTTTATTTGTGTTTATTTAGCATGTTGTGATACAAATTGATGTGTTATATGTGTACTTGTTTTCATGGTTGCGTAAGATTGTTATGTATAGATTTTATGTGGGTTCGGAATTATAAGAGAAAAATAAATATTTTAAGTATATGTTATATATATGAATTGTATGAACCGGTTTTTAAGCTAAATTTGATATATATTCATAATGTTATAATTGGAGTTATTTAAAAAAAATATAATAATCTTTTTCAGCTGATTTGTAAATTACAATGTACTTGGAATTTAACTAAAAGAATAATAGAATTGGAGTTGAACATGAAAGTAGATCCATCAATGACTTAATAAACTGTAATGTCACAAAACTTGTATGATACCATTATAGTTCTTTGTAGTACTTGTTATGGTAATAAAATTGTTATCGGGTATAATGTGCAAAATCATAATGATATAATAAGTTGCTAAATGTGATGAAATTGTAAAAAAAACAATATTTGTGTAATGTAGTATATGTTAAAAACGTGATACTGTTTAAAAAAATGTGTAAATGTTCAATTATGAAACTGTGACTTATGTTTATTTGTTTAAATAATATAATAAATAAAAATGTGATAAATTGTTAAATAGTGTATTATCAGTTTATGTTACACTCATACAAACCATTACAACTATTATTCTACAATCACGTACACAGTTATGTTATAAGTCTTAACCTATGAAACCATTAATACACAACAGAATATTACATCATTACAAATAAAATACACGAGTTTAGTTTAATTGATTGATCATATATCTACACAATCATTTCGCAAAACATTTCACATTGACATTATTTTTTTATTGACTACATTTATTAATCGAGAGTAAATACACAGTTTGTTTAAATACTATCTTTGAATCAAGCTAATTATATTACGTTACATTTGATAAATTTATATTGTATATAAGAGAGTTAACAATTTAAAAGTAAATTAGATGAGACAAGGAAAATTATGGAATTGTGGAAATGAGTGAAGAAAAGAGGAAAAAGGAAAAAAAAATATGTTATGTGACATATTACATTTGCATTTCATGGCATGTGTATTGTCCCTCGGGACGTGTGGCCCTATGAGGCGTGTGGCCCTGTGTGGCGTGTGGCCCTATGAGGCGTGTGGCCCGATGGGGCGTGTGGCCTGACGAGGCGTGTGGTAGGATCACCTCGAGATTCATGCATTGCACGGTAGAGAGACAGGCATTCGTGTGTTCAGATATAGTTGCGTGTGACACAAGCATGCATCATGGAATCGCATTACTGTTGTGCTATGCTTTTATTTATTTACACAGTTATTCATGTTTATATGTGTATTCTATGTTACTTGTTGCCATATATGAAATTGTTCGGAAAGAGGCGGGGAACCTACTGGGTGATATTTCTATATCACTCACCCCTTTATTTTTCCTAGGTGGGCAGTTGTACGATTACATATACATAGAAGATGGAGGTGAGTTCGGACAGTGGGGTAGTTAGAGCCAGAATATGTTTACATTTGCAGTTTATTTCATTATGTCAAGATGAACTTAGGCTCGGTACTTATCGGATGTTGGATTTGGATTGCTGGAATAAAATGAATGTTTATTTTACTTATTTCGTTTCCGCTGTGAAATTTTCTACGTCACTGCTGACGTGCAAGAGAATTGAGCGACGCCTTGTAGCTCTCGTAGCAGACTACGGCGGGTGCACCATTTCCGATTCTAGGGTTCGGGAGCGGGGCGCTGCAATTGCATTCTGAGACCATCGCACAGAGGTTCAGATCATCCATGGCATCAACGATGTTCGCCAACAGAAACAAACAAGAAATAGTACAGAATCAATAAGAATACGTCTTAAGAACAGTTGGGAATAATTCAAGCAAGATAAAATTGACTTATGTACCGTAATGGCCGACCTGCCGAGCTCTGGGTAGTCTGGATTGATCTGCAGAGTCAAGACAGTTCAGATTGCGCAATTGAGTTTGCGTCCTGAATAGTCAGCCGACCTGCTGATCTGAACTGAAAAGCACTTCAGAACAGTGGTTTTGTGCTATTAGCCTTCCAGCCAAGCAGAAATAAAGTCAGACTGATCAGATAGATCAGACCACTGATCACCAAACTGCCGACCTTGGCACCTCAGTGCAACAACCAACAGTTGTATTTTTAGCCGCTTCAGCCGAGCAGAGCTCAGCACAGCAATGTTGTAGAACACGAATGTCCTCAACCAAACAACATAGCTCAGCACACACCGGAGCCTGGCGTAACAACATTGTACAACAACAGTAATTTGATATCCCCACGATTTGCTGGGCTCAGCAGAAAGTAGAGTTCAGCTTGGCAATAACCTTTACAGCTCAACTGAGTAGAGATCCGAGATGAGTCCAAGACTCTATCCTTAAGACGTAGTGCTCTGGTATACTATGTCCAACCGAATGGAGCAATCGTCTCCTAGGATACAACGGAAGTGAGTTCACACGAGCGGCATAGCAACGTATGAACTCTAAGAACCTGTAAGATGTCCTGAACTTGACATGATCCAAAATTTAGAAGGAGAAGGGGAGAAGAAGAGCACGTGTATGCAGAGGGAGAGGAGAAAATTGGATTCTGAGTGAGTGACAAGAGAGGTCATCTAGGCCACTATTTATAGAAGAAAAAAAGTGATTAGGGTGGTTATTGACTGTATAACCACAGCAGTCGAATCAGATTGCCACTGTTAGATCAGATAACATATAACCGCTTTCCAAATTTGAATTACGGTTAAGTAACTGATTTTTTGAATTACGGTTTAAGTAACTGATTTTCGAATTTTAATTACTGTTAAGTAACAGATTTCCAAATTTGAATTATGGTTAAGCAACTGACTTTCAAATTATTTTTATCTCTACTTTGGGCATTAATTTCTCATTCATCAGGTATCGTAATTGAGTGATTCCAAATCCTAAAATCATCTACTCGTTATGTAGATAATTAAGAGTTTATTTTTTCACTTGTTATTATTGAAAACTAATTATAACTTAGCTCAAAGTACGTTTCTAACCACAGTTTGTAACTTGGTCTATTTTAATTTATTACCAATTTCTCCCACAATCCCTCACATGAATGGGAATTAATGCAAGTGTTTATACAGACTCTACTGAGAATTCAGATAAGAAAATGTTGCATCAGAAAAGGTAGCTTCTGGCTTTGAACCTTTCTTAGTGATATACTATCTGATCCACTTGGCTAATTAGTTAATTTAATGTCTTGAACTAACCGGCCTTTAGTGTGAACCTAGGACAACAATATTCACACAACATTTCATGTAACACCTTTTTTGGTTCTCATGAGTGTGTTCGTTTTGGCCATGAACCGTCTGGTTTTAGAAAGTGAGTTAGAGAACTTTGGCCTTGCAAAATTCTCATAGAAGCGGCTACACTTCACACTTACATAAGTTTTTCCTATCAAGAGTATTCTGCCATACCCCACTTGACATATCAAGATATAGGAACTAGTAAAAGCCTCAGCTTACCCTCATTCTCTGCAGGCAGCACTTTATTTAACAGAATGTGTAAGTGCTCACTGAACTTCATAACTTAGTTGTCCCATTGAACCAAGATTCTAGGATCTCCAGCCAACAAGGTTGGGTTACCGTTACAAAGATTCATGCATTTAGGTTTTAGTCCCATTCCGTTTGTCAAAATCGACATCTGATCTCTAGGCAAGCCTTTTGTAAGCGGATCTGCAAGATTCTCCTTTGATTTTATATAATCAAAGGAGATCACGCCATTAGAGATCATATAGTTAATGGTATTGTGTCTCCGACGCATGTGTTGAGACTTACCATTATATATGCTTCTTTTTCTCGTCCTATAGCCGACAAACTATCACAGTATATGCAGATAGGAGCGGTTGGCTTAGGCCAGCAGGGTACATCATCTAGGAAATTCCGTATCCATTTAGCTTCTTCTTTGGCTTTATCAAGTGCTATAAACTCCGCTTCCATCGTGGAACGAGCTATGCACGTTTTCTTTGTGGATTTTCATGACACAGCACCTCCACCAACCGTGAATAAATATCCGCTGGTGGACTTAGAATCTTTACTGTCAGATATCCAGTTTGCATCACAATAGCCTTCCAATACTGTTGGATATCTTGAGTAATCTAATCCAAGATTCATTGTATACTTTAAGTATTTTATTACTCTATTCAGAGCATATAATGTTCATTACATGGATTGCTTGTAAACATGCTCAATTTGTTTACTGAGCATGCTAAGTCTGGCCTTGTAGACTTTCAATTACTTGTGAATACTCCAATTGAGCTATTGGCTTTCCTCGGTTCTTCCCTTAAGTGTATACTTAAGTCGAGTGGAGTCTTCACGGGTTTCACATCAATCATATTGAGCCGTTTTAGAACAGAATCAATATAGTGAGTTTGTGACAGTAGGAGTCCCTCGGTTATCCTAGAAATTTTAATTCCTAGAATATCCTACATACCAACCTGGCTTTATACTTTTCGATAGACCCATCCTCTTTCAGTTTATTCTTGAAAATCCACTTGCAACCAAGTGGTTTACTTTCAGCTGGAAGGTCAACCAACTCCCAAGTGTCATTTTGAGGAATCTAGTCTATCTCACTGTTAATTGCCTCTTTCCAGAAAGGAGCTTCTGGAGTTGACATTGCCTCGGAAAAGTTCCTTTGCTCATTTTCTACCATATAGGTTAGAAAATCCGGTCCAAACAAAGTTGGAATTCTGGAACGCTTGCTTTGACGAAGCTCCTCATTTCCTTGAGGAGTTGCCTCACACATTCGCTTACCAGTTCTTGTCTCTTCTTGATTTTTGTCTTTCCTCAGAATGACATCTTCGAAGAACACTACATTCCTTGACTCCATGACAACGTTTTCATGTATGTCAGGAATATCCAATTCGTGCACCAAGAACCGATATACACTGCTGTTAGTCGCATATCCTATAAATATGTAGTCAACCGTTTTAGGCCTAATTTTCACTTGTCTAGGTTTAGGTATAGCAACCTTTGTCAGACACCCCCACACTTTAAAGTATTTGTAACTAGGCTTGTGGCCTTTCCAAAGCTCCTATGGGGTTTCATTCATATTCTTAGATGGAATTCTATTTTAAATGACGATGGTTGAGAGAATTGATTTCCCCCACAAGTTCTGAGGTAAGCATGAACTTATCAACATAGCATTCATCATCACTTTTAGAGTACAGATTTTGCATTCAGCGGTAACATTCGATTGAGGTGAATATGGTGCAGTCATTTGATGAATAATGTCATGTTCAAAAAAAATTCATTAAACGATGTATCATATTCGCCACCTCTATCACTATGAATTGCTTCAATTTAGTTTGCTAAGTTGATGCTCAACTTCATTTTTATAGTCTTTGAAAGCATCAAGGGCCTCATCTTTGCTACTTAGCAAATAGACATAATAGTATCATGTGCAATTGCCGATAAAAGTTACGAAATACTTTTTCCACCTCTTGTTTGCGCAAACTCTAAATCACACACATCGGTATGAATTAAATCCAAAGTTTCAGTGTTCCTTTCTATTGAAGGAAATGGCGCCTATGCCGTCTTCGGTTCAATGCATATTTGGCATTTTTCATTATCAAAATTTAATTTGGGCAACAAGTCAAGATTAACCATTTGTTGTATTGACTTCTAATTAACATGTCCCAAACGAAAATGCCATAAACAAGAAGACTCAAGCATGTAAGCAGAAGAGGAAGTATTATTAGTAGCCTCTGTGGGCAAATTGCTTTTGGGTACAATCGTGATGACATTCAATTTAAACATCCTATTTGACAAGTACCCCTTCCGCAAATACATGCCATTTTTTGAAAGAATAACCTTATTGGACTCTAACACTAGTCTAAACTCATGCATGACTAGAAGAGATCAAAATACTAAATTCTTCCGAATGTCGGAGACGTGCAGCACATTCCGCAGAGTCATATGCTTCCCTGAGGTGAGCTTCAGAACAACTTTGCCCTCGTCTTCGATCTTGGATAATGCCAAGTTCCCCATGTAAAGTTGTTTGTTGTTCCCGGGCTGGTACTACGTGAACATCTCTCTACTAGAGCATGAAATGTCTAGTGGTGCAGTATCGAGCCACCATTCGTGCATGTCCTCACAACATTGCACTCTAAGACCATCCTGCAGAGGTTCACATCATCCATGGCATCAACGATGTTTGCCTTTGCCTTGTTCTGCTTCTTCTTGGGCTTTCTGCTCTTATTGTTGACATGCCCTTGAATGCCACAATTGTAGCATTTCTCGGTGAACTTCTTGGCGATCTGTTTGCCTTTCTTGTTATCACCGAGTTGGCCTTCTTTTTCTTGGCCTCTACAACGTGGGCCTTTTCTTGATCAGCACTTGATTGTGGCTTTCTCTCAGATCTGCGATTGTCTTCCTCTATGACAATTCGGACAATCAGATCTTGCAATGTCATATTCTTTCTCTTGTGTTTGAGATAGCTTCTGAATTCTCTCCATGAAAGAGGTAGCTTCTCTATCACTGCTGCCACCACGAAAGATTCACTGAGCAACATGCCCTCCTCTTCCATCTTGGCTACCGTCTAAAGTTCCTCAACTTGAGAAACAATAGCGCGAGAATCAGACATTTTGAAATCCAGGAATTCGCCAAAAATAAATTTCTTAACGCCAGCATCTGCCATACGGTATTTATTCTCCAAAGCCTGCCACAAAGACTTTGCGGTTTTGTACGTGCAGTACAAGCCATACAAGGAGTTGTCCAAACAACTTAGAACGTGGCTCAAACAAACATAATTGTTGAAGTTCCATGCTTCAACAGAAAGTTTTTCTGCATATTCTGGGTTTGGTCATCCACTGGATCCACCACATGTGGGTCCTCAGTTAGAAAGGTAGCAACCCCATGGCAGTCAAGAAAACTGCATCTTCTGCTGCCAGCGTTTGAAGAAGCTCTCATTGGACTTCTTTGGTTTCTCCACTTGGGCCACCGCAGGACCTTGGGCAGGAGGAGCATGCATCGGTACCCCAACATTTGGTGCCATTGGAGAAGCACTTTGAACATCAGCGCCTTGAACCAAGCTAGAGCTTGCGTTCTCCATTGAGTTTCTGTAAGACGTCAGAAACAAACGAGAAATAGTATAGAATCAATAAGAATACGTATTAAGAATTGTTGGGAATAATTCAAGTCATACAAAATTTACTTCTGTACAGTAATGGCCGACCTGCCGAGCTCAGGCTAGGCTAGACTGATCTGTAGAGTCAAGACAAATCAGATAGCACAATTGAGTTTGCGTCCTGAACAGTCAGCCAACCTGCCGATCTGAACTGAACAGCACTTCAGAACAGTGGTTCTGTGCTATCAGCCTTCTGGCCAAGCTGAACTAAAGTCAGACTGGTCAGACAGATCAGACTAGTCCAGTTAGTGCAATTGTATACGTGTTCTGGGATGATCACCGAACTGCAGACCTTGGCACCTCAGCACAACAACCAACAGTTGTGCTTTTAGTCGCTTCAGCCGAGCAGAGCTCAGCACAACAATACTGTAGAACAATGAATGTCCTCAGCCAAAAAGCAGAGCTCAGCACACAGCGGAGCTCGGCACAACAACACTGTAAAACAACAGTGCTGCGATATCCCACGGTCAGCTCAGCTCAGCACAAAGCAGAGCGCAGCTTGGCAATAACCTTTAAAGCTCAGCTGAGCAGAGATCCGAGATAAGTCCAAGAATATGTCCTTAAGACGTACGACTTCGGTATACTGTGCCCAACCGAATGGCAGCAATTGTCTCCCAGGATACAACGGAAGTCGATTCAGACGAGCGGCATTGCAGTGTATGAACTCTATTAACCTGTAAGATGCCTTGAACTTCTCGTCCTTGATGCAAAATGTAGAAAGAGAAGGGAGAAGAAGAGCATGTGTATGCAGAGGAGGAGAGGAGGAGAAAATTGGATTCTAAGTGAGTGACCAGAGAGGTCAGCTAGGACACTATTTATAGGGAAAAATTGATTAAGGTGGTTCATTGACAGTTTAACCACAACCGTCGAATCAGATTGCCACCGTTAGATCAGATAACAGATAACTGCTTTTCAAATTTGAATTACAGTTAAGTAACCGATTTTTTGAATTATGGTGAAATAACTGATTTTCGAATTTGAATTACTGTTAAGTAACGGATTTTAAAATTCGAATTACGGTTAAGCAACCGACTTTCAAATTATTTTATTCCTGCTTTGAGCATTAATTTCTCATTTCCCGGTATCAGTATTGAGTGATTCCAAACCTTAAAATTATCTACTCGTTACATAGATAATTAAGAGTTTATTAGTTTTCACCTGTCATTAATGAAACTAATTATAATTAGCTCAAAATACGTTGCTAAAACAGTTTGCAACTTGGCCGATTTCAATTTATTTCTAATTTCTCCAACAATGTGCAGTGATGCTCCCAAGATTAGCCAGTTGGAATGAGATTGATTTTTGTGAACATAAAAAAAGTTCAATATGATTGAAAAGTCATTTTACGGTTTGGAAATAACAAAGAAAACAACTGAAAAAGTAATATTAATCTATATTGATCTCGACATTTCTTCACCAATTCAAGAGCGTCCTGATGAGTTTGAGAAAAATGCACGTGATGAGATTCAAGGGCTGCGATCAAATATTTCCGATCTTATTTAGACCATTCAAGAGATCGTGGAATCTTTTTCGCCTGACAGTTGTAAATTGTCTTATTTGAAAAGTGGAGAAAATATGGTATTATTCGTAGGGGAGTAGGATTAAGTTTTTAAAACTTTCTTTCGCGTTACTTTGTGTCAAAATGGTATTGTAGAAATAAGTCCAGCCGAACTGAGCTGATGAGTACCGACCTAAACAAAAAAGAAGAAAGTTACCAAGTTTGTTAGCCGAGCTAACTGGATAAGGGAGCTGAACTGAAGAGGTGAAAACAAAAAAAGGCCGGACTGAACTGAAGAAGACAGACGGGCTGAGGTGAAAGAAGAGCTGAAGAGAACTAAAGCAGATCCAAAGTGAAGGAGTGATAAGTCTTTTACTGTACATAGCTGAGTAGAACAGGTAAGCAGCCCTACCTTAGACGTTATAATTCACTGTAGATAAACAGTAACCACTGTGCAAGTGGTAAAATAGTTCCGTTAGGTAGAAAAACATCCTATAAATAAGAAACAACCATGTAAATCTTTTATTAACTTGAATGAATTCCTGCAATTCTTTCCATCTCGACATGGTATCAGAGCTTCTCTGATTCACTACTGCTTATTACAACCTACTCTGTTTTTTTTTGCAAATTTCTTTAAAATCCGTTCGAAATGACTACACTTTCAGCCCTGCTGAATACAGAGGCCACCTCCACTTCTTATCGAACATCAGGAGTGGTACGTGTTCCTCAACTCACTGATGATTCCTCCATCGTCATCACCAACCATAAACTCAATAGAGATAACTACCTCTCGTGGTCTCAACAGGTGGAAATGTTCATTACCGGCAAAGGCAAGGAGGAATATTTATATGGGACAATCTTTGTTCCATTTGAATCTGATACAAACTTCTGATTATGGAAGGCTGAAAACATCATGATTATGTCCTGGATGATACGTTCTATGCAGCTAGACATTTCTGATGACTTCATCATGTACAATACTGCAGCACAGATATGGGCTTCAGTCAAGGAGATGTATTCCAAGCATGACAACATCTTAGAGCTATATGAAGTCGAAGCTCATCTTCATGAGCTTAAACAAGGCAATCTTGCTATCCACAGATACTATACATTACTGACCAAGGCGTGGCGGCAGATTGATTCTTTCGAAGCACATCAATGGTCTTGTATCACTGATGTTGCACTGTATAAAGACATAACAGAAAGGAAGCGAGTTTTTCACTTCTTGACTAGACTGAACCCAGAATTTGACACTGTTTGAAGTCGGATTCTAAGTACTAAAACACTGCCAACCTTGAAGGCTGCCTTCACAGAAATCAGACACGATGAAGGCCAGAAAAAAGTTATTATCATGGGAGGATCTTCAACCTTGGAGTCCTCTGCTCTGCATACTGAACAACCAGTAGAAGTGTCTGTGCTGGCTGTTAATGACACTTCACCTCTTCTGGAGGTAAAGTATGCAATTACTACAAGAAAGAGGGTCATACTGTAGATGACTGCTGGAAGTTACAGGTAAAGAGGGTCCGAGAAGGAAAACCACCTCTAAAGTCCAGCACTGCACCTTGGAGGCCTCAATCAAGATCATTCACTGCTGGACAAAGTGTTGCACATCAAGACAAGAGCATAGCTCAACCAGACGCAGCTCGGCAAAACACAACCCACTTCAGCTCAGCCCAAGTAGCTGAAGCTGAAGTCATTACAAAGGATCAGATTGCCACTCTGATCAATTTGCTGAACAAACAAGGTAGTCGATCTGAACCGCACCAAACAACAATGGCAGATTACTTCCAGCCGAGCTCGAGCAGTCTATGGATCATTGATTCTGGGGCAACTGACCACATGACAAACAATGGTAATCTTCTGAATTCATATACTTTGTTTACAATACTAAAAAAAGTAAAGATTGCTAGTGGAACTTCACTAAAAGTCATAGGTACAGGCTCAGCTGTGATAAAAGATAAAATAATTCTGAAAGAGGTCTTGCATATTCCCAGCCTAAGTTTCAACCTAATGTCAGTGGGAAAATTTGCTAGAGATAGTAATTGCATATTCTGCTTCTCATCCACATAATGCTGTTTTTAGGAAAATAAAACAAAGGGGATGATTGGCAGTGCTAGGTTCGTAGCTGGCCTATACCTATTAGACTCGGACAACAAAGCTTTAATTAACGCAGCTGAGCTGCCAAGGAACCTGAATATCATGCACCCTAGAACATCTTGTATAAGGGATATTTTACTTTGGCATAATAGACTCGGACATCCAAATTTTTATACCTTACACGATTAATGCCAGAATTATTTTGCTTAGCTGATCTTACAAATATAACATGTGAAACCTGTCACTTAGCTAAGCAAACAAAACAAAGTTACCCAGCAAAACTATATAAGTCATCTGCACCTTTTAACTTAGTTCATTGTAACATATAGGGTCCGTCTAGCATTGCTAATGTCAATGGTGCAAAATGGTATATAACCTTTGTAGACGATCATAATAGAGTAACTTGGGTCTACTTGTTAAAAAAACAAAAGTGAAGTCGGACAAACTTTTAGGAGATATGCTGCACCGGTTAAAACCAAGTTCGGCTGCACTATTAAAACACTAATAACCAATAATGGGTTAGAATACTTAGATAGTGCATTTCAAAATTTTATGATAGAAATAGTATCCATCACCAAACATTATGTACTTATACCCCTCAACGAAATGGCATGGCTGAAAGAAAAAATTGACACCTCTTTGAAGTCATCCGAGCTATTATTTTGCCATGAATGTACCTAAACAATACTGGGGTGAAGCTCTACTAACTGCCACATACCTAATATATAGGATGATGTCCAGGACCTTATCTTTTAAAACCACTAGAGAGATACTTCTTAAAGATTTTCCACACTCTACGCTACTTTAGAACTGCCACTAAAATAATTGGATGTGGAGCCTATGTATATGTTCAGTCGGACTTAGGAGTAATCTGGATCCAGATCTATTAATGCATTTCCTTAGGATATTCTAATTCACAAAAAAGATACAAGTGTTACTGTCCAGCTAATAGAAGAATGTATGTAACACTGGACGTTACATTTGATGAAAGCATGCCTTCTACAAGACAATTGAAGAAACAGAGGAATTAAAGGATAGTGAATATAAGTTACCAAATTTGCTGAGCTCAACTACAAAGACAAGCTGCATAACACAGCTCGGCTATTGGACACCTCAGGTCGGAAGAACTAACTCTTTACCCAAAACCATCCTCCTATCATCTCCAATGATCAAGAAGATCAGGGATGTAGCACCCGGCTTGACACACCTAAATAATCACCTCTCACTGAATTGAGGAAAACCTTTTAGAGGACACCACCTAGTATGACTACAGAACTCAAACCGACGACAACCAATAGCCCTAAGGAAGGGAACAAGAGAATATACTAAAAATCCCATATGCACTAAATACCCAATTGAAGAATACATATCACGCAATAGGTTCAATCCTAACTTTAAGATATTCATATGCTCACTTGATAACAGTCCATACCCAACAATATAGAAGCACTCAGCCGACCTGAATGGAGAAAGGCAGTACATAAAGGATGAGTGCCTTAAGAAAATAACCAAAATTGGGAACTAACTCCTAGCTTGGCAACAATTAAACCAGTAGTATGTAGGTGAATATTTACGGTAAAATACAATAATGATGGAACTGTGAATAAATACAAAGCAATATTAGTAGATAAAGGGTTCACACAAACATATGGAGCAGATTACTTAGAAACACTCACATAAGTAACTAAACTAAACAGGGTCATATTCTCCACATCCGTTAATCTAGACTCGAAACTTTACCAACTAATTGCAAAAAAAACACTTTTCTAAACGGGGATTTGGTAAAAGTGGTGGATATGAGTATACCACCAGGATTTAGTAATGAAACAAATAAGGACAAAATTTCCAAGTTAAGAAAGTCTCTATATGGGCTGAGCAGTCATCTCGGACATGGTTTAAAATCTTTACCAAAATAGTGACTGACCTGGAATTCAACCAAAACCATAGTGACCATACACTGTTTACCAAAGTTTCACTTCAGGGGGAGCTGACTTTACTAATAGTATATGTAGAGGATATCATAATCACTGGCAATGATAACCATGACATAGATAATATTAAAACACACCTACCTGAGCAGTTTGAAATGAAGGATCCAGTCGAGCTGAGGTACTTCCTAGGAATGGAGATTGCCAGGAATAAAGAAGGATTATTTATTTTCCAAAGAAAGTACATACTTGACCTCCTAAAGAAAACTGGTCTGATCAGATGCAGACCAGCAAGCACACCAGTAGAGCCCGGACATAGCCAAGAGATCAATGGGATACTACCCCAGCCAATAAGCATAGCTATCAAAGATTAGTTGAAAAATTAATTTACCTATCACATACTAGGCCTGATATTCTGTTATGCTGTTAGTTTTGTATCGCAGTATATGCACAATCCTACTAATGAGCACCTCCATGCTGTGCTTAGAATTTTCAGGTACCTCAAGAATGAACATGGACAAGGAATGTGCTTCAAGAAGAGCAAAGATTGGAGTGTCACAATATTTACGGATGCAGATTGGGCTGGATCCAAAACTGACATGAGACAAACTACAGGATATGAAAACTCTCTATGGGGAAACCTGGTCACTTGGAGAAGCAAGAAGAAACCAGTAGTGTCTAGAAGCAGCGCAGAAGCAGACCTGAGGGCCCTTGCACTAGGAATTCATGAAGGAATTTAGATCAGAAGAGTACTCAACGATCTCCATATCAATGCAAGTTTACCTATCAAAGTCTTCTGTGATACTGTCTTTGCGATAAGTTTGGTAGAGAACCCAGTTTAGCACGATAAGTCAAAACACGCAGAAATCGATAGACATTCTATACGAGAAAATTTAAAAGAAAATGAGGACTGCCTGATACATTCCCACCAAAGATCAAATTGTTGACATTCTTAGAAAGCCAGTTTCAACAAATGTTTTTCAAGGCTTAATGTCCAAGCTTGGTTGTATGAATATATGCAACTAAGCTTGAGGGATAGTGTAGAAATAAGTTTAGCCAGGCTGAGATGAGGAGGACCGACCGGAACAAAGAAGGAAGAAAGTGACCAAGTCTGTTAGCCGAGCTGAACTGGATAAGGGAGCTAAACTAAATAGGTGAAGACAAAATAAGGCCGGACTGAATTGAAAAGACAGACGGACTGAGGTGAAAGAAGAGCTGAAGATAAGTAAAGAAGAACCAAAGTGAAAGAGTGCTGAGTTGAGGTGCCGAGGTGTAGCACTAACAAGGCAGTGCTAAGGCTGAGCTGTTATACTTAACCTTGTAATATTGTAACTTAGAAGTCTTTTACTGTACATAGCTGAGTAGAACAGGTAACTAGCCGTTACCTTAGACGTTAGAATTCACTGTAGATAAACAGTAATCACTGTGCAATTGGTAAAATAGTTCCGTTAAGCAGAAAAACACCCCTACAAATAAGGAACAACCATGTAAATCTTTCTTAAACTTAAATTAATTCCTGCAATTCTTTCCATCTTGACATGCATAACATATAGGGAGAGTTCTCTGAATTATGATATTCTTGCGGGTTTTGTCAAAACAAGCCAAAGGGAAAGAATGTTAGAAAATAGGCCGTTGGCTTTTTCTATTTTTGTTTATTGGTTTTTTTTTGATTAGTTGGAAAGTTCATTTAAGTGTAAAGTTGTTTTCATGTTTAGCTAGCCGAGTATGACTGATTTGATTGCTACATTGCAATCTTTAAAACAACATTATAAATAGATATCATCTAGAAGATTATTTCTACATGAATAAATTTTTAGATATAGAAAAGATTTTTGACTTAATGAAATCATATCAATCATATTTTATAAAATACTCTATAAAATACTATGTCATTGATGACATGATCCCCTGCTAGCTATAAGGTAATAACACTAGTGAACTTAGAGATTATTGTTTTCAAAGAATCTCAGCTGGAGTATTGTGCTGTTTTATCGATGACCTTCTGTCAAAAGGTTTGTCAAGTTGCGGCTCAGATGTCAATCAATGAAGGGTTCTTCAACAATTAGAATATCATGTTGTCAACTCATTCAGCTTTTGGAAAAGGTGTAGCGTTTCTGGGTGAAAACCTTTGAAGACACGAATATACAATGTCTTGGACGAATTCAGACTCAACTCGAGGAGAGTTTGGGGTGGTATTGGTCAAGTTGAAGGTTAAAATTGACAAGACCAAAATTAACTAGTGGAACTTTATTTATTTTAAAGTCCTATGTAGTTGAATCATTCTCGTATTGGTAACGTGATTAACACATGGATGTATGTGATTAATCAAACCACATTCAAAAGTTCTTGCGCCTTTGTTTTCTTTCTGCATTTGTGTTCGGTTATGTGACAACTTACCAGACACTAAATCTAACAAGAAGTAGAATTATGTGCATTTAAAGGCTCTTACTGAATGAAAACTTCATGAAAAACAAATAATGTTCCCAATTCTTTATATGGTGTTAAGAATGATCCTGAACACTAAACATAGAGTTTTGTCTCAAACTGGTGGGTAAACTGATCTCAATTGTTTAGATCATTCTTCAACAACATATAAATATTGCAAAGATTCTTTGTCATTCATTTAGTTTGTATATCATTGGAGTGTTTCATAGTTTCTACTTTCTATTGTCTATGGGAAGCTTCACATTTATCGAAAATTTTGTTCTATATTCTCAATTTTCCTCCTTGTATTTTCTGGTTTAAACATAATATATGTGGTGTATAAATATATCTACTAATATCTGTCTCCGTTCTTGCAGTAAACATGTTAGTTTTCCTCCAAAGATTTCGACATTTTCTATGGTGAAAATTAAATGAAGTGTTTTTGAATTGTTTAATGCAAATAATTAGCAAAATGCACACTGCAACAATTACGTCTGGTAATTACCTATCATTTCCTGACTTAAACTTTCAGTATTAGGTAAAGTAGCAACAACATAGAAGCCCATGATAGATTTCAAAATTTATGTATATTTTACGAGTGGACACCCTCTAATTAACTTTGTAATATGATGAAATAAAACAAAATGAATCACTAAATTAGATGCGCTTGTTATATTGTGAAAGTAACAATTGATCGACACAACTTGACACAATTTTCATTATGGATCATCGGAAAACAAGATGTTCCTAACATATAAGTACTAGTTGCTTCTATACATTGTCATAAACGGAAACCTCTAAAGTAACAAGATAATGTTGTGTGTTGTATGTGTTTTACGAGTGCTGTACTTTTTAAGCAAATTTCTGCACTTAGCATTCTATGGAAGTAACAGTATGAAGAAAAAGTTCGGCCAGACTCCTCTCTTTGCCTGCCATTTTCTTGAATCTCCAACTATCAAGTTAGTTTTATTTGCATGCGTCACCGTTCTTGTTTGGATCTATCCTTTCCTGTGCCTTCTCGTCCTATGTAAAACTACCATATGATTTGTTCCGAAATGAAAATAAAATGAACATGGTGAAAGGGATATGCACGTGGAATTCAGGTCATTTATTTGTGAAAAATTTTGGTCTTATCCAATAATGGTGAGAACATATCCTTAACAATCTCATCTTTATGTCTCCATCTCAATTCCCCCCAATTTGGCATTTCTTTTTCTGATTTTGTTCTTTTCCATCTCTATCATTTCCTTTTCAGTCGCCATAGTCGCAAGAAATATGGTATACAACAATAACCATACATCGTAATATTTTAACGAAAGCAAAAAATATCATTAGAGGATGAAGAATGTGAGAGACAGATAAACAATATCTTTATCCCAAATATAGAGAGTTTCCTTTGGTGAAATCTCCGATTCTATATCTATATGTATAGATGACATAAAAAGGTAATGTCTTTTTCCGCACCCTCATTCATGATCCTATGGGAACAAATGGTTCTTAAAAATTATCCGTTTCAGCAACCAATCAAGAAAGCATGATATGTTCTGCCTAATGTTATTCTTTAGTCAACAACTTAATCGATCATTCACTATCCATCTCGAGGACTGAGTATTTCTTAAGATGGTTGAATTACAGAAAAGTAAAGAGAACATGTTCTGAATTTTAATCAAATAAAATAATGAATTGATTGAAACAATGTTGCGGGCATATTTCATCTCAAAATTAATTAATGCTGGTAAAACTATTTTGTACGAATTTGAAGCACAACGGAGGTATTATTCTAGGCACCCTTTAACATAATCCGCATAATGTGTGTAACCAGAGAAAATTCTGAAAATATTTCAAAAATACTCAACGGTTAGGGGGCAAAGAAACATTAAAACGATAACACGTAAAGAATACTAAAAAGTCTATAGATGTAGGGTTTGGATCATGAGAGGCAGAAAGTGAAGCAAAATATGAGTCTTTTAATCACGCGTCTGCCACTTGTACAAACAACTCTTTTTTAAAAACAAAAAATTTTAAACATCTTCCTTTTTTGTACGAAGGCTTCATATTTTGTCCCACTTTCTGCCTCTCCTGATCTCAACCGGTAGATGTAGTGATTGAGTAATATTGTAATTATCTTATGACTCAGCTTGCAAGTTTCCCTAATATCAAAATTATTGTTGGAAAAAGTACATAATAAACCAAGGGAGACGCCTAATTAGAGTTCGTAAATCAAGATTGTTTATAAATCTAGATTACTGGAAATGAAGATTGTTCATAAATCAAGAAGGGAGACAGAGTAGACGAAGCAAAAACATTACTCTATTGTCTTAGAAACTTTTGTCTATGACGGCGAATGGAGGAGTCGGATGTATGCAACTATATCCATTGTTAGAAACACACAGAGGTTCTTTGCTAATGACCCATAATTAAAATTGCATCAAACTGTGTCAATCAACTGCTACTTCACAATATAAGAATCTGAAAAAATGCAAATTTGATATTTGAATATTTGTCAATCGTATATCGTCAATAGAAGTTACACGTATGCATAGCCGCTAGCCAACTATCAAAGTCAAAGAAAGGATAAGAATACAACAACAATTTTATCTACAATTCTATCTCTATGGTAACAACCATAACAACTTTATCTACAAGTTGGTTAGAATAAAATTCTAACTAATTTAAACATCTAGGTCAAATATTTTATCTCAATACTCCCCCCTCAAGTTGGCGCATGAATGTTGACAATGCCCAACTTGCTAATAAATAGACGGAAACTCGCTGGACCAAGGGGTTTGGTAAACCCATCAGCTAACTGGCGCGGACCAGGTACCTTGGTCGGACTAATAAAACTAGCTGCATAGTGTGTCGAACAAAATGACAATCAATCTCAATATGCTTCGTGCGTTCATGAAAAACCGGATTAGCGACAATATACAAAGCGGCTTGGTTATCACAATAAAGAGGGACGGGCTGTGTAATGCGTATATCAAGATCATGCAAGAGTTTACGAAGCCAAACGATTTCACTTGTTGCATAAGCCATAGCACGATACTCAGCATCAGCAGACGAACGTGAAACCACATGTGCTTTTTGGAACGCCAAGAAATGAGAGCTGAACCAAGAAAAATCATGTAACCTGAGGTTGAACGGCGGGTTATAGGGCAGCCAGCCCAGTCAGCATCACAATATCCTGTAAGACTCAATGAAGTCGCAGTTGGCAAGAAAAGACCTTGTCCAGGCGCGTGCTTAAGATAGCGCAATAAGTGAAACACAGCATCTAGATGACATTTGCGAGGAGTATGCATAAATTGACTAAGCATATTAACCGCAAAACAAATATCAGGACGTGTAACAGTAAGATAGAGAAGACGACCAACAATGCAGCGATAAAAAACAGGATCATCTAAAAGAGGATCAGAATCATTAAACCGAATATTTTGATCCATGAGTGTGTTGGCCGGGCGAGATCCAAGTAGGCCACACTCCAAGAGAATATCAAGGACATACTTTCGTTGATTTAACATCATACCAGCAGGAGAACGAGCTACCTCAATCCCAAGAAATACTTCAAAGGACCCAAATTCTTTATCTTAAACTGATGATCAAGGTACGTCTTTAATGCTGTGATGCGCGTAAGGTCATTTCAAGTGACAATAACATCATCAACATAAATTAGGACCCGCGACAAAAGAAGACTCAGTGGACAAGACAAATAAAGACGGATCGGCACTAGACTGAGTGTACCCTAGAGCAGTGATGGAAGTAGTAAACTTAGCATACCAATTTCAGGACGCCTGACGTAAACCGTATAAAGACTTACGTAGCTTAAACACCTTCGTCTCCCCCTGAACCATAAAACCCAGTGGAATGCACATATAGACATCCTCCGTGAGATCACCATGCAAAAAGGCGTTGTGGACATCCAATTGATGAATGTGCCAACGACGCGCGACTGCTACGGCCAAGAGACATCTGACAGTGACTAACTTAGCCACTAGGCCAAATGTT
This sequence comes from Eustoma russellianum, assembly GCA_036186865.1. Lineage (NCBI taxonomy): Eukaryota > Viridiplantae > Streptophyta > Magnoliopsida > Gentianales > Gentianaceae > Eustoma > Eustoma russellianum. The sequence continues at coordinate 17,616,241 of AP025046.1, read as the reverse complement.
TCAGTAAAGTCAATGCCTTCAACCTGTGTATAACCATGAGCCACCAACCTGGCTTTATATCGTTCAACAGTACCATCAGGGTTGTATTTGATTTTGTAAACACACTTAGAACCAATGGTGCGCTCGCCAGGAGGTAACGGAACAACAGACCATGTATGATTAGCCTTAAGGGCTGAAATCTCACGTTGCATTGCCTCACGCCAATGCGCATATTCAACAGCCTGACGGTAAAAAACTGGCTCATCCTTCTGAACGATGGCCGCGACATAGCAGCGATAAGATTGAGATAAACGATTATATGACAAAAACTGAGATAAGGAAAATACCGTAGAGTTTGCTGTAGGAGCGGGTGACACAGTCGATGGCACGAGGGGAGAGGGTAACACATCATCAAAATCAGCTAGATGTCACGGCAGTTGACGCTGCCGGCGACTACGCAGCGGAGGATGTGACTCGAATGGTGAATCAGCAGGGTCATCCGAGGGTTGGGATGACATCGGTGGGAAAGAGGAATTACCATCCGAAAGTGGGGCAGCACTCGAAGAAGCTGGACATTCATCCAGCGGCTGAATTGGGTTGGGTGCAGAAGCATCCCAGCGAGATTCATGACTGAAGGCAGGTTCCGTGATGAAGCTGTGAGCAGGAGAAAGCATAGCAAATGGAAATATGTGTTCATGAAAAGACACATCACGACTAACATATAGTTTGTGAGTAGACAAATCAAATATCTTGTATCCCTTTTGTGGATTTGGATAACCAAGAAAAATACCTGGGGCCGAACTCGGAGCAAACTTATCACGAGTATGATGGAAAGTATAACCATAACATAAACATCCAAAAACCCGAAGATGAAAATAAGAAGGTAAACGTCCTATTATGACTTCATAGGGTGTTCTATTTTGGAGAATGACTGTGGGCATACGATTAACAAGATAAACGGCAGTAAGAACACACTCCCACAGAACCGAATAGGCAAGCTAGCATGAAAACGAAGAGCCCGAGCGACTTCTATGATATGACGATGCTTACGCTCAACAACACCATTGTAGCGCCCCGGCCCGATACCGTCATCGGAACCAGTGCACCCGCCGTAGCCTACTAGGAGAACTACGAAGCGTCAAGCAGATCAAATGTACATCCTTCATAATGTAAGATAAAAGAACCAGCGGAAACGTCATAAAATTTAAACCTTCATCGTAAATCATACAACCAGAAACTGTAGCGGAAATAAAAGGTGTTTGTTCATCTAACCAACATAAGTTCTAGATCAACATAATAACAACGAGTTTCCAAACTTAAAGAAAGTAGTCCAGCATCTATCTATTCCCCTGTCCGTCATCCCATTGAGCCCACTCGCCATCGTCCTCGATGAATGTCAACTCATATTCAGGCTCACCTGAAAAAGGAATAGAGTAACTGTTCTAAGCGAAATTATCGCCAGCAAGTAACCCGTCTATACACCTTACGGAATCACACACGTCGAGTCACCAGTGTATAAAACATTGCCCAAAGATAAGGTGCTCGGGTTAACAAATAGCATCTTAATAAGAATTCCTCAAAACCAATAAAGCACATATATGTACACAGATACAGGAACCAACATGTATTAAAACAACGTATCACATAAGCAAATCGTAGACTAACCACGTTTCTTGCATGTCAAGTCTTATGCTTCGTGTATCATGATGCATGTACTTCTTTAAAATCACACACAACACCCATGCATATGTCTTCTTTCATAAACATGTCATGCATGTCATTTCACAAAACATTTCATCACTTTACATATCATATTCTTCGCGTAGCAGAACTTTATACCCTGTGGGTGATCAGTCCACAGCAAACATAACTTTATACCCCGTGCTGAAAGGTCCACGGCCCCATTACATATATCATATATCCGTGCTGAAAGGTCCACGGCCCCATTACATATATCATATATCCGTGCTGAAAGGTCCACGGCCCCATAAAATAACTTTGTTTTCCGTGCTGATAGGTCCACGGCCCCATAAAATAACTTTATTTTCCGTGCTGATAGGTCCACGGCCCCATAAAATACTTTACTGCTGTTGATTCACAGATCACGCTTTTATACCCTGCTTTCACAGGCGTGACTTTTATACCTGTGATCAACCAGCAGCCGTTTTATCTTTCGAAAACTTTAAACCTTTCTTGTAATCACATGTTCTTTTGCAAAGCAAATCTCAAATCAAATGCAAGTGCCCATGTCATGATGCAGGATGCACAAGTAGCTTCAAATCAAAATGTAACACACTCACATACATCTTGCATATCAAGTATACGGTCTTGCACCTCAAACACTTCCTGTTCGTATTTTGTCAAGTCTGTTCGTCTCACTTATTCACCTGTAATTCAATCTTATGCTTACTTAATCAAACTTACCATCTACACCTCAATTGCACCTCAAATACCCTTGCATTTTATGTTCAAAAGAAGTGTATAAAGTTACTACACATACATAGGGCGCCTAAAGGGTCAAAAAGACTTCCAGTACAGTTCGAACGCTACATGAAGCGCCTATAGTGACTTAAAGCGCCTATACTAGGCGTTCGAAGTGTTCGGGGATGATTCAGGACACATTGAACACTACATTAGGCGCCTAATGTGACATAAAGCGCCTAATGTAGGTGTTCGAAGTGTTCTGACGGTTCTAAATTGCAGTTTTTCTGTAAGGGAAAGCTTCAGGACACATTGAACGCTACATTAGCGCCTAATGTGACATAGAGCGCCTAATGTAGGCGTTCAAAGTGTTCTGACGATGCCAAACTGCAGTTTTCTGCAGTAACTTCCTCTCCAACACCCTCCTTCTTCAACCCTTCCATTTTCAACACTTAAAGATCCATCTTAACATCTAGATTCATCTCACTTAACACACATCTAAACATGAATTGATGCCTAGTCATGCCTAGCAATATCCACTCTAGCCTTCAATCATTCACAACCTTCAAAAGATCTCATCAACTTTCCCAACACAACAAGACTACAGCAATGTCATCACTCATCTCTCAATTTCCTGCACTTACTCTCAACCTCTAAGTGTAAACAATCAACATAAGAGTAGCGCAAGACAATAAGCACGTCAAAATATACACTTTTATGGGCATGCTTGACAACAACGAAGCACCACACAACTATTTTCATAAATATGGCCCAAAGAACAAGACTTTACACAATTAGCAACAAGACTTACGTATAACAAAGCATTTAAGATAGACAAGACAAGAATACTAATGTGTGATTCATGTTTTCTCTTTGTAAGAACATAGGGCCTAAAGTATCAAAATTTACGTAAAGCGTATAGAAAGATTACTTGCCTTGGTTTCTAGTTAACCTTACGGATTTACTGCAGAACCTTGATAAGAATTGAATCTAGAAATGCCTTTTCCTTCCTTTCCTTCTTCTCTTCTTCTTCTTCCTTTCCTTTTCTCTTCTCTCTCTTTTTTCCTGCGGTTTTCCCTCTCCTCTTTGGTGTGGAAAAACGTCCCCTTATGCTGAGATGGGGAGTTATACTAAATTTCTATAACTCCCCCTATCTCCTAGTAGGGACCTTTTAGGTAATTTCTATTAATTACCTTTAATTCTATTTTGAACCCTTCTTTCTTATTCTTCTATGTTTTAGGTGACTAAGTCTCATAACCTACAAAATTAATTAAGTTGTATTTAAGGTTGACCTCTAAGTATTTGAAAATCGTGCTTAAAAGTCACGGGGTGTAACATTCCACCCCCCTTACAAAAAGTTTCGTCCTCGAAACTTACGTACCTTAGTCAAAGATTTGAGGGTACTTCTCCCGCATTTGTTCCTCGAGTTCCCAAGTGGCCTCACATTCCGTGTGGTTGCTCCACTGGACTTTCACCTAAGGGATCACTCGCTTCCTCAACACTTGATCCTTTCGGTCCATAATTTTCACGGGTACCTCCTCATATGTAACATCGTCCTTGAGTTCCAACGGTTGAGCTTCAAGTACATGACTTGGATCCGCCACGTACTTCCTTAATTGTGACACGTGGAACACATTGTGAACTTGCGCCAATACCGGAGGTAATGCCAACCTATATGCCAAGGCTCCTACCTTCTCAAGTATTTCATAAGGACCAATAAAACGAGGGCTTAACTTGCCTTTTACTCCAAACCTCATGACGCCCTTCGTAGGTGATACCTTCAAATAAACTTTTTCACCCACATCAAATTCCAATGGTCGTCGTTTGGAATCTGTCCAACTCTTGCTGCGATCCTGAGCCGCCTTGAGTCTTTCCCGGATAACTTTCACCTTCTCTAACGTTTTCTCCAATAGTTCAGGTCCCGTGATAGTTCTCACACCCACTTCGTCCCAATAAACCGGGGACCTACACTTCCTTCCGTACAACGCCTCAAAAGGAGCCATGTCAATTGTACTGTGGTAACTATTGTTATAAGAAAACTCCATCAGTTTCACCATTCCGTCCCAACTCCCTTTGAAATCCAACACGCAAGCCCTTAGCATATCTTCCAAGGTTTGAATAGTCCGCTCGGACTGTCCATCGGTTTGGGGATGATACGCCGTACTCAACTTTAACTCTGTACCCATGGCTTCTTGGAATGCTGTCCAAAACTTAGAAGTGAACCGTGCATCTCGGTCGGACACTATACTTACCGGGACTCCATGCAAACTAACAATACTGTCCATATATAAACTCACTAACTTGTCAAGAGGTGCTTTACTTGAAATGGGTAGGAAATGGGCAGACTTTGTTAAACGATCCACGATGACCCAAATCATGTCACATCCACTTCTTGTCTTTGATAAACCCGCTACAAAATCCATTGTGACATGTTCCCATTTCCATTCCGGGATTTCCAACGGCATCAACAATCCACCAGGTCGTTGGTGTTCCGCTTTGACTTGTTGACACACCAAACACCTCTCTATGAATTCCGCAATATGTCTTTTCATCCCAGACCACCAATAGTATCGCTTGAGATCTCTATACATCTTGGTGCTACCGGGATGTATTGATAACCTCGAATTATGAGCTTCCTGTAAAACTTCCTTCCTAAGTTCGTCAACATCCGGCACGCATAATCTTTCCCTAAACCATAAGCTCCCATCCTCCTTGGTCCGAAATCCTTCAACTTGACTATGTTTCACCCTTTCCATTATCTCACTTAGAGCCTTGTCTTCCTTCTGAGCCTCCTTTATCCGATCAATCAAACTTGGTGTGATAGTCAATGTTGTCAAAACGTTCACTGTAGAGTCAATCAAATCCAAACCAAACTCCTCCATCTCTCTTTCCAACGGTGATTGCCACGCATGGCTCGACTTCCTACTTAAGGCGTCGGCTACCTTATTAGCCTTTCCCGGGTGATAATGAATAGTTAGGTCATAGTCTTTTAGCAATTCCAACCATCTCCGCTGTCTCATATTCAATTCCTTCTGTGAGAACAAATACTTTAGACTCTTATGATCCGTGAATATCGCGCACTTCTCTCCATACAAATAATGCCGCCAAATCTTCAAGGCGAACACAACCGCGGCAAGTTCAAGATCATGTGTGGGATAGTTTTGTTCATAAGGCTTTAACTGTCTTGAGGCATATGCGATGACTCGTTCGTTTTGCATTAAGACACAACCTACAAACAAGATATTAGTCTAAACTTAATGGACATACAAGATCATAACCTTATGCTATAATTTACGTACCTAACCCGTTCTTTGACGCATCACTATAAATCACAAACCCATCAGTTCCAGAGGGTTGAGCCAATACTGGAGCTGTCGTTAGTCTCTTCTTAAGCTCCGTGAAGCTTTGCTCGCATTCCGCCGTCCACTCAAACTTAGACTTCTTTTGAGTAAGGCGACTAAGAGGTACAGCAATCCTTGAGAATCCCTCAACAAATTTTCTGTAATAACCCGCTAGACCCAAGAAACTTCGCACTTCGGTGACATTGGTAGGTCTAGGCCACTCAGTTATAGCTTCCACCTTCTTCGGGTCCACAGCAATCCCCTCTTCTGATATCACGTGACCTAGGAAAGCCACACTTCTTAACCAAAACTCACACTTGCTAAACTTAGCATATAGTTGTTTATGCCTCAGAATACCTAGAACGGTTCTCAAATGTGCAGCGTGGGTTTGTTCATCAGGGGAATACACCAGAATGTCATCTATGAATACCACCACAAACTTGTCCAACTGTTCTCGAAAGACGGTATTCATAAGATCCATAAAAGCTGCAGGGGCATTTGTTAGTCCAAACGGCATCACCAAAAACTCATAGTGGCCATATCTTGTGCGAAAGGCTGTCTTCGCAATGTCTTCGGCCTTCACTCGCAACTGATGATACCCTGATCGGAGATCAATTTTAGAGAAAATCTTGGTGCCCTTGAGTTGATCAAACAAATCCTCAATTCGTGGAAGGGGATACTTATTCTTGATAGTAACTTTATTCAACCCTCTATAATCGATACATAGCCTCATGCTACCATCTTTCTTCTTTACAAACAAAACAGGTGCTCCCCATGGCGATACACTAGGGTGGATAAACTTCTTATCCAATAACTCCTGCAGTTGTTCCTTCAACTCTCTCAGTTCTGCCGGAGCCATTCTATAAGGAGCTTTAGAAATAGGTTCTGTCCCAGAAATCAAGTTAATCTCGAACTCAACTTCTCTCGGGGGTGGTACTCCTGGTAAATCCTCCGGAAACACATCAGGAAATTCATTGACTACTGGAATTTGCTCAATAGGCGATACCTCCTTGGTAACATCCATGGCATACACTAGAAATCCCTCAGCACCTTTCCTTAATGCCTTGCGCGCTTGTGCAACCGACACGTACACCTTTTTGGGTACCTTCTTTCGTTCCGCATCTCCTTGAAATATTACCTCCTCCATCTTAGCATTCTTGATTGTCACTTGCTTCAACCGACAATCAATATTAGCGTGATTCTTGGCTAACCAGTCCATTCCTAATATGACGTCAAAGTCATACATCTGAATAAGGATCAGTGTGGCGGGGAATGTTTGTCCTTCAAACTCCAATTCACAATCTCGATACAGCTGGTATGAAACCATAATCTGATCTCCGGCCGCTTGAACGCGATACGGAGTTTCTAACCATTCAGGCAAACTGCCAAGGTGCTTAGTGAATCTCTTTGCTACAAAGGAGTGGCTTGCGCCGCTATCGAAAAGTACATTGGCAGGCATCTTATTTACCAAAACCGCACCTGCTACTACATCGGTAGCCTCCTGCACATCCGTGTCCGTCATGAGATGTACACGAGCATTTGCTCGAGGCTTCACTCTTGGCTACTGAGCCGCCTCTCCAGGATTATTCTTCTTCATCTCCGGACAGTCTCTAATCATATGGCCCACTTGACCGCATCGAAAACATGCTCCAGCCACTTTCCTACACTCTCCGACGTGGTTCCTGTTGCAGTGTGGACATACTCCTATAGCCTGCTGGGCCACCGGGTTCTGGGGTGGGGTTCTCTGAAAGTTTCCAACCGGGCCTCTCTTCGGAATCTTGACCCAACGTCCGGGTCTTCCACCAACTCGCACATCATCTCTTGGCCTCTTGCCTCTATCCGACCCTCCAGCGCTAGCTGCTCTTGCCGCTACTCGGCGGAAATCACTCTCCACACGAAAACACACATCTAGCATATCCTCATAAGTTTTCATCCCTGCATTCACTATCGCCGATTGTGTCCTCGAGTCCAAACCCCTCTCAAACTTCGTCATCTTAAGACGATTATCAGACATGATCGCAGGGGCAAACTTACCCAAAGCATGAAAACGATCTGCATACTCCGACACCGTCATCCTTCCTTGCTCCAATCTGTCAAATGCTCTTATCTTGTCCAATATCGCAGTCTCTGGTACGTAGTACTTCAGGAAAACATCACTAAACTGTGTCCAAGAGATTGGTGGGGTCATTCTCAACACCATTCCTTCCCACCATTCGCCAGCCTTGCCAATTAGAAGGGGCGTGGCCACCTCAACCTTTATCTCATTCGGTACTTGCACTAGCCTAAAACATTTCTCTACCTCAGCCAACCAGTGCTGAGCCTCTTCAGGATCCGTACATCCTCCAAACTCCGGCACCCTCATCTTTTTCATCTTCCCATAAAAGAACCGGATGTTATGTTGTGGCGGTGGAGGAGGCGGAGGTTGATGCTGTTGTGCATACCCTTGTGCAATCACCGTCAGTGCATCAGTGAGCACCCGGGGTAAAACAACTTGTGGTGGCTGGTTCTCCTGTCCGTTACCAGCGTTGCCTGTGTTATCTCTTCTTGGAGGCATATTTCTCTGAAAAGGTCAACATTGCATTAGCATTCAGTAAATACAAGGGGTTACTGAAAGCTTGAACGCGTACGAAGGGTGAGGTATGTAATTCAACTATTGATACGAAATTAGATGATAAACGCGCTCGCACACACCCAACCCATATCATACTTAAACACTAAGATTAATCAATACTTATGTCTAAGGGTCAAACTTAAGGGAGAATCATAACTTAGGTGTCTAAAAGATCATGAACCTAAGTTTCCGAGATAGATCTGAAGCCTAGGCTCTGATACCACCTGTAGCGCCCCGGCCCGATACCGTCATCGGAACCAGTGCACCCGCCGTAGCCTACTAGGAGAAATACGAAGCATCAAGCAGATCAAACGTACATCCTTCATAATGTAAGATAAAAGAACCAGCGGAAACGTCATAAAATTTAAACCTTCATCGTAAATCATACAACCAGAAACTGTAGCGGAAATAAAAGGTGTTTGTTCATTTAACCAACATAAGTTCTAGATCAACATAATAACGAGTTTCCAAACTTAAAGAAAGTAGTCCAGCATCTATCTATTCCCCTGTCCGTCATCCCATTGAGCCCACTCGCCATCGTCCTCGATGAATATCAACTCATATTCAGGCTCACCTGAAAAAGGAATAGAGTAACTGTTCTTACCGAAATTATCGCCAGCAAGTAACCCGTCTATACACCTTACGGAATCACACACGTCGAGTCACCAGTGTATAAAACATTGCCCAAAGATAAGGTGCTCGGGTTAACAAATAGCATCTTAATAAGAATTCCTCAAAACCGATAAAGCACATATATGTACACAGATACGGGAACCAACATGTATTAAAACAACGTATCACATAAGCAAATCGTAGACTAACCACGTTTCTTGCATGTCAAGTCTTATGCTTCGTGTATCATGATGCATGTACTTCTTTAAAATCACACACAACACCCATGCATATGTCTTCTTTCATAAACATGTCATGCATGTCATTTCACAAAACATTTCATCACTTTACATATCATATTCTTCGCGTAGCAGAATTTTATACCCTGTGGGTGATCAGTCCACAGCAAACATAACTTTATACCCCGTGCTGAAAGGTCCACGGCCCCATAACATATAACTTTATACCCCGTGCTGAAAGGTCCACGGCCCCATTACATATATCATATATCCGTGCTGAAAGGTCCACGGCCCCATAAAATAACTTTGTTTTCCGTGCTGATAGGTCCACGGCCCCATAAAATAACTTTATTTTCCGTGCTGATAGGTCCACGGCCCCATAAAATACTTTATACCCTGCTGTTGATTCACAGATCACGCTTTTATACCCTGCTTTCGCAGGCGTGACTTTTATACCTGTGATCAACCAGCAGCCATTTTGTCTTTCGAAAACTTTAAACCTTTCTTGTAATCACATGTTCTTTTGCAAAGCAAATCTCAAATCAAATGCAAGTGCCCATGTCATGATGTAGGATGCACAAGTAGCTTCAAATCAACATGTAACACACACACATACATCTTGCATATCAAGTATACGGTCTTGCACCTCAAACACTTCCTGTTCGTATTTTGTCAAGTCTGTTCGTCTCACTTATTCACTTGTAATTCAATCTTATGCTTACTTAATCAAACTTACCATCTACACCTCAATTGCACCTCAAATACCCTTGCATTTTATGTTCAAAAGAAGTGTATAAAGTTACTACACATACATAGGGCGCCTAAAGGGTCAAAAAGACTTCCAGTACAGTTGGAACGCTACATGAAGCGCCTATAGTGACTTAAAGCGCCTATACTAGGCGTTCGAAGTGTTCGGGGATGATTCAGGACACATTGAACGCTACATTAGGCGCCTAATGTGACATAAAGCGCCTAATGTAGGTGTTCGAAGTGTTCTGACGGTTCTAAATTGCAGTTTTTCTGTACGGGAAAGCTTCACGACACATTGAACGCTACATTAGGCGCCTAATGTGACATAGAGCGCCTAATGTAGGCGTTCGAAGTGTTCTGACGATGCCAAACTGCAGTTTTCTGCAGTAACTTCCTCTCCAACACCCTCCTTCTTCAACCCTTCCATTTTCAACACTTAAAGATCCATCTTAACATCTAGATTCATCTTACTTAACACACATCTAAACATGAATTGATGCCTAGTCATGCCTAGCAATATCCAATCTAGCCTTCAATCATTCACAACCTTAAAAAGATCTCATCAACTTTCCCAACACAACAAGACTACAGCAATGTCATCACTCATCTCTCAATTTCCTGCACTTACTCTCAACCTCTAAGTGTAAACAATCAACATAAGAGTAGCGCAAGACAATAAGCACGTCAAAATATACACTTTTATGGGCATGCTTGACAACAACAAAGCACCACACAACTATTTTCATAAATATGGCCCAAAGAACAAGACTTTACACAATTAGCAACAAGACTTACGTATAACAAAGCATTTAAGATAGACAAGACAAGAATACTAATGTGTGATTCATGTTTTCTCTTTGTAAGAACATAGGGCCTAAAGTATCAAAATTTACGTAAAGCGTATAGAAAGATTACTTGCCTTGGTTTCTAGTTAACCTTACGGATTTACTGCAGAACCTTGATAAGAATTGAACCTAGAAATGCCTTTTCCTTCCTTTCCTTCTTCTCTTCTTCTTCTTCCTTTCCTTTTCTCTTCTCTCTCTTTTTTCCTGCGGTTTTCCCTCTCCTCTTTGGTGTGGAAAAACGTCCCCTTATGCTGAGATGGGGAGTTATACTAAATTTCTATAACTCCCCCTATCTCCTAGTAGGGACCTTTTAGGTAATTTCTATTAATTACCTTTAATTCTATTTTGAACCCTTCTTTCTTATTCTTCTATGTTTTAGGTGACTAAGTCTCATAACCTACAAAATTAATTAAGCTGTATTTAAGGTTGACCTCTAAGTATTTGAAAATCGTGCTTAAAAGTCACGGGGTGTAACAACCATTTTGCTGAGGAGTGTAAGCACAAGAAGTTTGAGCTTCCATTCTGTGATTAGTATAATAGTTGAAAATAGTGTGACTGGTAAATTCTGTTCCATTGTCACTCCGGACACGTTTAACTTGTTTACCAAACTTAGTACGTACCTAATTAAAGAAATGAAACAAATAACGGCTAACTTCAGATTTTGACCCCATTAAATAGACCCACGTGGTACGACTATAATCATCAACAATAGTCAAAAAATAACGTACACCAGACAAACTAGATGTCTTATAGGGACCCCAAATATCACAGTGAACAAGATCAAATGGATTAAAAGTTATACTGGCACTAACAGGAAAAGGCAAACGTGTTTGTTTTGCTTTGCTACAAGCATCGCAAAGAATATCTTTATTTGAAAGAACAACAGTAGGTAAAAAACGAAATTGCGAGAGAGGAAGATGACCCAGGCGACGGTGCCAAATAGACTCGTCACTCTTTATTGCCGCTAGAGCTAGACCATGCGAACCAAGAATAAGGCTGTAGAGACCATCGTGCTGCTTACCCACTCCAATCAGCTTTCTCGTTAGCATCTCCTGCAGAACACAAAAATCAGGGCCAAAGGTTAGCGCACACTTCATATCCTTCACCAAGCGACTAACAGAAATCAAGTTAAAAGCAAAATCTGGAACCCCTAAAACATCATGAAGAACCAGTGAATCGGAAAGCTTGACAGTGCCAATGACACGAACTAGCACATGTGTATCATCTGGTATTTGCACAGTAGCAGCTACTTTATCATTAACAATATTAGTAAACATAGACAGATTGTTTACAATATGCGCATTGGCTCCACTATCAAAAAACCAACGTGATGACAAGGAAGGTGCAAAAGAGATTGTACCCGATTCATTTTTGCCAGCTATCGGAACATTCGAGCCAAAGTTGCATCCATTCAAATGCTCTACAAACTGTGCCAACTATTGTTGCTGGGCAAGCGTAAGGCCTGCGAAAGCAATAGGAAGCGGTGCAATGAGATCCGCTTGTACGGCCATGCCTTTGGCCGAATCCACTAGGACCGACTTCCCTGTACTAGCGGCCATTCTCTCTTTACGACCGCGAGGGAAAGTCCAATGGGCCAGGTAACCAATCAGATCATAACAAGTCTCACGTAAATGTCTGAGCTTACCACAGTGAGTACAACGAGGCCTCTCCCCCTTACCCTTGACTTTGGAGTTTCGGCCTTCAACAGAAGGCTGCCATGCCGCCAAAGCGGCGGCCTCAACTTGAGGCGACTGACTTTGAGCAACCACCCGTTGATTCTCCTCCTGTGCAACAATTGCATACACACGCCCAAGTGAGGGTAAAGGATCAATACTTAAAATATGCGAACGTACTGTATTGAAAGATTCATCAAGACCCATCAGAAAATCAAACACCATCTCCTTTTCATGAACTTTTTCAATTGCCTTGGACAAACCGCATGTGCACAGTCCGCAACTGCAAATGGGAACTGCATCAAATGACTGAAGTTCTCCCCAGAGAACTTTGAGACGACCATAGTACGCGGAGACCATGCTCCTCTCCTGTCTGAGGGAAACAATGGCACGACGAAGCTCATATACACGTGCATCAATTCCTTGAGTGAAACGCTCCTCCAAATCCACCCACCCATCGCGGGCCGAGTCTGCGTGAGCTGCAGAGCCTTGAAGCTCCTTGGCTAATGAATTCGACAGCCATGCCAAGACTAGGGCATTGCATTGCTGCCACACAAAATAATTGATAGAGGCAGTGTCTGGACGCTTGATAGTGCCAATCACAAACCCCAATTTGTTCTTAGATCGCAAAGCGTTGACAAAAGCCTTGCGCCAGACAAAGTAGTTCTCTCCATTTTCTCTTAACGGTTGGGTAGCAAACACAAGACCAGGATGATCGGATGGATGAAGATAATATGAGGATTTAGGATCAGTAGTGATCAATGACTGTTCGGCCATGATGTCGAACGAGAAATGAAATAACAATATGACAAAAGCAATGAACGAAAAATATCGGAAATTTGTGAGACAAAAATATGAGATAAACAACAAAGGAAAAGAGAAGAGCTCAGGAAGTAGATCGATTAAGTCAAACCAGTGACGATGGCTTCCTGGAAGATCGACAAAAAATTGAGAATCAAATTTGTTTCTCAGATACCATGAAAAAATGCAAATTTGATATTTGAATGTTTGTCAATCGTAAATCGTCAATAGAAGTTACACGTATGTATAGCTGCTAACCAACTATCAAAGTCAAAGAAAGGATAAGAATACAACAACAATTCTATCTACAATTCTATCTCTATGGTAACAACCATAACAACTTTATCTACAAGTTGGTTAGAATAAAATTCTAACTAATTTAAACATCTAGGTCAAATATTTTATCTCAATAGAATCGCAATCAATTTAGTGTGTCATTTTGCTATTTCACAAAATAAGAAGCGCAATCGATTTAGTGAGTCATTTTACTTTATTCCATGATATTCTAAAATAAAGAAAGAAGGTGTCATGAGTACATTGAAAATGAAAACAAAACAGAGTAAACGATGATATGGCCAAATTGTGTCTGCACCAATTAGAAGGTATATATCACCTTTAAAACCACAAAAGGAGTTGAGACGTCGAAATCAGGACAACTTTGCAATTGATGTCTTGATTTTGGACGCCTTGTCGCCTAAGTACAACTGTAGCGCCCCGCTCCCGAGCTCTAGCATCGGGAACAGTGCACCCGCCGTAGCCTACTAAGAGGACTACAAAGCGTCGTTCAAACTTCTTTGCACGTCAGAACTGACGTAGAAATTTTTCGCGGAAACGATAATTAAAGAATATAAACATCTTGATTAAATTAAATACATCAAAATAAAATCGAGTACAAGGGTTGACGAGACCCGCTAAGTCAAATATGAAATACTAAAATCAAATAATATACTTAGGTGGAGGTCTATCTGACTATCCCAAGAAACAAGCTTCCGGTCAACAAGATCCCTTATCGAGTCCAGCTCACTCGTCTCAGCTTGCGTAATCTGTTCTACCCTCGATAATCATATATAGACGTAGTCCTGCTCACCTGTGGAGGGGTGGTGGGGGGGTGAGTGATGGGAGTCACTCGTAGGTTACCCGTCTCTCCCGAAAATGGACTGTCACATACTGAGTCGGGTAACAATTAAGCACATAAAGCACGTAGCAGATGAATAAAGCTATAAAACATAAACACATGCATAATAAGGCAAATAAATCATAAATAAGGAAATAACACATACCCGACCCGATCCGTATCCCAAAACTTAGCGCTGAAACAACTTAATAACAAGACAAATAATCACAACAATAATAAATGCAATGCGCAAGTTCATGATGCATGTACTTTTATCTCCGTGTCACACGCAGTCATTTAATATCACACGTTATGCTCTTTTTTTTTCCATAATATGCTATGCATGTCCCGGGTCCTATCGGATGAAGGTAACCATTATTACCAACACCCATCACACGCCTCGTCAGGCCACACGGCTCATAGGCCAAATGCAATGCTCGTGCCATGAATGCGTCACACTTGCACACTTCCATTTATCCTATGTTGCATGCTCCGTTCTATGTTGCGTATTACCTATATTGCGTAGTTACCCTATGTTGCGTGGGGTTCATAACTGTATTTTATCTTCTACCGTTATTTTATCTTTCTAGACTTTATTTTAGGTTTCTACACTTTATTTTATTTTTCCTAGGCTTTCACACACTTAAATCTTTAATTTAAATATTTTTATCTTCCCCAACTATTTTTATTTCTTTTATTTTAAATGTATTTGTGGGTTTCTAAATTTTCTTATATTTATAGCATTTATAATATTAAATCAATTAATCATATATATATATATATATATATTTACTTTATTTTATTTATTTTATTTCATCTAATTATTTATTTTTCCTCGGCGCACAGCTTCTTTGTTTCTTTTTCATATATTATTTTGTTTACTGAAATTATTATTTCCATTAATTAAATAAGAATTATACTGATTATTAAATCAATTTAATATAATACAAATTCAGAAATTATTCAATTAGACTTCTAAATATATATATATATTTTTAACTTTCCTTCGGCTCACAGCCCTTTCTCTATTTCTTTTTTTTTTGTTGATTGTTTTCTGTTTTTATTTTGTTTTGTTTTGATTTGTTTTATCATTCTTTGTTTAAATATCTTTTTTTTTAAACCGATTGTTAGTTTTTTTTATTTTTCTTTTATATTTATTCACCCTTTCTTTTTTTTTCCCTTTAAAAGTTTACGGGCCCTTTTTTTCCACTTTCTTTTTCTTTATTATATTAAATCCTAATTTCCTTTTAAAAATTCATATCTTTTTTGGTTTTAACTCCGATTTACCCCAAACCAATTCCGTTGGACTCCTTTTAACGCACGTAACGCAATTGACAACGTCAGCACGTGTACTGCACGCGCCGCTCAGGAGAGCGCGTGGGCAGCCGCGCGTGTGCTACACGCGTCGTCTCCGGGTGCGTTTTTTCGACGAACTGAACCCATTTCAACCTATTTCCGTGCTATGTGATCTATATCTAAGGCCAAACACGAAATCTCCATACCAAAACATAAAGAAATCATAATAAACATATCCAATAAATACATACGGTGAAAATCAAATAATTCCCAAAACAGAATGCGAGGGAATCCAAAGCAATCCGACAGAGGGGAGGGTAACCTACCTTTCAAATGACGAATTCCTAGACACGGTGGTTGGATTCGGTGCGGACGACTTTTTCTTTCTCCTCTCTTTCTCCTTTCTCTCTTTTCTCCTTTTTTTTCTTTTTTCCCTCTCTGCTTCCCGCAGGCTGCCATCCCTCCCTTTTTCTTTTTCTTTTTCTTTTTTCTTTTTTCCCCCCTCACGTTTCTCTCTACCTTCTTTCCTTTTACTCTCAACCCAATCTTTGCAATTTAGTATGGTGATTGTGTGTGAATGTGAGCCTCGCTGCCATTTATGGGATGTGGGTTTTCATATATATTTTTTTTCTCCTTTCTATTGTAACTGCCGAGGGATTTAGGGGGCAATTGGTAGGGATTAAATTTGGGGATGGGGTGGGAGTTAAGGGGACAATGAGGAGGGGATTGAGGAGGAAAATTAGGGGAGTGATTTAGGGTAGTTATGATAGGATTAACATTTAATTAATTAAATTCTTTTTAAAAAAAATTTTCGGTTCTCACATTCTACCCCCCTTACAAAAAGTTTCGCCCTCGAAACTTGCGTAGTCGTATAATCAATGACTTAGTATGATTCTACTTGATTTATCCACCTAGATAATGATCAAATTATACATCCATTGCATACGTTGATATGTTTACATTACTCTTCCTCGACAAATGACTATATCCTCAGAATGATTCCTTGTATACATACAAGTAATTTTCAATATATATTTGCTTGTCTAAGATTGTAAGCTAAGTCTACCTATGATTATCGAATCAGCTTAAGGGTACTATCATCATACCAGGGTTCTATAACCCAATCGTCGTGTATAACATACTTGTATCTACGGTCATCAGCAGCTCTCTAAACTCAATTCTTAATTCTCTATAATGACAACTTATAAACCTCCGTTAATACCATTTGACGTGTATCATTCAACTTATTATAGTCTACAATTTCGGATTCTTAAATTCATTATATATGATTCATCTCCCTAGCTAATTGACCAACTAATATCCTTGATGTACGCTAATATGGTACTTGTTACACAAATCCAAGTCCTCAAATAAATTTTTATATACTTACGAACTAACTCTATGATCATGCCCTTACCTCTTTGAAAATATCATTAGCCTAATATACGAAATATGTGTATGGACAATACTTTTCTTTTGGTAAAAACGTGACCTACGTGGCTATAATTTGAAATATAACTTTAGTTGTTTTAAAACAATACCATTCTTATTATTTTTTTTTTAAAAAAAATCGAGATAATATGCTCATTTCCGCAAACGATGTTTCAAATGACACTTATAAAAACGATGATATAACTTGTTCCCAAATTATTTCAGTGAAATGGCATTTAAACAATTGAAAACATAATAATGTAACGTTTTATAAAACGATTTGAATGTGGTACCTTTCGTTTGCTAAAAGAAAATATATTTTGAAATCTACTCTTTACTTGGCAAAATTTAAGTAAGATCATCGCAAACGGATAAATAACTTTGAAAACACTTCAAAGGATAAAATGCTTGCGATATCGATAGCCATCAGGTAAAATTAGCTTTGACTAAAAAAATATGTAACAAAAATAAAGTTTTGAAATATGGTGTAAGAAATTTAAACACATCGTTTTTTTTTGAAAGGACATCAACATTTTAAAATCTTTTCCCTCTTTAAGGTCGCCAAAAGATCTAAAAATTTTATGTTGATATACAAGTACGGAAATGAATTTGCCTTGTAAAGGTTGGTGGTCTATATATAAAAAAATGAAACTCAATAAGGTAGTTCTGCAGACAACATTTTTAAGGTACTTGTTAAAATATGGTTATGCATTTGTGTACGTGTTTATACAAAAAAAAAATTTATCGGTTTGAAAAGTATATCAGTCCAATATTTCGTATAATTCTATAGATCATCTCTTTTCCGGAAAAGGTCTCCTACGTACCGTTTCTTATAAGTCTAACTTCTGCATGCTGATGATAAACCTTTAACTTAAATTAGTCCAATCCTAGCATGAAACACTAATTATTGATCGACTTAAGGTGTTCTAACTCACCATGCTTCCGCGCGCCACACTGATCCACTGTACTCCCTTACTTGATTATTTGAACCAATAATTTTATTCTAGCTCATATGAAAAGCAACAACTACTTGTTCATGCCCGCTCCATTCCTTCAAACCTATTAACTTCAAGTCAAATGTCTCGATGTCAACACTTAACTAGAAAGTTGCAACATTTCATTATTCCCATGTACTTGTTATAGCCGATTCACGCCTTTTGTTATCGATCAATTTCTCGAATGAGACTAATATCGTCGTTCTACTTAATAACTCTAAATGTCAACACCTTAACCCTAGACTATAATTTCCATCATATGATTCTCTTACTAAACGCTACTTAGTATAATGCTTATGAATCATTACTTAGTTTCTAAAATTTCTCTATAAATCATCTCTTATTATCTATCATACTATAATATTTATTTCTTAGTAGCTATTGTCTCAACTTAGACCTAAGCCTGTTCTGATGTTACCGTCTAAGTAGGGATATGGGCTTGTTTTACTTTACCCTAATGGTACCGAGTCTCATGCTGTTGTTGCGGTGAAGCAGCCCAAGTTACTGCCTGACCTAATAATATGTCCCTAGCGTTTGCAGTAGGGTGTGCTGGTTGACATTTTAATTTATTCAAATTTATTTTTTTAGTATTCAACTAGGGTTACTAAGATCACGACTTAAAGAGTTATGATCATCTTAGATAAGGTAGAATTGTATAAGATATCTTAGGTATACATGTTTCGTAATCGATAGTCTCCTTAAGTCTAAGGTCGTAACTTACTTTTAGCATTGTTCTTAGTATCATCGAAAGATCATGTCTTATTTCTAAAATCATGCTTAGGGTATAATAAACGCTTACGATTACCTTCAGTACTTATGTCCCAGGTCAATTCTTAAACAAATTCGTTATTTATGTTTAAGATTGTGACCTATGTTCAACCATTACTTATGTCTAAGGTTGTGACTTAAGAGCAAAATCGTAACTTAATTTCTAATATCATGGCCTAAATCTACATTTTCGCCGTGGATCTAGAACCATTCTTTGAAAATCGTACTCTCGGCGTGTAATACCTCTTGGACCCATTCCGAAATTAGATTTAAGTGACGGCGGTGTTAATTGTGTTGTGATACAATTCTTTTAGCATCCCTTTGTAGATCTCAAGTCCGAGTACGGTGGTGGTGGAGGCAGTGTCTGCTAGTTTAGCAGCTTGTGCTACTGTGTTAAGGTGTTGGTCATGGTGACCATGACATCCTCAAGTGCTTGAGGATGATCCCTTGATTCTAGTGATTCTCACCACCATTTCTTCTATTACCGGCTTGTTTACGTCTTGCCGAATTTTTTTTTTTCCTGGAATTAGAACGGTCGAACATATATTTATTTATATACATGCTAAGTTAAGGGGTATCTTGGGAATTTCTAACAGCTTAGGGGTTGTAAGTAGAGGTTAAAGGGTAAAATAGTAAACAACTAAAGCAAATGAAAGAACGCTCAAGCTCCCATCAACCCGATCACAACTTAAGTCTAAGATCATCACTTAACCCGATTTGGTTGCTTAAGGGTAAAATCGTCACTTTAAGAAAAAAGATCGTAGCTTAAGTCTAAGTGATCTAGTTAATCCTGCGTGTCCGAGGCGGATCTGGAGCCTCGGCTCTGATACCACCTGTAGCGCCCCGCTCCCGAGCTCTAGCATCGGGAACAGTGCACCCGCCGTAGCCTACTAAGAGGACTACAAAGCGTCGTTCAAACTTCTTTGCACGTCAGAACTGACGTAGAAATTTTTCGCGGAAACGATAATTAAAGAATATAAACATCTTGATTAAATTAAATACATCAAAATAAAATCGAGTACAAGGGTTGACGAGACCCGCTAAGTCAAATATGAAATACTAAAATCAAATAATATACTTAGGTGGAGGTCTATCTGACTATCCAAAGAAACAAGCTTCCGGTCAACAAGATCCCTTATCGAGTCCAGCTCACTCGTCTCAGCTTGCGTAATCTGTTCTACCCTCGATAATCATATATAGACGTAGTCCTGCTCACCTGTGGAGGGGTGGTGGGGGGGTGAGTGATGGGAGTCACTCGTAGGTTACCCGTCTCTCCCGAAAATGGACTGTCACATACTGAGTCGGGTAACAATTAAGCACATAAAGCACGTAGCAGATGAATAAAGCTATAAAACATAAACACATGCATAATAAGGCAAATAAATCATAAATAAGGAAATAACACATACCCGACCCGATCCGTATCCCAAAACTTAGCGCTGAAACAACTTAATAACAAGACAAATAATCACAACAATAATAAATGCAATGCGCAAGTTCATGATGCATGTACTTCTATCTCCGTGTCACACGCAGTCATTTAATATCACACGTTATGCTCTTTTTTTTCCATGATATGCTATGCATGTCCCGGGTCCTATCGGATGAAGATAACCATTATTACCAACACCCATCACACGCCTCGTCAGGCCACACGGCTCATAGGCCAAATGCAATGCTCGTGCCATGAATGCGTCACACTTGCACACTTCCATTTATCCTATGTTGCATGCTCCGTTCTATGTTGCGTATTACCTATATTGCGTAGTTACCCTATGTTACGTGGGGTTCATTACTGTATTTTATCTTCTACCGTTATTTTATCTTTCTAGACTTTATTTTAGGTTTCTACACTTTATTTTATTTTTCCTAGGCTTTCACACACTTAAATCTTTAATTTAAATATTTTTATCTTCCCCAACTATTTTTATTTCTTTTATTTTAAATGTATTTGTGGGTTTCTAAATTTTCTTATATTTATAGCATTTATAATATTAAATCAATTAATCATATATATATATATATACTTTATTTTATTTATTTTATTTCATCTAATTATTTATTTTTCCTCGGCGCACAGCTTCTTTGTTTCTTTTTCATATATTATTTTGTTTACTGAAATTATTATTTCCATTAATTAAATAAGAATTATACTGATTATTAAATCAATTTAATATAATACAAATTCAGAAATTATTCAATTAGACTTCTAAATATATATATATATTTTTAACTTTCCTTCGGCTCACAGCCCTTTCTCTATTTCTTTTTTTTTTTTTTTGTTGATTGTTTTCTGTTTTTATTTTGTTTTGTTTTGATTTGTTTTATCATTCTTTGTTTAAATATCTTTTTTTTAAACCGATTGTTAGTTTTTTTTTATTTTTCTTTTATATTTATTCACCCTTTCTTTTTTTTCCCCTTTAAAAGTTTACGGGCCCTTTTTTTCCACTTTCTTTTTCTTTATTATATTAAATCCTAATTTCCTTTTAAAAATTCATATCTTTTTTGGTTTTAACTCCGATTTACCCCAAACCAATTCCGTTGGACTCCTTTTAACGCACGTAACGCAATTGACAACGTCAGCACGTGTACTGCACGCGCCGCTCAGGAGAGCGCGTGGGCAGCCGCGCGTGTGCTACACGCGTCGTCTCCGGGTGTGTTTTTCGACGAACTGAACCCATTTCAACCTATTTCCGTGCTATGTGATCTATATCTAAGGCCAAACACGAAATCTCCATACCAAAACATAAAGAAATCATAATAAACATATCCAATAAATACATACGGTGAAAATCAAATAATTCCCAAAACAGAATGCGAGGGAATCCAAAGCAATCCGACAGAGGGGAGGGTAACCTACCTTTCAAATGACGAATTCCTAGACACGGTGGTTGGATTCGGTGCGGACGACTTTTTCTTTCTCCTCTCTTTCTCCTTTCTCTCTTTTCTCCTTTTTTTTTCTTTTTTCCCTCTCTGCTTCCCGCAGGCTGCCATCCCTCCCTTTTTCTTTTTCTTTTTCTTTTTTCTTTTTTCCCCCCTCACGTTTCTCTCTACCTTCTTTCCTTTTACTCTCAACCCAATCTTTGCAATTTAGTATGGTGATTGTGTGTGAATGTGAGCCTCGCTGCCATTTATGGGATGTGGGTTTTCATATATTTTTTTTTTCTCCTTTCTATTGTAACTGCCGAGGGATTTAGGGGGCAATTGGTAGGGATTAAATTTGGGGATGGGGTGGGAGTTAAGGGGACAATGAGGAGGGGATTGAGGAGGAAAATTAGGGGAGTGATTTAGGGTAGTTATGATAGGATTAACATTTAATTAATTAAATTCTTTTTAAAAAAAATTTTCGGTTCTCACAACAACATTCTTTTCTTTTTCTATTCCGTCATCCAAATTCGAATTTTTCTTCTTTCTCTGGATTCTTTTAAATTTGTTCATAGCTGGTTAGGGATTCTGTGACCATTTTTGCAATATTTTGTGACTAATGAGGGTGACTATATTTGTATTGTTAATGCATTTATTTTGAAATCTACATTGTTGGCATGATAGAGAGAAAAAAGCTTTAATACCTTATGCTCGTAAATACGGAAATCACACTGTTTGAATTAGTTTAAAATATTCTACTATCCGTAATAAAATTTAGATAGAAAATTATGTACGCTACCGCAGTGACATATTCGTCGTATGTCATGTAATCCAGACTTTTTAAGAATGGCATTATCAGGGTTGATGTGTTATGACCCGTAAACTTTGAACATGAAAATTTGTCATGCATTACACATACATACGTGACACAAACAAACACTAATACATAACATATATGAACACTACACACACGGTAAAAAGAAAAAAAAAAGAAAACAACAATAAAATATATTTACCTATTACATTACACACATACGACAGAAAAGAATTAGGAAAAGAAAATAGAATAGCTAAGTTTAAAACTTAAAATCCTAACATGGTTATGAAGTAGATAAATGATGTTTGAATTTAAACTAATCCTAATCACACTAGAATAAGATAACCTAAACCCTAACCTATATCTATACCTACACATAACACAAGTTTTCCTATCCATCAAAAGCTCAAAAAAAAAACCGGCAGCCATACAGCTGCCCTAATTCTCCAAAAGAAAAGGGATTCCAGCCGTCCCTTTTATTCTTCAAATTCAACCTTTTGCCGTCAGCCCATAGGAGAGGAATCAAGTAATTGCCAATCCGATCTTCATCCTCTCTTCGCGTAATACGTTTAATTGAAGCGAGAGTTAAGTATATTATGCTATTTTCATATCAAATTGTATCATGCATTCGTAATTGTGATTTGCATAGATTGATGTATATATGTATGTATTTGTTGTATCGATTTTGTGTATACGTATAAAATGGTATGATCTTGGTGTTTAATGGCCTTGATTGGCCGCGGTTAAGGGGGATGCCGCTACCCTAGGCAGCGGCCATAGTGTATGGATGTATATGTATGAGTAATGCATGAATTCATAATACTAAAGTTTAATTAGATTTGTTTTGTTAGTATAGCGTGAATATGCCATTAGCATTTGAACTCTTGCCTGTTTCTTTTGTTGGCCCTCAGTAATCTTTCGGAAATGCTATGCAAACATTGGATAATACGTCTCACTACGTCCCTGCTACACAGGATAATGTCTCACTACGTACGTACTGAAGGATAATATTTGTAAGCATGTCTTTGTTAGAATATGCTGAGTTTTGATGATTTGCACAATGGTGTACTTCGAACAAGTAGATTAGGCACTTCATGTGTGATGTTGGAAGTCCGTATACTTCGAACGCTTACATTAGGCGCTTAATGTACCTTGGTGGAGTCCAGTACACATCGAACGCCTACATTAGGCGCTTCATGTGAAGTGTCTGGATGTGCGTACACTTCGAACGCCTACATTAGGCGCTTCATGTGAAGTGTATGGAAGTCAGGACACTTCGAACGCCTACATTGGGCGCTTTATGTGTCTTGATGAAAAGTGCGAACACTTCGAACGCCTACATTAGGTGCTTCAAGTGGTCCACCTAGTCAAAAGTACTTTTCCCCTGAATGAGCACGTACTCTTAAGTACTCTCTCTGAGAAAATGTTAGATTTAGTTCGAACAAGCATGAAGGGCATTATTAGGCACTTCATGTGACTTCGAACGCCTTAAGCTGCCCACATTAGGCGCTTAATGTGACTTCGAACGACAGTTCAGTTTCACATTAAGTGCTCTATGTCACTTCGAACGCCTGTGCTTTAAGCATATTAGGCGCTTCATGTGACCAACGTTACAATGGTCCTAGACTTCACTTTTTAACATCAGTTGACTCTTTGTACCCTCCTCTTTTAGTGTCTTTTTTCACAGGTCCTTCTCTGCTGAAGATTTCAGGTTTCCTTTGTTGGCATTCTTTTTGAAATCTCTCCAAGAATGTTGCTACATGCCAAAAGGAGATCTCCAATGATGAGGACACACCAACACAAGATGCTAAAACCCATTATTGTTTATGCAGAGGGTTTCAAACGGGAAGAAGTTTGAAGAATGATAAAAGCAAGGGTTTTTTCTCATCTTCTCCAACTTTCTACCATTGATGCTCTCAGATTTTCTCTCAAACGCAAGCTCTCAAAATACTTGTAAACATTGTATATTTTACTTTATTGTTGAGAGTGATTTCGGTAAGAAGAAGAAGGGTTTTCTTCTTGGTGAGTTATTATTGTGAGAGATTGTGTAGATTGTTGGTCAAGGAGCAAGGGTGCTTCTTGTTTGATATTTCTAGACTTTGAAGGGTTAGTTGATAGTGTGTGGTGCACTATTCTCCCTACAAGATTTCTTTCAGGGCAAAGAAGATCTTTGGAGGCTAGACTTCAAAGGGTTAGATCTCTCGGTTGTGGTCTAGGCGTGTTGCCTAGTTTTTTCATTGTTTGGATTTTGTTTTTGATTGTTGTTTCCCCCATTGAAATAACAATCCCCTTTTCAAAATCCTTATTGTGAAAAATCAAGAAGGTAGAGGAGTAGAGTCATTTGACTTGAACCTCTATACATACTTGTGTTCTTTACTTCCTTGCAAGTTTTTATTCTTTCTAAAGAACATATCCAAGTATTGGTTGCACTCCAAAACAAAAAATATCCATAAAATATCCATACTTGGTGAACACACTATTCAACCCCCCTTCTAGTGTATTCTAAGGGACCTAACAATTGGTATCAGAGCCACATCTTGTTCATTTGAGTCCAAATACAAGATCTGATCATTAAAGTATGGATCCCTTTGTTTTTGATGATGTGAGTTCCCCTAGTGGTGATGCCTCAAGAAGAAGGAGGCGAGAATCACTACTCCCTTCTATCTCCAGTGTACATGTCAAAGTTCCAATGTTTGATCCTCTCAACTACCCACTATAGAAGTCCAACATAGAAACATATTTACATTCTTGTGGGCACAGAATCTGGAGAGATGTTTCAAGAGGCTTCACGATTCCTATTGATATTGATGATCCTACTCCTGAAGAGGAGTTACAGTTGGCCATAAATAGCAAGGCTCTTGCTATTTTAAACAGCTCTCTTACTCTAAATGAGAGAGCTCAGATTCAAGGAGTCCAATCCGCTCACGAGGCTTGGACAAAGCTTGAGATGATCCATGAAGGAACATCTCAAGTAAGGAAAGCCAAGAGGAGACAGTTAATCAAACAGTTCTACAATTTTACCGTTTCCAAAGGTGAAAAGATCGAAGAGTCCATTCAAAGATTCACCAAACTTGTCAACCTTCTCATTGCGGTTGGCAAGAAAATTGAACAAGAGGATCTAAACTATTGCTTCCTAAACAGTTTAGGAAGAGAATGGAACGCAAAGGTGACGGCCATTGAGGAGTCCAAGGATTTGGAGACCATCACCTTGGATGAGTTATATGGGAATCTCATCACTTATGAGATTCATCTAGATGCGCAAGAGAAGAACGACCCTATTCGCCACTCCACTAAAGCGCTTGTATGCGAGTCGGAGGACTCGGATGATGAAGTCGGACTTCTTGTTAAAAGATTCCGACGTTTTGCTAGGAAGAATGGAGATGAAGCTAAAAGATTTATCAAGGAAAAATTCTCCAAGGACAAAGTGAAGGACCAAGAGAATAAATGCTATAAGTGTGGAAAGCTTGGTCACTTCATGAAGGATTGTTAGGTGAAGGAGCCGCAACTCAAGGACAAGAAGGCCATCTACCAAAGGAAGAAAGCCTTGCAAGCGGAAGTAGCCCATTTGGAGAGCATTCTTTCCCGGTCCGATAACGACAATGGCGACCATGATGATCTTGCACTCACGGGCGTGGTTCAAGATGATCTTGACAAGGAGTTCTTTGCACCCATGGCCATTGATGATGACATGGAGGTATGCAATATCTCATCTCACTATAGATTAATTGATGAAAGAGATGATTTAGTGCAAGAAAATGACTTCTTAGACTTGAAATATAAACGTGTCAAGAAAGAATTTAGAGCATGCTTAAATGAATATAATGACACGTCAGAAGATCACATTGCATTGCAACTTGAGCATGATATATTTTTGACCATACATGTGATTGCACTTGAAGAGAAACATGATTTAATAAAATCATGTGCTCAAGCCCTTGATGAGAATAAAAATGATTCAAGGGTAAGTGCTACAAAGATAGAAGTTAAGGATGCATCTAGGCCAAGCATGAAAGCTAAAATCAAAGTTGTCATCACTTGATGACTAGGAAAATCTGAGAATTCCACTAAAAACATGTGCCAAAAATCACCATAAAGCAGTTACCATAACTTCCAAGATCATTACATAAATTAAGCAAGATAATTTCCTCACAAAAATGGTGCAAAAATCGGCCATAATGAGACTTGACATGCTAAAATTTCAGCATGTGATACATGGGTCTTCATTTCAAATTATTACCAAGTTTTCTTTGATTTATCTCATAAAAATAAATCACAAATTAGTAGAAAATATTCTCATCAATTTTGGGAATAGAAATTAGGCACCAACAAGGCCAATATTTCGGCCATATACATTACACATGCTGAAATTTTCAGCATGTGTGATATTCAAATATATCACAATTTTAATTCCATAACATATTCAAATTACTTCCAAATTGTCTTCCAATCAGTCCACCTTAATCAAGAAGTAAAATATGCCCTCATAATGAATAAAAATCGGCCAGCTATTTTGTACACATGCTGAATTTTCAGCATGTGTCACAATTATGACAAAATTTGAATTGTTACCTTGTGTGGCTCCTTCATTTTTGTCATCAACATTATATGCTTGATTCTTGACCAATCAATATTCCAACAAGGCTCCACATAGGCTCCATCTCAGCTGGAATAGGCGTGTATAATATGTACATGCATGTGCTGAATTTTATTTTTACAAACTTTGTAAAATAGTGCACATTTAATAATACACACATAGTATATTCCAATCAGCCCTTAATTTAATTTTCTAGAACACTATAAGATGTATGTCATATGTAAAAAGTGTCTAGATACATGTCGTATGATGTGCCAAAAACGTTCCATGTGTTGTGTACGTAGAAAATCGAATTTTCGATGTTTATTGATTACCCGATTTTTCTCTAACTAAATTCCAACTTTTTGCACATGTTATATATATTATGTTACACATAATATACATAATATAAACTTTAATATTCAGCACTTGGCTGGTCTTAAAGTGGCTCTATTTACATGTGATAAAATTAAAATTGGAATCTCCACAATTTGGCCTTAATGCGGGGTGATTTGTGTGTGCCAACATGGAATGATTTTATGGATGGAAATAACATCAAACCGACGAAAATTATGAGTATTTTTGAAGTGCAGGGGCTGGCCATCTATTTATGGCAAGTACGTGACATGTTGGCAAAGTTTCGGTAGTCGCTCCATACGACAATTTTTAGTTTAGAACCTTTTAACGTGTCGTATTTAATTTGTCATCATCATGACTTATATCATATGATATAAGACCTGAATATACTCATAAATATGAGTTAAGTATGGTGATGTGATGTTAACGTACGTACATAAAATATACAACGTGTCGGTAGTACATTGGAATAAATGTGTATGTGCCTTTTTCAAAAAATCTGAAAATATATATATTTATGTATATATGTGCGTGTATATATGTGGTGAAGGAGGAGGAGGAGACTTTCCTTTCTCAGTCTTGTTGCCTTTGTGCCTTGTCCAAATGTTGCTTCCTTTAATGAACTACTTAGTTTAATTAACTATGTATTTCACTTAATGAACTAGTTTAGTTCATTAATGGTGGCACCTGAAAATAGTACAAACACAACAAATGTTTGCCATTTGATGTAAGCTTTAACGCTTCATGGCTCGTTAGTACGGCAACATTATATATGAACTATATAAGGCAAGTTATATGCAATATGTCATGCACGTTTTTATGCACATTTAAATCATATATTTTGAAATCACTCAAACCCCTTTTTCTCTACAATCTCCCCCTTTTGATGATTTTCAAAATAACCTATACTCATGATTTAAATCCTATCGCTCCCCCTTCAATCATGCATAAATTCAAAATTTGAATTTTAAATTTCAAATCTGCTCCCCTTGATTTATGCAATCAGTATCTCTCCCCTCCTTGATTTATGCAATTAGTATCTCTCCCCCCTTAAACTCCCCCTTCAATCATGCATAAATTCAAAATTTGAATTTTAAATTTCAAATCCGCTCCCTCTTGATTTATGCAATCAGTATCTCTCTTCCCCTTGATTTATGCAATCAGTATCTTTCTCTCCCTTAAATCATGCTTTCTCTCTCCCTTTATTTTGGATAGTCAATCAAAATATGCATGTAAATTAGGAAAGAGAATCAAATGAAATCACATCAGCAGAAATCATCCCTAATTTAAAACGAAGAGATTCATACGTGGCTTGATTTAAGGCTTTAGTGAAAATATCCGCTACTTATGCCTCTGTGTGTACGTGATCTATGACAATATTACCATTATTTACGTGATCACGAAGAAAGTGGTAGCGTACTTCTATATGCTTGTCCTTAGAGTGTAACACGGGGTTTTTAGACACGTTAATTGCACTCATACTATCACAATATATAGGAATTTTATTTACGGTAATTCCAAAGTCCGAAAGTTGTTGTTTTATCCATAACAACTGTGTGCAGCAAAGGCTAAGTGCCATGCACTCAGCCTCAGTAGTGGACAAAGCAACGCTTGCTTGCTTTTTGAAAAACCATGAAATGAGTGAGTTTCCTATAAATTGGCAAGTGCCACTCGTGCTCTTCCTATCTGTTTTACAGCCACCGTAATCTGCATCAGTATAAGCCTGTAAATTAAATTCGGAATCTTTATCGTACCAAATGCCTAAGGTGGGCGTGTGCTTAATATAACGGAATATTCTTTTTACCGCATTATAGTGAGACACCTTAGGTTGACTTTGAAAGCGTGGACATATGCATACACTGAACATGATTTCAGGCCTACTAGCAGTAAGATATAGCAAAGAACCAATCATAGATCTATATAAGGCATTATCAAAATCTTTACCATGTTCATCTTTATCCAATTTAGTAGTGACACTCATAGGGGTGGGGGATGGTTTTAAATTTTCAAAGTGGAACTTTTTAATCATGTCATTTACATATTTAGCTTGACTTATGTGAATGCCTTTACTCGTTTGCTTAATCTGCAAGCCAAGGAAATAGTTAAGTTCATCAACCATAGACATTTCAAATTCGGATTTCATGCAATTTTCAAAATCTTCAACAAGTTTACATGAGGTAGAACCGAAAATAATGCCATCAACGTAGATTTGAATAATAAGTAAATCCGATTTATCTTGTTTCAAAAATAATGTACTATCTATAGTACCTCATTTAAAACCATTTTCTAAGAGGAAAGTAGCAAAACGATCATACCATGCTCTAGGTGCTTGCTTTAGTCTGTATAGTGCCTTCTTTAGTTTGTACACGTGATCGTGATGTTTCAAATCTTCAAAACCAGATGGTTGCTTCACGTATACCTCTTCTTGTATAAATCCATTTAGGAATGCACTTTTTACGTCCATTTGATACAATTTGAAATCTTTCATGCAAGCAATGGTAAGTAAAAGTCGTATAGCTTCTAAACGTGCTATGGGTGCAAATGTTTCATCATAGTCAATTCCTTCCTCTTGATTATAGCCTTGTGCTACAAGTCTAGCTTTATTTCTAACGACCTTTTCTTCTTCATTCATTTTATTTCTAAACACCCACTTTGTGTCTATTATGGTCTTATCTTGTGGTCGTGGCACTAAATCCCATACATCATTTCTAACAAATTGATTAAGCTCATCAAGCATCAATCCAAGAAGAATCACTCAAAGCATTATGCACATTTTTGGGTTCAATTTCGGAAATCATAGCATGAAATTGATTTATTTCATCTGAAGTTATTCTTCTACGTAGTCGCACACCCTGAGTGATGTCGCCTATAATCAGATCATGTGGGTGATCTCTATGCCATCTTGGTTGATTATTTTCTATGTTATCATGCATTTCTAAGTGATCATGCATTTCTAGTGTATCATGCATATCATGCATATCAAACATACCATCATCTTCATTCAACACAGGTTTCAATTCAAAGTCATCATCATATTCTTTATCTTTATCAATCTCACCAAATTCATTAAACTTCACATGAATAGATTCTATGATTTGTCTAGTGGAAGGATCATAACATATATATGCTTTTGAATTTATAGAATATCCAACAAAGATGCATTAAATTGATTTAGATTCAAATTTATCTAAATTATCTTTGGTATTCAAAACAAAACATTTGCATCCAAACACACGAAAATAGTCAATCTTAGGCATGCGATCGTTTAATCTCATAAGGCATCTTGTTTATTTTCTTTCTAATGGATAAGCGATTCACTATGTAGCATGCACAGTTTACGGCTTCCGCCCACAGAAATCTAGGCAATTTATTTTCGCATAACATAGTCCTAGCGATTTCTTGCAATGTTCGGTTCTTTCTTTCTACTACTCCATTTAATTGTGGAGTTCTAGGTGGCAAAACTTATGCTTGATTCCTTTTTCTTCGCAAAATAAAATCATATCCTTGTTTTTAAATTCACCACCTCTATCGCTTCTTATCTTTTTCACATTGAAACTATATTGATTTTCAAGTTGTTTGATTAATTTCGCAATCTCAATGGCACTATCATCCTTATGTGCAAGAAATAAAGTCCAAGTATAACGAGAAAAGTCATCAACAATTACGCATGCATAGTGATGCCCACCAAGGCTAGTAGTGCAACTAGAACCAAACAAATCAATGTGTAGTAGTTTTAAAATTCTAGTCGTGCTTATTTCATTCTTAGGTTTAAGTGACTCTCGTGTTTGTTTGCCTTTTATGCAAGATTCACACAACTGAAAGTTGTCTAAATCAAGCGTAGGCAATCCTCGCATTAGGTTCTTTCATTGGAGTTTTTCTAGTGTGGAAATGCCAATGTGTCCTAAACGTCTATGCCACAAATTTACATTAGGTTCGTTTGACATGAAGCATATCATCCATAGAAAGCGTAAAGATGTTTCCTTCTCGTTTTCCTTTTAAAATGGTTTCTCTATTTTTATTTATTATATTGCAATAAGGGTGAGTGAAACACATATCAAAGCCATTGTCAATAAATTGAGAAATGCTAAGAAGATTATAGGATAAGTTGGTTACCAAAAAGACATTGGAGATTTGAAGAGTGCTTGGGTTACCAATTGTACCTTTTCCGATGATCTTGCCTTCGTTGTTGTCTCCAAAGGTCACGGATCCGCCTTTAGTGACCTTCTTTAATTTTGTGAACAAGCTCGGGTCACCCGTCATGTGACTCGAGCAACCACTGTCAATGAACCACTTTATAGATGTATCTTTTGATGTGTGGGCTCCCTGCAATGTTCAAGAATGATTTAGGTACCCTTTTAATTTTGGGTCCTTACGAGTTAGTTATTCACCCCTTAGTAAAAGTACCTTTCGGTACCCATACTTGGGTGATCCTTCTCGGTCTAGCAAATGGCAAGAATGCAGATGAAGGTAGCAATGTAGTAAACATGTGGTGAGTGCACTTTGGGCCTTTGGCCAAGAACTCCTTTGTACTCATTATATGTAGGACATTTTTGATATGTCCTTGTGTTTGTGTGCATAGTGCGTGATCTAGATGAATGAAATGGATGACGTGTATGCATTACTTGTTTCTTCTCATATCTATATGGCACAAAATTGTATTTCGCATGATATGAGGAAGAATTGGGGCGTGAGGAGGGGAGAGTTGATCTTTGCGTCATCTTAGACGCTGTTTTTGGTTTTGGGGTGTCTACTTTATTAGACACTACGAACTTAGTTGGTTTGATGGATACTTCATTTGTTTCAACGTATCCCAAACCCGTTTTATCACTGTCATGCTTTTGCGATAAGATAATACGATGCAACATGTTAGATCCCGTATCAAACTGTTTCATCATTTTCTCTAAGTCTGTATTCCTTGATTTCAAACTTGAAATCTCAGATTTCATTTCATTATTTTCCGTGTTCAATGATGAAATCTCTGTCTTTAATGCATTGATGATGCATGATAACTCTTCTTTAGAATCGTTTAATTGAGCAACAAGATTTTCGTTAGAAGATTCTACCATCTTCTTGTCTTCAATTAATTGCTTCTTCTCTTTAGTGAGAGACTTAGTGAATTTATGCAGTTCTAAGTACTGACTAAAAAGATCATCATAAGAAGGCTCAGAGTCAGAATCAGAGTCAGATGATACCTCATTCGATGCTTTGGACACAAAGCATACTTGTGCAGTATCCTCTTCGGTTTCAATCTCAGAATCTGATGTATCACTCTAAGTGGAGGCTTTGAGAGCTCGTTTCCTTTGCTTAGGTTCTAAGACGAGTCTATTCTTGCTCCGTTTCTTGTCAGGGTATTTATTTGTTTGCTTTTCCTTATTAGGGCAGTCATATGATAAATGTCCAAGTTTGCCGCATTCATAACATTTAACATCCTTATCATTTGTCTTGTTCTTATTTCTTTTAGTCGAGGTGCCCTTATTTTTGTTTCTAAATGACTTTCTCAATAATTTTCTTAAACCTTTAGCCAATAGAATTAAGTTATCGTTATCCGATTCAGAATCACTATCATCTACGTGATCGGAAGAAGTAGAGACGTATTCATTTGATTTAAAAGCAATAGCTTTACCTTGTTTAGATGATTCTGATTTCCGTATGATGAGTTTATTCTCATAAACCTTAAGTGATCCAATTAATTCTTCCATCTTTATTGAGTTTGTTTCTTTGCTTTCTTCTATTGCGGTCACTTTAGGATCCCCCTCGGAGGGAAGGCTTCGCAAGACTTTCTGTACCTTTTCCTGCATGGTAAAGTCTTTACCAAGAGACTCAAGAGAATTATAGATGTTAGTCTAGCAAAGATCCATGTCAACAATAGATTCATTAGGCAATAATTTAAACGACTCGATTGTGGACATAAGCATGTTTATCTTGGACTCTTTTACTTGACTAGTGCCTTCGTGTTTCATTTCGATTATTCTCCACATTTCTTGTGCAATAGAACAGTTTGAGATATAACTAGACTCACTCTTACTTAATCCATTTAAAAGTAATTGCATAGCCCTAGCGTTCATGCTAAGTCTCTTTTTATCCTCACTTGTATATTCTTGTTTAGGTTTAACAACTTCTAGTGTGACTCCATCTACGGTGGATAACTTAGATGGAATAAAAGGACCATCTTCTGTGATTGACCAAAGATCAATATCTATTGCCATAAGAAAAGGCTTCATTCTTAGTTTCCATTGAATGAAAGACTCACCGTCAAAGAGAGGAGGCCTTTGACTTAACATACCTTCTTGTTCGGTTTTGAGATTTGTGATTGCCATCTCACTGAATCGTTGGATCCTTTGAAGTGAGTGTTCCTGTGCTCTGATACCACTTGTAGGATCTACAAGGCACCACTAGAAGGGGGGAAGAATAGTTGGTGCGGAAAGTGTGGTTTTTAAAATTTTTTTGACTCAAGAACTCAACTTCTGAAAACAGTTTCTGTTTTCAGGACCAGTTTTAAAACATTTTTAAAACTAGGTTGTAGGTCTTCAAAAATTCTGAAATTTTGAGAGAACTTAGCCTCAGATGTTATGAGTGTCTCCTAAAAATTTCAGATTTAAATTCAACCTTCAACCCTTTCAAAAATCGTTGGTGGTCAGATTGCGCGAATCTGCCATAAACGGTAGATTGTTTTGAAAATTTTATTTCTATTTGTACGTAACTCCAAATGTTTTGAAATTTTAACCACTAACCCTTTATATGTTACATTTAAATGGGTCAAAACAGTTTTGAAAAATGCTTTTGGAAAGTTAGTCAAATACAATCAAAGTCTCAACCTTTGCAAGCCTGAAAGTCAGACTGCACTAGTCTCAGAACGTTGGACGTTTGATTGACTTATACTTGTCCAAAAGGGTTAAAACTTGTGCCAAATTAACCTTAAGACCTGTGGCTATGATTCTAGAAAGTTTCGTAATTTTTGAAAAACATTTACTATTTTTACGAACGTAAACAAAAATGATAAGCAGTGCTAAAACAGAATATAAGCGCTGAAAGTAAATGACACCAAGAATTTTATATTGGTTCGGTTATAAACAACCTACTCCAGTCTTCGAGGAACACCTCGCTTGGTTCACACTAATCACACAACACAAATACACCTTACCACAGGGTTGATGGAGTTACACACCAACTCCAACCCTTTACAAACCTTGTATGATAAATACAATGCACACGAACACCACCACCTTGCAAGATTGAAGATTGATCACACCTTGATCAATCTTTTACAAAGATAGAGAATGTGTGGTGGTCTAAGATAAGCCTATTCAAGTATATGAATGTAGGTACAATAGGCTTTTAGGAAGAAGAATGAAAGAGAGTGTAGAAGAAGAAGAGCTAGGCGTTTTTGATCTATTCAATTGTAAGACTTGTTCTTGTTCTTGTTTTGTTCTTCTTCCTTCCCTTTTAACATGTTTTGGCTGCCCCCTTTAGTCCTTCTCCTCTTGAAAATTATCTTCTAAGTCCTTGGGAGAATATGGGGCATCATTGTGACATGTCTTGCTTACTTGGCACCTCCTCATTGGATGATCATTTAACTCTTGCTTACTTGACACTCATTGATTGGTTGAATGTTGTCATCACTTGATGACTAGGAAAATCTGAGAATTCCACTAAAAACATGTGCCAAACTCACCAAGAAACAGTTACCATAACTTCCAAGGTCATCACATAAATGAAGCAAGATAATTTCCTTACAAAAATGATGCAAAAATCGGCCATAATGAGACTTGACATGCTGAAATTTCAGCATGTGATACATGTGTCTTCATTTCAAATTATTACCAAGTTTTCTTTGATTTAACTCATAAAAATAATCACCAATTAGTAGACAATATTCTCATCAATTTTGGGAATAGAAATTAGGCACCAACAAGGCCAATATTTCGGCCATATACATTACTACACATGCTGAAATTTTCAGCATGTGTGATATTCAAATATATCACAATTTTAATTCCATAACTTATTCAAATTACTTTCAAATTGTCTTCCAATCAATCCACCTTAATCAAGAAGTAAAATGTGCCCTCATAATGAATAAAAATCGGCCAGCTATTTTGTACACATGCTGAATTTTCAGCATGTGTCACAATTGTGACAAAATTTGAATTGTTACCTTGTGTGGCTCCTTCATTTATGTCATCAACTTTGTATGCTTGATTCTTGACCAATAAATATGCCAACAAGGCTCCACATAGGCTCCATCTCAGCTGGAATAGGCGTGTATAATATGTACATGGATGTGCTGAATTTTATTTTTACAAAGTTTGTAAAATAGTGCACATTTAATAATACACACATAGTATATTCCAATCAGCCCTTAATTTAATTTTCTAGAACACTTTAAGATGTATGTCATATGTAAAAGGTGTCTAGATACATGTCGTATGATGTGCCAAAAACGTTCTATGTGTTGTGTACGTAGAAAATCGAATTTTCGATGTTTATCGATTACCCGATTTTTCTCTAATTAAATTCCAACTTTTTGCACATGTTATATATATTATGTTACACATAATATACATAATGTAAACTTTAATATTCAGCACTTGGCTGGTCTTAAAGTGGCACCATTTACATGTGACAAAATTAAAATTGGAATCTCCATAATTTGGCCTTAATGTGGGGTGGTTTGTGTGTGCCAACATGGAATGATTTTATGACTGGAGATAACATCAAACCCACGAAAATTATGAGTATTTTTGAAGTGTAGGGGCTGGCCATCTATTTATGGAAAGTACGTGACACGTTGGCAAAGTTTCGGTATTTGCCCGATACGACAATTTCCGGTTTAGAACCTTTTAACGTGTCGTATTTAATTTGTCATCGCCATGACTTATATCATATGATATAAGACCTGAATATACTCATAAATATGAGTTAATTATGGTGGTGTGACGTTAACGTACATACGTAAAATATACAACGTGTCGGTAGTGTGTTGGAATAAATGTGTATGTGCCTTTTTCAAAAAATCTGAAAATATATAGATTTATGTATATATGTGCGTGTATATATGTGGTGAAGGAGGAGGAGGAGACTTTCCTTTATTAATCTTGTTGCCTTTGTGCCTTGTCCAAATGTTGCTTTCTTTAATGAACTACTTAGTTTAATTAACTAAGTACTTCACTTAATGAACTAGCTTACTTCATTAATGGTGGCACCTTAAAATAGCACAAACACAACAAAATGTTTGCCATTTGATGTAAGCTTTAACGCTTCATGACTCGTTAGTACGGCAACATTATATATGAACTATATAAGGCAAGTTATATGCAATATGTCATGCACATTTATGTCATGCACGTTTTTATGCACATTTAAATCATATATTTTGAAATCACTCAGACCCCTTTTTCTCTACACATCTCAGGTAACACTACAAAGCCAGTTGAATATTATATTCCAATTCATGAAGTCACAATGTCCAAATACTAAACCTCTGGACATAAGGCAAAAGGATGTTCATGCAACAATGGCTAGCTATGGTAACAACTCTAAACTTCGATCCACTAGGATTATTGATTCTGGTGCTACTCATCATATGACCTAGAACAAAGAGAAACTAACTGAGTATGCTCCATTCAAAGATTCTACACATGTAAAGATTGCTAATGGTACTGAAATAACAATTGCTGGAACTAGAAACATTCAACTTACTAATAAGCTTAAATTGGAAAAATGCCTTTTTCATTCCAGGATTGAGCTTTAACTTGATTTATGTCAGAAAGATTTCTCAAGATAATCATTGTGTTGTTAAATTCTCACCATCTTATTTTAAGGATATATTCTATAAGGAGATGATTGGCAATGCTAGCGAAGTTAATGGACTCTAATTGTTACAAGATAATGAGTCATCACCTCTTAGTAGTCAAACTAGGATTGGAATCTCTGCTGCATCTATGAGGAATACTGAGAGTATTTTACTTTGGTATAGGAGATTAGGGCACCTTAACTTCCTATATCTCAAGAGTCTTATGCCAAATCTGTTTTTCAATATCAATATAAGAGAACTATTCTGTGAATCCTGTCAGTATGCAAAAAGCTATAGTACATTTTATCATGGAAAAACTTATGTTGGTTCTCATCCATTTAGTCTGATCCACTCTGATGTATAGGGGACTTCTAGGGTAGCCAACATTTATGGGGCACAATGGTTTATCACTTTTGTAGATGATCATACAAGAATGACGTGGCTATACCTAATGAAACATAAAACTGAAGTTAGAGATATCATTAAACGGTTTATTACAATGGTAAAGAACCAGTTTGAATGTTCTATTAAGACCTTTAGGTCTGATAATGGCCTTGAATATTTGGAAAAACACTTAAGAGGCTATCTTGCTGAAAGAGGAATTCACCACCAAACATCCTGCACCTATACTCCATAGCAAAACGGAATAGTTGAAAGGGAAAATAGACATCTTCTAGAAGTAACAAGGTCATTAATAATGTCTATGAATGTTCCAGAACATTTCTGGGGTGAATGTGTTTTAATTGCTACTCACCGAATTAACAGAATGCCTTCCAGGGTACTTGATTATAAAACCCCTAAATCTATGCTATCTCAGGTTTATCCTATGGTCAGTATGTTATCTGATCTTCCCCTAAAAGTGTTTGGTTGTACTGTATATAGGCACATTCCAGCTTTTTACACAGGAAGGCTAGATTGTAGGTCTAAAAAATGTATGTTTCTTGGATATTGTCACACACAGAAAGGGTATAAATGTTTCTCTCCTAATGACATAAAAGTGTATGTTTCTCTTGATGTTGTGTTTGATGAAC
Source organism: Eustoma russellianum (assembly GCA_036186865.1). Taxonomy (NCBI): domain Eukaryota; kingdom Viridiplantae; phylum Streptophyta; class Magnoliopsida; order Gentianales; family Gentianaceae; genus Eustoma; species Eustoma russellianum. The sequence continues at coordinate 17,577,929 of AP025046.1, read as the reverse complement.
TTTAACCTTATTATATGTCAAAATCCTCTGAAAACCTCTTTGATAAGGACAATAACTTCTGGAGTGTGATTTATCTTTCTGTGCCACCTACTAATGAGACAGGTATACATCACCTCAGGGGGAGAATACTGGCTCAATTGATATTGAGAAAAACAGTGACAACATCAATCGTGACTAGGGGAATGAGACTGATGACATAACTTCATCAGTCAAAGCCAAAGAAGTTATTCCTAATGATGATAGGCCTATTGCTCTCAGAAAAGGAGTGAGGGCATGTGTAAAGAAAACTTATCCTATAAATAATTATGTTATCTATGATTATTTGGGTAAAAATTACAGGGTATTTGTGTCTACTTCGGATAGTACTCAGGTGCCAAAGGATATACATGAAGCATTACAGCATCCAAAATGGAAAGAAGCAGTAGCTGATGAAATGGGAGCATTAATCAAGGGTGGTACATGGGACCTTGTACCAACTAGAGAAGGGATAAAACCTGTGGGGTGTAAGTGGAGTTTTCTGTCAAATTTAACTCTGATGGATCTGTTAACAGGTTTAAAGATTACTAGTTGCAAGGGGTTTTACTCAAACTCTTGGGATGGACTATAAGGAAACCTTTGCACCAGTGGCCAAATTGAATCATGTAAGAATTTTGTTTACTATTACTGCAAATCTTGACTGGCCCTTGTTTCAACTTGATATAAAAAATGCCTTCTTAAATGGAGACTTGGAAGAAGAGGTGTATATGCATATCCCTCTGGACTTTGTAACTGATTCTAACAAGCGTATGTTGTGTGCACTAAACAAATCTCTATATTGACTAAAACAATCCCCTAGATCATGGTTTAGATGTTTTAGCTCTGTCATAATTAGCCTTGGCTTCTCTCAAGCTCACAGTGACCATACTCTCTTTATCAAAACATCTGCTAACAACTGCTGCACTATTGTATTAGTCTATGTTAATGATATAATTTTAACTGGTAACACTACACTGATATACTCAACACAAAGAAACAGCTAGCCTTGTCTTTTGAAGTCAAGGACCTTGGACAACTTAGATATTTGTTAGGTATAGAAGACACTAGGAACTCAAATGGGATATATATATCCCAAAGGAAATATATTCTTGACCTACTACAGGAAACCAAAATGTTTAACTGGAAACCTGCAAGCAAAATTGTAGAACTAGGACACAAACCAACTGAGATATGGGACTCCACTCACACAGATAAATTGAGATACTAGAAGCTCACATGTAAACTTATATATTTATCACACAACAGACCTAACATATGCTATGAGGTAAATCGCATAAGTCAGTTTATGCACAACCCTACTGCTGAACACTATAATTATGTTAGAAGAATTCTGAGGTAGCTCAAGTCTTCTCCATGTCAGGGTTTGCATTTCAGAAGAAATGATGACAGAGGGATCAAAATATACACTCATGCTGATTGGGCTTGGTCCAAATCAGACATAAGATCAACATCTGGACATGCATTTTATTTATGGGGCAATATGGTCACATGGAGGAGCAAGAAACATCATGTTGTTTCAAGAAGTAGTGCTGAAGCTGAGTTGAGGGCTTTGTCTTTAGGTGTTTGTGAAGGGATTTGGATTACCAAGGTAATGGCTGACCTCTATGCTGAAGTAAAACTACTTGTCCACGTATATTGTGACAATATATTAGCCATCGACATGACAGAAAATCTAGTTCAACATGACAAGTCCAAGCATATTGAAATTGATAGGCATTTTGTGAGGGAGAAAATTGAGGACAAAGTTCTGAAGCTTCATCACATTCAATCCAAAAGTCAGGTTGCAGGTATCTTAACTAAGCCTGTTAGCGTTCAAGTGTTCAAGACTTTGCTTGGCAAGCTAGGTTGTATTGATATATACAATCCTAGCTTGAGGGGGATTGTTGGAATACAAGGACAAATATGTAGGAATAACATGGCAGATGGGTATGAAGATGGCAGTATTGCAATGGAATGAGCAGGTCGTTGAGCCATTTTATCGAACACATTGGTGAAAGCATCGAACATGTTTTCTAGTGTTAGTTTCATCATGTACACTGCATATATTTATGTTTAATTAGTGCATCATCATTGTATATTGATTATACATTAGGAAAATCATCAAATTGATGATTAACTAGGACAATACCTGTTGAAACCATTTTTGGAAACTAGCCTTTAGATTTGTCTTATCACCAGAGGCTTATAGCCATTGGCGCTCATGTCACTCATGTGTATATATGTATCCTCACTTCCTCCATGGAAGACAAGTGAATTGAATCAATTTTTATCTCATCTTTGGATCTTTAAATTCTATAAATTTTTGTGCAAACGAGAGGCGGTAAAAAGTACTTTATCATTTTTATCGACGATTGGACAATATACTGTTACGTTTATTTGCTAAGTAGCAAAGGTGAGGCCGTTGATGAGAATCAACTTAGCAAACGAATTAAAGCAATTCGTAGTGATAGAGGTGGCGAATATGATACGCCGTTTAATGAATTGTTTTTAGAACATGACATTATTCATCAAACGGCTACACCATACTCACCTCAATCGAATGGTATTGCTGAATGCAAAAACCAAACTCTAAAAGAGATGGTAAATGCTATGTTGATAAGTTCGGCCTTACCTCAAAACTTGGGGGAAGCAGTTCTCTCAGCTAATATCATTAGAATTCCATACAAAAAGATGGATGAAACCTCATATGAACTTTGTAAGGGCCATAAGCCAAGTTACAAATACTTGAAAGAGTGGCGGGGTCTGACAAAGATTGCGGTACCTAAGCTAAGACAAGTGAGAGTTGGGACTAAAAAGATTGATTGCATATTCATAGTATATGCGGCTAACAGTAGTGCGTATGCTTTCTTGGTGCACAAGTCGGACATTTCTGAAATACATAAAAACGTTGTCATGGAGTCAAGAAATGCAATGTTATTTGAAGTTGTCTTTCCAAAGAAAAAACAAATAAGAGACAAGTATTGGTAAGCGAATGCGCGAGACGACCCCTCAAGAAAATGAGGAAGTTCTTCAATGCAAGCGGGCAAGAATACCAACTTCGTTTGGATAGGATTTTCTAACCTACATTGTAGAAAGTGATCCGAGGACTTTTTCTGAGGCAATGTCAACTCCAGAAGCTCCCTTCTAGATAGAGGCAATTAACAGTTAGATAGACTCAATTTTTCTGAATCACACTTAGGAGCTGGTTAATCTTCCACCAGGAAGTAAACCACTCGGGTCCAAGTGGATTTTCAAGAAGAAGATGAAATAAGATGTGTCTATCGGTAAATACAAGGCCCGATTGGTAGCTAAAGGCTATGGACAGAAGGAAGGCTTCAACTTTTTTGACACATGCTCACCAGTGACTAGAATCACTTCTATAAGGGTGCTAGTTGCTATTACTGCAGTCTACAACTTGGAAATCCATCAGATGGATATAAAGACTCCCTTTTTCAATGGTGAGATAAAGGAAGAAATTTAAATGGAACAACCTGAAGGGTTTGTTGTTCCAGGACAAGAATCGAAAGTCTGCAGACTTGTTAAGTCTTTGTATAGACTGAAGCAAGCCCCTAAAAAGTGGCACTTAAAATTTGATCAAGCTATGTTAGCTAATAGGTTCAAGATCAACGAATGTGACAAATGTGTCAATGTCAAGAACACACAGAATGCATATGTGATTGTATGTCCTTATCTAGACGACATGCCAATCATAGGCAGTACTCGTGATATCATCTTGAATACAAAGAAGATGTTGACGAGAAACATCGATATGAAGGATATGGGAGTTGCCAACGTTATTCTAGAAATTAAATTTTCCTGGAAAGCCGAAGGACTCGTGTTGCTCACTATATTCAATATATTCTAAAACATTTCAATATGTTTGATGTGAAACCAGTGAAGACTACACTTGACTTAGTACACACTTAAGGAAGAACTGCAGCGAGCCAGTAGCTCAATTTGAGTACTCAAAAGTAATTGGAAGTCTGATGTACATAACAAACTGTACAAGACCAGACTTAGCATGTTCAGTAAACAAACTGAGCAGGTTTACTAGTAATCCAAGTGGTGGTCATTGGAAATCTCTGAATAGAGTGATGAGATACTTGAAGTATACAATGAACCTCAGATTACATTACACAAGATGTCCAACAGTATTGGAAGGCTATTGTGATGCCAACTGGAAATCTGACAATAAAGATTCTAGGTCGACCATTGGATATTTATTCACGTTTGGTAAAGGTGCTATAGCGTGGAAGAGTCTGAATGGCTTCGGAATTTCGTGAAAGATATGTCATGCTGGCATAATTCAATCGCTCCTATAAGCATACATTGTGATATTCAGTCAGCTATAGTATGAGCTCAAAGCAGCATCATAATGGTAAGTTTCGACGCATACATCGGAGACGCAATACCATTTAACAGTTGATCTTTAATGGCGTGATTTCCATTGATTATATAAAATCAAAGAAGAATCTTGAGGATCCGCTTACAAAAGGCATACCAAGAGATCATATGTCAAATTTGACAAACAGAATTGGATTAAAGCCTATAAAGCAAGATCCTTTGAAACGAAAACCCAACCTTGTTGACTGGAGATTTCAGAATCTTGGTTAAATTGGACAACTAAGTTATGAAGTTTCAGTGAGCACTTACTCATTTTGTTAAGTAAAAGTAATGTCTGCAGAAAGAGTTAGGGTAAGCTAATGCCTTTAATGGTTCCTACATCTTGATATATCAAATGAGATATGGCAGAATACTCTGATAGGAAACACCTATGTAAGTGTGAAGTGGGGCCGCTTCTATGGAAATTTTGTGAGGCAAGAATTATCTAACACATTTTCTGAAACCATGTGGTTCATGGCCAAAACGAACACAATCATGGGAACCAAAAAGAGGTTAAAGGAAATGTTGTGTGAGTACTATTATCTAGGTTCACTATAAAGGCCGACTTGTTCAAGTTATCAAGTCACTAATTAGCCGAGTGGATCCGATAGTATATCACTAAGAAAGATTCAATGCCAAAAGCTACCTCTTCTGATGCAACATTTTCTTGTCTGACTTGTCGATAGAGCCTGCATATGCATTTGCATTAATTTCCAATCATGTGGGGGATTGTTGAAGAAAATTGAAAGAAAATGAATGCTCTATGTTGCAAACTTTGGTTAGAAATGTAATTTGAGCTTCATTATGATTAGTTTCATTAATGATGATAGGAAATTAATGAGTCCTTAATTATCTATGTAACGAGCATATAAATTTACACTTTTGAATAACTTAATTACGATACCGGGTGAATGAGAAATTAATGCTCAAAGTAGGAGAAATCAGCTCAACTCTGACCGTATTTGGGCTAAGATTGCGGACTGCGAGCTGCAGGCTTGATGGACTCGTGCTGAGGCTGCAGGCCAGGCTGCATGCTGCAAACCACAGGCCGAATCATGCAAGTTGCGGGCCGGATCCTATCCCATGGAGAAGTTTGTTTAAGTTTGAATTTCTCGAGGTGGTTGTGATTAGGTAAAAATTAAAACTTCAAAACCAGTTGTGTAACCATTCTGAAATGACCTGAAGCTGTTATGATGTGAGGGCTCAGATTAAGCAGTTATTTGGTCCACTGGCTGTAGGGAAACCTGGTGTGGTTATCTGATCCAAGAGTCCAGGCTTAATAGATATCTGATCATATGGTTGTGATTGAACTGACTGTAACAAACTGATCTCAAGTTTTCCTTATAAACATAGGCCATGCTGACCTCTGTGATCATCAATCAAAAAACTCTAAATTCTCCTCTCCTCTCGGCACTCTCTATCACTCTCTGCATTCTTCGATATCCGCTGCATTTCTAGTCATCCAAGGAAGTCAGAAACATCTTATAGGCTCGCTGAGTTCATACGCTGAAGTGCTGCTCGTCTGAAATGACACCGTTGTTTCCTGAGACACGATTGCTTCCTCTAGTTTGGCACAGTATACCGGAGTAATACGTCTTAAGGATAGAGTTCTTGACTCACCTCTCTACTAAACTACTGAGCTGCTGCAGGTGCAGCACTGTTGATCTGCAGTGTTGCCATGTTGAGCTCAGCTGAACTGTTGAGTTGTTATTAGCTTAGTATTGTCGTGCTGGCTATTGCCGAGCTGAGCTCTGCTGTGTGCTGAGCTCGGCTGATTAGTTGATAGGCAACAATTGTTTTTTAGTATTGCCGAGCTGAGCTCTGCTTTGTAATGAGATCGGCTAGTTGGCTATTAGAGCATTTGTCGCTCCGCAGCGTTGTTGTGCTGACCTCTGCTGCTGTGTTGAGCTCAGATGAATGGCTGACAGTACAACATTGCTACAACCACCCAACAACCTGTCGATGCTATTTTGTAGCCTCATCGATTTTATAAGCTCTGCCACCATCGCCAGGCATGAATGCTCTGCCTGCGGTTTTGGACGTGCATGATATATCATGCTTATGGGGAGTCGATGATTGTATCCTGGGAGATCCCCAGTGCATGAAGCAGATTACGCCCTCTCAGACAGTGAGTTGCTCCTCCTTCTAAATGTCAGTCAGTTGGATGTGCAAGATCGTGACATTTATGACGCTATGGCTAATCTTTTTGAAGCCCCATATTTAGATACAAGCAGATCAGTGGCACCACAGGAGCCAGCCGCTGACTCCCAATCTTGTGTGGCCCCACGACTTCTGTGTCGTAGCCACCATGCGGCCCCCACTTCGCTAAGGATAACAAGGTTACGGGCTGCTCACATCTTTAACTCTTTTGATGCTTTATCGTAATGAACATAATATTATGGAATGTTAGAGGTATACGTACCTCAATAAATCGTTTGCTTTCGCTTGTTCGTTGTCATCATCTACATATACTAATTGTCATCGAACCTAAAGTTGGGGCATCATTGTTGTTGTCGTATAGATTGCAATTCGTGTTTTCAAAATCTTTGTCTACCTGTGATGATCATATTTGGTTTTTTTGGAAGGACTCTATACTATCGCTGGAGGAGGAGCGGTTTGGGCAACAAAATTACTTAAATTACCGCGGTTTATGGACTGCACTCTATATCTGCTAGACTGCCATTGTGGGCTGATTTACAGTTGTTCCATACTTCTCTCATTATTCCTTAGTAGTTGGGTGGGGATTTCAACATGTTTCGCTCTTTGAATGAGCGCCAGGGACGGTTGACGCTAACGTTGCTTTCACTACAAGATTTTAATGACTGTATAGCTCCATGTGGCTTGCAAGAGATATCATTTCAAGGGTCTTTATGCACATGGTGTGATGGCCGTGACTTGGGCCGTGTTTGGCGACGTCTTGATCGCTTCTTATGCTCTCCGTCTTTTTTGGATATGTTTCCAATTACACAGGTACTACATCTTGCTCGGGCTACCTCTGATCATGCTCCACTTTATTTGACATGTGATATCGACAATCCAAGGGGGCCTGCTACCTTCAGATATCTTGATGTCTGGGCTACATATACAGACTTTGATGCGTTGGTTTAGCATCGTTAGAGGTCTTTTCCGACAGTGGGAGGTATGTGGGTTTTTTTTGATAAGATTCACCATTTATGGACTCATTTAAAGCAATGGAATGATGAGGTCTTTGGCAACATCTTCGATGCGGTGGCACAGGCCGAAGATGAAGTAGCTGCTCGAGAATGGGCAATTGATTCTGAGCCCACTAAGTCTACGCGCGAAAGGTATCATCATAGTGTTGCGCAGTTAAAGCTTGCGCAGACACGAGCATTTCTTTATTGGAAGCAAAAGGCGAATGTTAAATGGCCTAAGGAAGTGGATGCTAATACTTCATTTTATCATCAAACGATCAAGGATAAGAGGAGAAGACAATCTATTCGCAGAATCTTACGTCCGAATGGTACAGAATGTGTGCTTGATCCAGATATCAAAGCGGAAGCCGTGCAATATTATTCAGCTCTTTTTGCAGCGGAGCCGGTAGATGACTGTGAGACTATTCTTCGGCACATTCCAGCGATATTGACATCGGATGATAATAGTATGTTGCAAGCCATGCCGACTTTGCAGGAGGTCAAGCAGGCAGCGTGAGATATTAGCCCATCTAGTGCTGCAGGTCCAGATGGATACCTGGACTCTTTCTACGGACGATTTCGGCAAGTCATACATCAAGATGTCCTTAAGGCGGTTCAAGAATTTTATTTAGGCGTGTTGATGCCAAAGCAGGTGGTCGCGGCTACTATAATCTTGATTCCTAAAGAACAGAATCCTTAGACATATGCAGATTTCAGGCCTATTTGTTTGACAAATTTTGTATCTAAAGTAATTACGAGGTTGATCTCTACTCGGTTAGGCCGATTGCTGCCAAAACTCATTTCGCCGGAGCAAGCAGGATTTATGAAAGGACGAGGTATCACAGAACAAATCCTTCTATCCTATGAAATGGTGCATATATTGGATACGCGGTCTAGGGGGGCCATGTTTTGGTAAAGCTGGATATGGTAAAAGCTTTTGATCATGTCAGTTGGCGATATCTTGAGCTTCTTCTACAGAAATTGGGTTTCAACTCCAGACTGGTTTGTATTTTGATAAATAACTTGTGAGCTACCCAATGTTCAATCCTTATAAATGGCAAAACAAGCAAGTTTCTTTTCCGTAGGACGAGGTGTAAAGCATGGAGATCCATTATCACTCTTATTGTTTATTCTTTCCTTGGAAGGTTTCTCCAGTAGCTTGAATGTGTTGATGGAGGTGGGAATGATAAAGGGGTTTACTGGAGGTTGTGTGCCGTGTGTTTTGCATTTGGGCTTTGCAGATGATTTATTGATATTCTTAAATGGATCAAGCCGAAATTAGGAGAAGTTTCATTCTTTTTGACTTCTTATCAGAAGGCATCTAGGCAGCTTGTTAATTATCAAAAGAGCCAAATAGTGGTGGGCAGGGGGGTCTCCGGCATCGAAGCATCGAATTCTTTGGGTATGCGGTTATCGTCCTTAGCAATTAAATATCTTGGCTCGTTTCTCTATAAAGGCATAAACAGATCCAGGTATTGCGCATCTCTCATTACTCATTTTGACGCTAAGGGAACATCTTTGTCAACTAAGTTGTTGTTAATGGCTGGCCGAGTAGTGTTACTAAAGCATGTCTTAAGCTCGGTGCCCACACATATTATTGCTAGTTCACGATTGCCAAAGAGCGTAATTGAGGTACTACATCCTAAAATGGCGGATTTCCTTTGGAAAGGTGTGTATCATTGGAGATCATGGCCTTCCTTATGCCTTGCGACAGAGGAGGGTGGTTTGGGAATACGTAATCTAGTGGATATTCAAAAGGCTTATGATTGTCAGCTTTGGTGGAAGTATTTTCACTCTAACACGCTATGGGCATATTTTTGTAATTAGAAATATGGTCATCGTCCTTCAATATACTCGCATATTTATGATTCGGGTATGGAAGCGATTATGTAGCATAAATGACTTTATGGAATCAAAGGTGGAATGCACATAGAACGTCATGCAATGGCTGCCAGATGCTAATGAACAGTTCTCGATAAAATTTGACTATACTATCATAGCCGCATCGGATAGTCGTTTTGATGAGTCCTGATATGTGTGGTGGCCACATTCACAGCCTTGACTGCATCTATTTATATTGAGATTTTGGACAAGATCCTTGCCAATGGTAGATAATTTGCGATGCTGGCAAACGGTGTTCCCTTCGCAATGTGCTTTCTGTCGTCAGAACTCGGATACTCAGGATCACATCTTTCTTCACTGCCTGCATTTATGACCACTATTGACAGAAATCTCCATCATTTTTTCAGGTCCTATGCCTTACAGCCGCACCATTAAGGCACACTTAAGTCGATGGTGGTGCCTATCAAATAAAACATCTATGACAGGTCAACTTCGGGCGGTAGTCCCATCGATTATCACATGGAATGTCTGGAAAGAGTATGCGGCAATCTGCTTTGGAGCAGAAAATTTCGTCTATAGGCTGTTATTTGACAAAGTACGCTCATTAGTTTATTTGTGGTGCTCTGCAATGGATAGAAAGAAGTTTGCAGTGAATATGTCTAATTTAGTTGCCTTGGCCTTCTCTCCTCCAATGCGGCCAAATCGATTGCGGATCTTTAGATGGGAGTTGCCCCCATTGGGGAAGATGAAATTAAATGTAGACGCAATGGTGGGAAGATGCCAAGCTACAGGGGGAGCTGTATTGCAACACGACCAGGGGCAGGTAGTGTTGGCCATATGTTTTGCCCTACTCAGGTTAGCTTGCTACGCGTAGAGTTATTAACATTGACGCTGGAACTCATTCATTATGGCGTGAGTGGATAATATTATCGTTGAGACGGATTGTTGCTCCATTATTTCTATGTTATCGACTGCCCAGCCATCTACTGGCTTCTTGGCTGCTGATCTCGCAAGGGCAACTCTGTTTTTATCACTTAGCTAAGCCACCATTCAATATTGTCCATGAGAGGCCAACACGGCGTCTCACATGCTAGCTCGACATGGCTACAGAACAGCAAGTCTATGACGTTATAATACTCTTCAAGGCCTTCCCTATGAAGTTCGAGGAGCGATATCTATGGATGTGCAACTACCTGCTTTGCGTCATTGATAAATGTCTCACATATTGTTGGTGAAAATCTCTATTGGTTGCCTGTGTCACCAAATGGCACAGACAATATTGGTGCGATTTCTCTCCTTTCATTGGTGTCTTTTGCTAGTTTTACATGTTATGAGATTATGTTTATACTTACATAATTTTCTTTTGCTTGGATTCGCAATCTTCTTGGTTGTTATGCTTTATGTGAAGTATCTACACTTCCGCAATACTTTGTTGAGGTACGTGGCTGAGGACCGATCTTTCCGAATGAAGACACATAGTTTGAAGGACTCGCTTTTTACAAGGACAGGGCTTATATCGCAGGTGTCGCCTTGGTTCTTATTGAATCAAGGCGGCATGGGTATGTGATAGCTCCTAGTTTATACTTTCACCTATGTTATTTTCATGATACTTACACCTAAATTTCATATGACTTGCTGTGAGGTGCGCTGGATCTCAAGGCATGGCGATAGCACGACACCACACTCAGCTTCAGCTTCCATTGCTTGCTTTCTTCTCCACTGTTCTGCGATGAGAGCCTACGCATTTGGACCGACAATGCCATACCAATTTCGGCCGTACTATGCGATCTTTCAAACTGTATTGGCACAATGCTCCAATGGTATAAATATGTATGCTTTTTCCTTCGCCAAGGTTTTATCTACAAGGGTGATTTTACTTGGCAAGGTTTTAATGCGGCATATCATATATGATTAGAGGTTGGCACTCATTAGCTCGCTACATTACTTATTTACGTATGATGACGTTTTTTGTAATATGGTATTCCTCCGCCAAAAGTGAGGCTGCATAATAATAAAATATTCTTTGATAAAAAACATATTTCTTCTTTATACTATACACATATAAAAAATATGTACTAAACATGTAACAAATGTGGGTATGCTGAAACCAACCCTTTACACACACACACACGCACATATATATATGTATATATATATATATATATATATATATATATATATATATATATATATTATAACAAAACCTCACTTATGGCGGAGGAATACCATATATATATATATATATATATATATATATATATATATATATATTAGATGAAGGACGGGTGGTACCGTCCGAGTGTTTTTTAATATTTGAGCCTCACTTATGGCGGAGGAATACCGTGGTTACAAAAGCCCTATACTCGACGGGAGACTCTCCTAAAAGAAAATGGAAAATAAGTACATGAGTGAAAAAAGAAATGTACAATAAAATTAAATGTGCTATGTGTTGCTTGTTCGTCAAAGGTGAAGAGAGCTGCATATTTGGGCGAACCCATGTTTGTCAACGATCATGATGCTCCATGCCACAGTAAAGAGTAAATGGTTAAACAGAGCAAATTGTTGAGATAAATGAATGTTGTACATTCAGAGAGATCAGAACGTACCCACGTCACCTTGGTCAATGTGACCAAGGCAACCATCCAAGATAAGTTGCGAACCCAAATGGGAGACATCCAATGCGCGCACAACAATAGATATGTGTAAACAAAATAATAAGTGGGTTAGAGATTGAAGATAAACAGCATATGAAGAGAAGTGCAAGTATAAAGAATGTGTTGCATACCCATGTTGCCCATAGTCAAATGGCTACGGGCAACTGTCGATGTTGTAGGCCAACCCATATGGGAGACTAGAAGCGATGATAACAGTCATGGCGCTCTTGATCTAGGAGGCATAATGGGGTCGTGGTGGCAAAATGTTGGTAACGCAACATCGGCGCAAATGACACTAGAAATGTGACTTAGCAATGAAGACATTGAGGTATAAGCTGTGAATTGCTGCAAAATGAGGGCCTGTTGAGCCAAGAGGTGCACAGGCATGTTTGTCTCTCTTGGTGTATTCACGACTTGAAAGGTCCGTAGGAGTAACAGAGCACGAAGACGAGCTAAATCCGGTGCTAATGAAAGGGAATGTTGGGTTGACAAACAGAGAAGAAGATCAGCACAGTCTACCTCTAGTATAAGGTCTCCATAGCGTGGAAGGTAATATAACGTCGCTAGTAGACCGCTTGAGCCTCAACCCTTAGGGGCATATCTAAGCGGAGGGTAAAAGATATGCCATGTATAAAAGTGCATGTAAGAGTATGGCACCACCACTAGCATGTATCCTGCCTACCGCCACATCTGTATTGAGTTTTAATCGGCCAGCAGGAGGAGTAATCCAACGAAGAAGACGATGTTGGAAGTGCCTCATAGGAGGAGAAAGCCCGGCATTAATCAATTGAGGAACCGGGGAGGCGAGGTGTGTTCCACATATACTAGATGCCCAAGTATAGAGATCCTGCCGAATGGAACGGATAATGAGGCGAGGAGACCAAGATTGATCATCATGTAGGATAGAGGCATATTACTTCCAGATGTTCCATAGTATTAAGTTTGGGAAAACAATCTGCATAGCTCCTAAAAACGTAGGCGGTGCCGAACACCAAAGTGAAAGGATATAAGATCGCCAAGATCCTGTGGTGAATGAGTGTATATCCAATAACGAAGCAAAGTAGGACCGGATAATCCGAATCTCAGGGCATGCGAAAAATAGATGCAAAGTATTCGATAATGCATTTCGGCAAAATGGACAGAGAGAAGGAATAATAGACATAAACCTCTTCAAATTGTCAGGCAGGGGTAGCTCATGGTTATAGAATTTCCATAAAAATATTTGAGCAGCCGGACGTTGTGTACGGTACCATATATAATCATATGAAAGGAGTGATGAACCTGACGGCCTTAACAAATCATAAACTGCACGTAGAGTGAATGCTCCAGATGGTGTAGGCCATATTGGTGTAGGAGCTGCAATTGTTAAATCTGAGCATAATGAATGTATAGCACATATACGCTTTCATCCAAGGGAATCATATAATTGTGGTGTATAGTTATCGCGATGTCCGTAGCGTGCCCGTATGTATCGACCCAAAGCGATTCACTGGTATGATATAGATGCCAGATCTTACATGAGTAAGTATCTTGAATTGAACTAAGATCGCGAATGCCTAATCCACCCTCATTTGTAGGCCTGCAGATTGTTTTCCAAGTGGTCCAATGATGTTTAGTGGGTCCCCAAAAAAATCTGGAAAAACGAGTTTCAAGTGCGCGAATGACACTCTTCGGTAGTCGTGTGCCAGCCATAAGATGCAATGGCAGAGAAGATAACACAGATTTTATCAACACCACTCTGCCTGCATCACTTAATAGACGTTGCTGCCAGCTTTGTAATCTATTGTCGACATGAGAAAGAAGTGCAGCACAGTGCGTTGTACGCGTGATGCCTTTATGCAGTGAGGAATCGAGGTATTTAATGGGTAATGAAGACTGAGCATACTTAGAATTTGTAGCAGTACATTGCGCCGATGTGCAGAGATCGAAGAAGAGAAGACCACTGTGCCCTTGTGATAGTTTATCTGCTGTCCAAATATTTCTTCATATTGCGTTAAAAATTGTTTAACATGCTGCAAGTTACGCTGATTTGCCGATACAAAAAGTAAAAGATCTTCCGCATATGCCAAGTGAGAGATGGTGATTGGTAGGCGGCCCAAAGGGAATGTTGTAATATAATTGCATGAGACATACGAGTGGAGAACCCGCGTGAATACTTTTGCAACAATAATAAAGAGCAATGGAGATAAGGGGTCACCTTGCTTCACTCCTCTTGTCAGTTGAAAAATCCACTGGGTACTCCATTTATAAGGATAGAAAAATATGTACTGCTTAGATGATTATGTATCAACTTAATCAAAAGAGGCGAAAAACCGAAACGCTGTAGAACAATATGCAAAAAACTCCAATCGACCCTATCAAAAGCTTTCGCCAAGTCAGGCTTAATCAAGCAATTTGAAGACCGTGTGGTATGGTCAATCCAATGTATCATCTTATTGGCAAGAAGAACGTGTTCGGCGATGCCTTTTCCTTTTTGAAATCCAGCTTGTTCTGGTGAAATAATATGAGGAAGCAACGCGCTCAAGCGAGTGTCTAAAATGCGGGTTTGAATTTTGCTTAGGAAGGTACATAAGGCAATCGGTCGATAATCTGCAAATGTCGTCGGTGATGGACTCTTTCGAAGTAAAACTATCAAAATATAAGCTACTACTTTAGGAAGTGGAAAGCCCAGGAAGAATTCCTGGATTGCCTTGTGCACATCAGTATGAATAATTTCCCAACAGACACGATAGAACCAATCATTGTAACCATCTGGTCCTGCGGTGCTTTGAGGATCAAGAGACCAAATTGCTTGTTTTACCTTTCCTTCAGTGGGAATTGCTGTAAGGGAATTATTCCGCGCATCCGATAATGCATGTGGGATGTGATCCAACAGTGTGGAATGTAATTGTGTTGATTGAGCTGTAAACATCTAAAATTCCACTGCTGCCTGCTGTATCGTTTGAGGAGTGTCACAAAGACCGCCATCTGATCGATGAATTTGATGTATATGCTGGCGATGATGTCTATCTCGAACTAACGCTTGATAATAAGCAGTATTAGAATCACCCTCTTTCAACCATTTGACTCGGGCTTTCTGTTGCCAAAAAGCGGATTCCTGTTCGCTAGCAAGCCAGAAGTCTGCTTGGGCTTCATGATACGCCAGACAGATTTCCTCCGTAGGAGAAGTGTCATATGCGACTTCTGCCAGTTGAACTGCTGTTCTGCATATTCCATCCGTTGGAATATATTCCCGAATTTATATATATATATATATATATATATATATATATATTTTGATAAAAGGTGAGATTTTATTGAATTTAAAAAGCCTCAGTTATGGTTGAGGTGACCATATTACAAAAATGTATGTCAAACGAAAAATGAAAATGTAAAGCGGCTATGATATGCAGTCTCCAGTCATATATGATATGCCGCATTAAAACCTTGCCAAGTAAAACCACCCTTGTGGATAAAACCTTGGCGAAGGGAAAAGCGTACATATTTATATGAGTGGAGTAAATCTGCTGAGGTGTTAGCCTTATAGAAACTAATGTACAGCATAATATCACCCTAGAATTCAGATAACCAAAGTAAACGTGTGAGCAGCAAAATCGAATGCGTTGCAAGGAGCGTTGCGCAGCAGATATGATTGTCCAGCCCTTTAAGCAATGATATGCGTTGACCAAGCATTGTGAAATGATCAACATAGAGTAGTTTCCTCGCATGAAAAAAGAAAAGAATGCATCATTATCAGAATATCCAAAGGTTATACGTCTTAGGGTCAGACATATAGCACAGCAACATACCCATGCTGCCCGTAGTCTTAAGACTGCGGGCAACAAAGCAAAGAATGCATGAACAAAAATGACGATCCTAGGAAATGTTAAAACACAGACCCGTGTTGCCTGTAACTTTAGATTACAGGCAACAATATTATGTGTGAAGGCGTGGTATTTAGGTTCGAATGGCGTGCAACAATCCATCTGTATGGTAAAAATCCGCGCACCGTTGATGGCAATTGAGCATGAGACGTGAAAATCCGTGTGTCAGGCATTAACCGTGCATACTGGCTTAAATGATGTGCTACCATGTTGATCTCGCGAGGGATGAATAATAGCTCACTGCCTGTAATTTGCAGGAGAGATTGTAAGCGCTTGTATTCCGGTAAACTCAGAAGGGCCGTGCTTGGCTGAGTTGCTTGAAGACAGTCCGTTTCTATAATCAGGTTACAATGTAGTTGTCCAATCAATAAGAGACTGAAAAAGATAGCCTGCGTCTCTGCTCGAAAAGGAGATAATGGCGGTAACCTGAAGGAGAGAGCTACAATCATGTGACCAGATGAGTCACGTAATATTGCACCTGCTGTAGAGTATGTTCTTGCTGCTGACGCATCTACATTTAATTTTAATTTTCCCGATGGAGGCAGCTTCCACTTCAATGATAATACTGTTTTTGGCCGCATCTTGGTTGAAAATCCAGACTCGATAAGAGAGAGGTCATATTGAGCTAAGGATGTTCCATGAAGAGTAGTTGTCCAGTCATAACATAAACGCCGGGCATGACTATATAAATTTGTGATAGGCAAGTCTCCATCTCCATGAATATGATTATTATAGATGCGCCATACGGACCAGCACAGCATAATAGGACCTACCACTCGCAGGTTTCCTTTGAGTGTTTTAGCAGAGGAGGACAGCCACCATTGCAGCAAAAGTGATCGTAATGATACATGATTTGAGGGGGGACCGTCCAATATGAAAGATAGTCTGAGCCATGTGCGTTGCACCGTTGGGCAGGCAATGAACAAATGGTGAAGGGTAGCTGAATTTGTGCGACAGAAGGGACAGATCGTAGGGCATATGGTGCAAAATCTCCGAAGGTTGTCTTCTATTGGTATAGCAGAATGAAAAATTCTCCATAGAAAGATGCTGATTGTTTTTGGGATGCCTCGCCACCAGATGAATTTATGTGATAGTAACGTTGCCCGAGCTGGTCTGATGTCTTCGTACGCTTGTCGGATTGAAAATAAACCATTTGCACTTGAAATCCACACTGGATTGGGATAAGCATCCGATAGTTGAGTACATAAGATGTGTATAGAGCAGATTCTTTTCCAGCCGGGTGAGTCATATATACGAGCCATGAAGTCACCACGCGCACCATAACGTTGGCGCATGAAAGATGTCCATATTGTTGTTTTATTATGATATGTTCACCACAATTTGCAATTATAAGCACTCTGAACATATATCAAATTGCGTACCCCTAGCCCTCCTTCGGACTCAGCATAACATATATCTTTGAAGGAGATCCAATGATGTTTGTCATTCCATAGAAAGGATGCAACTTTTCGATTAAGCGTATTGATAACACTTTTAGGCAGCCGAGCCGCGGCTAATATATGGAGAGGCATTGCCGAAAGTACTGATTTTAGCAAAATCAAGCGACTCCCAGGTGTGAGAAGTCGGCTTGACCATCCTGTAACTGCAGCATCAAAGTGTTGAAGAAGTGTGTTGCAGTAAGCTGGCCTATTGACCCCTCGATAGAGATAAGAACCCAAATACCTTATGGGTAGCGTAGATGAAGGCATTGTTAATATGTGTGAGATCGTGGTAAGATGTTGCTGTGAGATGTAAGAACTGACCACGAATTGACTCTTTGAGTAATTGACTAATTGGCCGGATGCTGCCTGATAGGTTTGGAGGAAAGACTGAAACTTACGCAAATTCTGTGCTGAGCCATTTAGAAATATTAGTAAGTCATCTGCATATGCTAAGTGAGACACGGCCTTAGTTCTTCCTGCTGAAAATCCGCAAAGAGAGTCCGTATAGAAGAGTGTATTTAAGCCTCGACTGAAACCTTCAGAGCAAATGATGAACAACAAT
This sequence comes from Eustoma russellianum, assembly GCA_036186865.1. Lineage (NCBI taxonomy): Eukaryota > Viridiplantae > Streptophyta > Magnoliopsida > Gentianales > Gentianaceae > Eustoma > Eustoma russellianum. The sequence continues at coordinate 17,560,016 of AP025046.1, read as the reverse complement.
GGGGATAACGGATCACCTTGCTTGACTCCACGTGTGGGCGAAAAGAATCCATAAGGGGATCCATTAACAGAGATACTAAGCTTTGATAATCTCATGTTGTTTAATACGGATGAACCTTGTCTCAAACCCAAATTTACGCATCAATGCTTCTAGATATGCCCAATTAACTCTATCAAATGCCTTGGCCATGTCCAATTTGATCATAACGTTCCCAGCATGTGCTTTTTGGTCTAACATATGCACCATCTCATTTGCCATTAACACGTGCTCACTGATGTCATGGTCTTTTAGAAATCCTATTTGCTCAGAAGAAATGATTTTTGGCAGAAGGTTGTTCAGTCTTGTGGCAACTATTCTAGTTGTCACCTTGCTAACGAAGTTTGATAGACAGATAGGACGAAAGTCTGCATATGTCAAAGGATGTTGTTTTTTGGGAATTAATGTTATTATGGAGGAGACCATTACCTGAGGTGGAGGTATCCCCAAAAAGAACTCCTGAACCGCAAGAATAACATCTAAGTGAATTACATCCCAACAAGCCCGGAAAAAATGTCCATTATACCCATCTGGACCAGCAGCGCTACTAGGGTTAAGGTGCCAAACTGCTTGCTTTATCTCTGCGGCATCTGGCACAGCAGTGAGCATAATGTTATCTGCATTAGTTATTAGCGTAGGAATATCCGCGGTAAATTCATCAACCCCATATGCAGGTTCCTGCGTAAAGAGGTTCTCAAAGAAAGCAACCGCCTCTGCACCTAATTCACCATTTTCATGCAATGTAATTCCTGCCGCATTTTGCAAGCTTCGAATAATTTGTCTGCGATGCTTGTCCTTGACCAGGGCGTGAAAATAGGCTGTGTTTGCTTCACCATCTGTTCACCAGCGTGTGCGTGATTTTTGAGCGCAATATGATGTCTGTGCTTTTTCAGCTTGAATCAACTGTGCATGAGCAAGAGACATCGTTGTTCTACTATCCAGCGTAGGATCTGCATCATAGCGTGCTTCATGGCGTTGGTAGTTTTCCTCTGCTAATTTTACATTGTCAAAAATATTGCTATAAACTTCTCTATTCCATTTGCGAAGATCTTTCTTTAATAGAGTGAGTTTAGAATATAGACCACACATGCCGCCAACCATGGGGTATTTCTGCCATTTTTCTTTGACATACAGGACAAAATCTGGATGAGATGCCCAAGCGTTAATGTACCGAAAGGGAATAGCAGGCCGTGTCTGCGAAAGAGTACATTTCATATGAAGAGGAGCATGGTCATATGTTGCTCGTGATAGATGATGAACTATAATGTCTGCGAACATATTTGAGAATGAGGCCGTGCATAAGTATCTGTCCAAACGACGCAATACGCGTCCCTGACCCATGCCACGTGCCCAAGTAAATGGAGTTCCTTTAAAGGGTAGATCCATAAGGCCACAAATGTGCACACAGTCCTTGAAATCATCCATACTTCGAAGCGGTGGAGTTGATCTTCCTTTGTGTTCATCTAAGGAAAGAAATGTATTAAAGTCGCCGCCAATTATCCAAGGCATAGCGATTGAACGAGAGATCTCAATTAAGGAGTTCCATAAAGGGCGTCTGTCAGCTATTGTATGTCGACCATATACCATTGACCATGCAAAATCCTGATTAGTAGGCCGAAAGTGAAAGGAAAAAAGGGAGGTTTGCTCCCCGTTTTCAACATCTAGCAAATTTAGCGAGGAGTCTCTCCAAAATACCCATATATTGTCCTGACAAGTGGACAAAGCATTCGAAAATCACAATTTAAGTCTGTATGAAGTGAGCTTGGTTGGTCGTTGCTTTGTCTCAATGATTATTAAAACATCGAAATTTGTTTCACGAACTAGAGATGTCAATCTATTGAGGGATGTTCGTATACCTCCTGTGTTCCATGTAATGGCATTCATAAGGAATGTTGGGGAGGTGTGGAGCTCAGACGGGTTGCACTTCGAGTAACCACCATAGATGGTGGCCGAGGAGGTAATTCCCTACGTAATCGACGTCTGCGCCTAGTTGGTGCTGGAATAAACCCCTCATGATCTGAAATAGTATTGGTTAAACAGTCATGCAATATATCTTCATCATTCGTACTTGGAGGCCGTGAAAATAGACGTTTTTTGAAATTTTCTGCGTCCTCGATCATCTGTCTACGTAGGTGTGAAAGTGAGCCTTTGTCTATTTGGCGATCATCAGGATGGTCTGAATCAGACACTTGACAATAGTCAGGATCATCTGCCTGAGAACCAGTAGCCAAGGTTGCATCATCTGCAGTAGCATGATTGTTATGGAAACTGTCTGTCTCGCAGTGGAAGGGATCATCCATAGTCTCCGTGGCGTGTGATGGATGCACAATTGTATCTGGGTTGACGTTGGGATTGTGGTCTGTCTCTAAATTAAGAGTATGTGATATGTCCTCAGCAACAGGTTCTGCTACGCTATTTAATATTTGATCAGAGGCGGCAATAGGCGGCTGTGCATGAAAATTTGAAGACGCAGGAACATGGTCTGCCTCTTGCATAGATGACCCTTTTTTAAGCAAAACAACAGTTTCCGGGGCCAAGGTCTGATCTTTTTGCTTCTTTTTTGGAGTCCATCTGGTTGCATTCTTCGGAAGGCTGGATGCTTTATCAAAGTCATTTTCTCCACAGGTGGAGGCGGTGTGGCCAAGTCTGCGGCAGGTTGTACAGAAAGATGGCAAATCCTCATATATTATTTGCTGTTGAATGATTTTTTGTTTACCCTGCAAAAACATTTTCTTTGGAAGATCTGTGGAGACGTCCGCCTCGACGCAAACGCGAGCAACCGAAGGTCGTAGGCCATCTGCAGTAGCAACATCCAATTTAATCGGATGACCTACAGCTCTTGAGATTTCAAAAAGTGCTGCCTTTTGGTGAAAGTGAATTGGCAAACCCGGAAACGCAATCCATATTGGCACAATGGGAGCATCCGCAGAGGGATCAAAATCGATCGTCCATTTTGTGATCCGCATTGTACAGCCGGCTATTGTCCAAGAACGTCGGTAAAAACAACGTATATAATCTGGCTCATGCATAAAATTCAGCAGCACATGGGATTGATCTAAAAGAGTGATCTTTACTTATGTTTTGAATCCAATGCACTCAAATACCTGTCGTATGATCTTGATTGGTGGCCTTCCAAACCAAAAATTCCAACTAGTGCAAATCGGTAAGGGGAGGCCAATGCATCAATTTCCTCATCAGAAAAAGCAATGAAGGGATGTCCTTTATGCTTGGTTATTGTTTTTGGGGCGATCGCTATAGTTGGGGACGTGGTTGCGGCGACTACTGCCGCAAAGGTGCGAGCGCCGCCGGGAAGCCCTGGTGAAGACAAAGCCATTATATATATATACATATATATGTATGTATATATATATGTATATATATATATATGCTGCTCTCCCTAGCGTGTTCTCTCCAATGGCGTCCAGCGTAGTCGCCGCAGCCACCCTTTGCAATCTCTGTCAGTCCTGCCACCCATCTCCCTTCAATGGCATCTTCATCCGCCGCAGATCCAACACCACCGGTCACAGCCCCCGTCGCTATGCCTTCACCAAAATGTTCCTTCGCTTCATTGTTCCACCCATCAGCACCAATCAAACCTAAAGAAATCCAAAAATACAAGGGCAGTCCAATGATCTCCTTCACTGATGATGAAATTCAATCGCTAGCAGCCCCATATCGGTTCACCCTAGTGGGTACTTTTTGGTAGGCCGCCCACCCTTAGCAATGATTCGTTCCACCATTGATAAAATCGGCTTTGCAGGATCAGTAAAGGTGGGACTTTTAGATTCCACACACATTGTTCTTCATTTTGATCAAGAACAAGATTACATCCGCTGCTTCGCTCGTAAAGGCTGGATCATCTCTGGCAAGCAGATGAGAATAACGAAATGGACACCGGATTACAACCCAACGATCAAAGTGTTAATTGTTCCAATATGGGTCTCATTCCCGGGTCTTCCCTTGCACATGCATCGTAAAGATGCTCTCTTTCAAGTAGCAGCCATGTTGGGAGCACTCCTAAAGCTAGATACTGCCACCGCCACAATGATTCGCCCATCGGTTTCCCGAGTGTGCATTGAACTGGACGTATCCAAAGAGCTACCCCGTCGAGTATTCATCCAAACATCATCATGGCTTATAATGCAAAATGTAGAATATGAGGATTTGCCAAAATATTGTGAAACATGCTTTCGTTTGGGACATACAGCAGCTGAGTGTGGCGAAAACCCTAGTTAGAATACCACTGTTAACAAGCCTCCGGAGCCTTCCAAGCAAATTCTAACAGAAAAACCTAAAAAGCAGCGTTGGACACCGAAAAAGCTGGGACCTTTTCTTGATCCGCCGTAAAATGAAGAACCTAATCCGCAAGAAGATAATGAGCTGCTGCAATCGCAGGCCATGGCAGCGCTGTATGATACACTGATCCCGCCATCCCCAGACATGGCAGCCGCTGCAGAAATTTCAGATATCCAAGACATCTCCAGGCTAAAAGGAGTGGATGATTATATAGTGGGTGATATCCCAGAAAAAATATTGTCCGCCTCCCATTCGGATAATGAATTAAAGCCCCTAGAGCAGGGGGCTAGACTCGATGATTTGGATCAAAGCTGTGTAGCGAACATAAGTCATATTTTGGAAGCCACATATGTTGATACTCAGTCGGTGGAAAGTGAGCAAATTATCCCACCTGATCCACAGCCCTCGCAAGGTCCAAGAATTTTACGACGGAATCCAGACAAACCAATGTCCCCACGTCTAACAAGGTTACGTGTTTCCCACCTCTCTAACTCTTCTGATGATATTTAGTAATGAAGATACTCTTATGGAATATTCGTGGTATTCGTACATCATTCAATCGATTGTTGTCAATATCATGTAAATATAATGTGCATGCTTTATTAATCATCGAACCAAAACTACGACCATCAGCATTATTGTCTTTTCAATTGCAACTGGGTTTTTCTAAATCTAAGTCGGTGTGTAATGATCAAATATGGTATTTTTGGAAGGAATCAATCTTAAGTTATGAAGCATATCAGCTTGGACACCAACATCATTGAATCAAATTTCAGTGGCTTGCAACAGGAGAAAAGTTGTTCAGTCCAACACCTGGAACCCCTCAACTTGTTCAGTCCTGAGTCTGTCTCAAATAAGTTGTAGGTTCCCATTCAGTTTATGTGCCTCTTTAACTTGGTCAACTAGAGTCGGTGTAATAATCAGTGCAGCCAAAACATTCGATGTGGAGTCAACAATGTCCAAGTCAAATTCTTCAATCTCCCTCTCTAGTGAAGTTTGTCTTGAGTGACTCGACTTCCTACTCAGTGCATCAGCCACCCTGTTTGCCTTTCACATATGGTATTTGATGGTCAAACCGCAATCCTTGATTAGCTCCAACCATCTCTTCTATCTCATATTCAACTCGTTCTGTGTGAATATATATTTGAGACTCTTGTAGTTAGTATAGACCTCACACCTTTCTCCATAAAGATAGTGTCACCATATATTTGGTGCGAACACTACTCCGGGAAGCTCCATGTCATGAGTGAGGTAATTCTGTTCATACGGCTTCAACCGCCTTGATACGTAGGCAATTACTTGTCCACTTTGCATCATTGCGCATCCTTAATACAAATGTTAGGCCACAATTCATATGTACTTAATCATTGAAATGAAATTAATATACATATACCTAGGCTATTCTTTGAGGCGTCACTTTATATCGCGAAACCTTCAGTGTCGAAGGGTTGTGCCAATACTGGTGCATTCGTCAACCTCTTCTTCAATTCCATGAAGCTTTACTCACACTCAGAGGTCCACTAGAACGTCGTCTTTTCTACATTACTTTGCTCGGTGAAGTAACAATCGTCGGGAATCCTTCAACAATCTTGCTGTAATAACCAGCAAGGCCCAAGAAGCTTCTCACCTCAGTAACATTAGTGGTTCTCGGCCACTCGATAATCGCTTCGATCTTCTTTGGATCCATTGAGATACCTTCTTCTTGAAATTATGTGACCCAGTAATGTCATGCCACTCAGCCAGATCTCACATTTGTTAAACTTTGCATATAGCTTTTTCTTCCTCAGAATCTCTAGCACTTCTCGCAAATGTCCAGCGTGAGTCTGCTCGCTCGGTGAATATATCAAGATGTCATCGATGAACACCTCCACAAACTTGTCCAACTGCTCCCTGAAAACTATGTTCATCAAATCCATGAAAGCTACTGAGGCATTCATTAATCCAAAAGGCATTACCAAAAACTCATAATGCCCATATCTCTTGCGAAATGCAGTCTTCACAATGTCCTCTGCCTTAGCCCTTCAACTGATGATATCTTGATCTGAGATCAATCTTTGTGAACACCTTTACACCCTACACATACACGCGCATGTTGTTCACACTTATAACTGTGTAAAGTATGAGTTCTTGAATATAACAAGCAGTTACTTGCCTTCAGCTGACCGAACAAGTCGTCGATCCTCGAAAAGCGGCTATTTATTCTTGATCATGAACTTATTCAGCTCACAATAGTCTATGCATAACCATCTTTCTTCTTCACAAATAACACTGATGCTTCCTACAATGAAACACTGGGTCTGATAAATTTTTTATCTAGCAGCTCCTGCAACTGCTCTTTGTGGAAATAGGGAGCTTTATTCATTCAAACAAATGTGTACACGCGATTGTCTTATCACTAAGAATGTAAAGTGGTGCTGCTACTTGCTCTAGTACTGTACATAAGATTATTTACAAAATCTTGATATCTTATGCGACTAGATGTCTCCCTATACACTTGGATCGGTGGCGGTAGACTCGCAATATTCCCATGGACCAACTAATTTCTTAATTACCAAATACTTGATACCGTCTCCCGGAACACATATCTCCAATCCCATGTTGTCGCATCTTTTCCCATTGACAATTTAGGTTCTGCATAACCCAATTAATTGGGCTATTCGACTGTAGGAACATTGCCCATGCCGACGGTCGTAGTTGATATCTCCATACCTGTTTTGCCAGCTATAGTCCCGGAGTACATATAAGGTATCATCATCATGTTGTCTACATACCATACATAGGCTATGATCCACTATATGGCGCTGTCGCAGGAAGGAATTTGTGGGTAGGGAATTATGACAAATCTGCCACAATAGCATATTATATCTTCCAGGTCCTCGCATGGCCTAAATACTTTCCCATAATGGCTGTGCTGGTTGGGCTATCTCCGTACTCAAGCGATATGCACTTCGAAAATCAATATTTCCCAGATGTGGTGGTTGTCCATCGAGGCTGAGGTGTATGCCCATCACCTTGTTCTGTCGTCCCCTCCAGTCCTTCCAAGATTATTGGAAGAGAACTTTGGATATGCTTCCATAGCATTGAGGTGCTGCGTATTGATTGACTACCCAGTGGATCACCGTACTTGCTACATAGCACCTTCACCCATAGTACATCATGGCAAGTAATTAGAGTCCAGGCCACTTTTGAGAGCATAGCTAGATTCATATTACGTAGCTTCTTAATGCCCAAGCCACCTTGTGATTTACGCTACATACAATTTCGCACGAGCACCAATGCATGCGCCGGATATGACCTTTTTCGCCCCAGAAAAATCTACACATCAATTTGTCAATTTCATCTAATAGCCACACTGGTATGCGAACTGTTTTCATGGCATACGTAGGGATGGACATCAAAACACTCCGAATTAGGATATATCGGGAAGCATGCGATAGTAGTCTCAGTTTCCATGCCCCAAGTCTAGCACGCACTTTATCAACCAAAAATTTATACGTCTTCCGTCCGCTACGTCCATGAATAAGTGGCACACTAAGATAGTTGCCAAAATCTGTAGTACACCGTATTCCCAGCCTCGTGAGAATGTCCAGATCAAACGTATTATGAATGTTCTTCGATAGCAGGATTTGGGATTTTTGTATACTCACGTTTTGACCGGATATGCGACAGAAGTCCATTATGATGCTCTCCACTACTTGCGTCTGGCTAGCCATAGCTTCAGCAAAAAGTAAAAGATCATCAGCAAAAACCAAGTGGGATATACGTGGTCCTTCTCGCGATGTAGGTATTGGCCGCCACCTTTGTGCCTCAACTGCTTGTTAAATCCTTCAGCTAAGCACTTCCATGCACATCAGAAATAAATATGGGGCAAGGGGATCTCCCTACCGAATGCCTCGCTGTGGCTAGAATGGTTCTAAGGCGCGTCCATTCCAAATAAGTGAAAGAGAGGCCGAGGAAATACTGAACATTATAAGCTACACTATATCGTTGCTGAAGCCGATCTTGTGGAGATGTGTTTGAGCAATGGCCATTGGACCCTGTCATAAGCTTTTTCAAGGTTCAATTTAAGTGACATGTACCTTTTCCTCCCCCTCTTGGTCCGCATGGTATGCATAAGTTCCTGCGTAATAATAATATTGTTTGAAGCTTGTCGATTTGGTATAAATGCACGCTGTGTAGGAGATATGATTTTGCCAATAATAGGCTTCAATCAGTTGGCGATAATTTTGCTGATCACTTTTACCACCATATTTGTCAATGCGATAGGTCGAAACTGCGAAGTGCGTTCCGGTGGTGATACCTTAGGAATAAGCATGATCAATGTACTATTAAGGTCGGCTGGGAAGTGTCCAGTACAGAAAGCATCCAACATGAGTGAAATCACAGAAGGCCCCACAATGTGCCAATTTCTCTGATAAAACACTGGCGGTAGTCCATCTGGTCCAGGGGCTTTATATGCCCACATTTGGAATATGGCAGTTTCAACCTCATGTTCTGAGACTGGGCGATTAAGCCAGCGCTGGTCATTCTCGTTAAAGGTATCAATGGGAATGTCATCATCTGTAATACAAGTATTCTGGGGAGGGCAGGAGAATAAGTTTTTATAGTGCTTAAGGATCATAGTTTCTAACCCTGCTGCACATGTAACATGTGCATCCTCATCATCTTAGAGAGAAGCTACACGCTGGTTCCGTCGCTTTGCTGCTAAAGATAGATGGAAATAGCGTCTGTTTTACTCTCCACTAGCTAACCCGTCTAAATTACTTTTTTGTTGCCAGTATACTTCCTCTTGCTTCAAAATGTTATATACTTTGCCATTAGATCCGTGTTTAGTTTAGATAGGAAGGATGATCGCTGGTATGCAAGTGTCCGTTGGATGCCAGCCATGCGGGCTAAGCATCTCCTGCGTCGCTGCTCAAGATTTCCAAACACCTCAACACGCCATTTCTCCATCCAGTTCGTGAATTCTTTAACTGTTCTAGTGTATTCCCCTATATAGTCCTCCCAGGCTGTTTGCATAAAGGATGGGAATGACTTATGCTCCATCGAACATGCTTGAAATTTAAACGGTGGCTTTAATTTTGGCCTCAAAGTATCATCCTCGCCGACGGTTACTAGCAGTGGGTTGTGGTCTGAGTGCGTGCGCGGCAAGTGAACGAGAGAGGCTGTATCAAATCGTATAGCTCAATCACCATTAACCCATACTTGATCTAGGCGCTGTTCGATTAAAGAGCGATCCACTTGTCCATTTGACCACATAAATTTCGGTCCAGAGAATGGTAGGTCCATCAACTCACAAGTATCGATCATTTGCTACATTCGTTTCGCATTTGGTCCCCCACAGGTCATCCGCCATTTTTATCCTCCCAACGCACTACCTGGTTAAAATCGCCAATCAACATCCAAGGTACAGAGATATATCTACTCATGTCTTCTACATACTTATATAATGCTTCTCTAAACCGTTCTGCCGGTGAGGCATATACAAATGATGCCACCCAAGATATTGCCGCATTCAACATTATTCCCACATTGATGATTTGAGCCATGTAAGATAGTACTTCAATAGCGGCAGTGGACTCATCCCATAGACACCATAGACCCCCAGCAAATCCTTGTGCTTCCACAGCAACAATATTAGTAAAGTATGCGCGTTTAATGATATTTCTTTCTCTAGAACTGGGTACCCTTGTCTCCATCAAAAACATAATATTCTGTGAGTGATCTCGAACAAGTCTGACAATTGCCCGAGGCATGTCGGCTAAACCGGCCCCACGGCAGTTCCATGCAAGTATTCGCATATTTAAAATAGTTGGGTTGTTCCTGCATAATCGTTGGAGGGGTCAGGGGGAATTGGATTCTTTAGCACAATATGATGCTCATCTTCTTTGTCAGCGATCATTGCTATACAATCTCTCGGATCTTCAGTATCATTGTCAGGGGGTGGGTTTTGAGGTTGTCTCCTACAGTGATGTTCAACCCCTTTGCCTGGTGGGTAAGTGGTTGAGATGCTCTTTCTGTAGGTGGAGTGTCAGTGGACATGAAGTTTCCATTTTTATGTCTGCCAACGGTTGCCAAGGGGGGTTTGATACCTCAGGGGTTCGCTAAAGGATATTATATTGCTTGGGGGTTGTGCTTTTGTGCATGTTAGTAGTGGCTGATCATTCGAGTAGTTTGTATCTTTAGACGACTTGTGTCATGCGCTTGTATTCCTTTTCCTTTGCATTCCCTCGTTTTGATTAGTTGGTCTTTAGTCGCTGCTCGAAATATTGCCAAGGGGCCACCATCTCGGATGGTTTGGAGGTTTGATGCGAGTGGAGCATTGTCTGTATAAGGGGGACTGTCTTCGTTCTCCACTGCGAGGGGAGGAAATCTGGTGCCACCAATGGACGACTCCTGTCCTCTACTTCCATTCTCTTTCCGCACTGTTCCTCTCATCTTATCCGTCTCCTCCTTGTTACCTAGGGATGGGTCAACATGTTCACGGCTTGGTGCTCTTCTTTGATGCACAGTGTTGCGCACCAACATCCAAGGGCCGAAGGGGTCGTTTGGGACATCTGTCGTCTGCCCCTGGGGCGGTTTAGGGTGAGACGTACCTTCTTCATTTTCCTGATGCACTGGGCATTCATCTGCCCGATGTCCATATTTTCCATATGTGAAACATATTTGATGTAAGCTTTCGTATTCAACCTTGATGTGCATCCCATTCAAGATCACTCCTGAAATTAATGGTTTCTGAAGGTCCATTTCGACGCAGATTCACGCATATTTGCCTCTAGATACTGTCATCGTATGAACGTCAATCTTTATTGCCTTGCCTATTTTGTTTCCAATTCTTGTCAGGATTGAATCGTTAAAAAATTCAAGGGGAAGACTTGGGAGCCTCACCCAGACTAGTGTTGCCGAGATACATCCCTGTGCAGGTAGAAAACCTAGGCGGATTTTCGATACAGTAAGATAATGGCCTTGAATTGTCCATGGGCCGTTTTCAAGGACGTGTTCATAGTCATCCGCAGTAGAGAATCTATAACGAAGTAGTCGTTCTCCATATCAATAATATCAATCCGGTGATTGAGAGTCCACATATCCGATAGACGATGGAACAGAACCCGATATGATATACTACACCCTAGCAGTTTCACAATGATCGGTCTCCTCCATGGCTTCCAAAGTTGTTTGCACTCTTCTAGCGATACTTCGATCACAATCCGCCCTGGTGTTGGGGTTTGCATGGTATGATCATCAATATTGTGTACGTTCACATGGGGCTCTTCTTCATCCTCCGATTCTCCTTCTCCACAATACCAGCCACCTTGGTGTATGCCCGTCGACGATCGTTGTAGGAGATCGGCCCAGACTTAACCAGATTGCATGGGTTGATTGGTGGGGGACGATGGATCTCTTGTTGCTCTTGAATTTCTTGTAGGATCTGAAAGGCACCACTAGAAGGGGGGGTTGAATAGTGGGTGCGGAAAATGTGGTTTTTAAAATTACTTTAAACCAAAAACCCAACTTCTGAAAACAGTTTCTGTTTTCAGGACCAATTTTAAAATGTTTTGAAAACTAGGTTGAAGGTCTTCAAAAATTCTGAAATTTGGAGAGAACTTAGCCTCAGATGTTATTAGTGTCTCCTAAAAATTTCAGATTTAAATTCAACCTTTAACCCCTTCAAAAATTGTTGGTGGTCAGATTGCGTGAATCTGCCAGAAACGGTAGACTGATTTGAAAAAATTTATTCCTATTTATACATAACTCCAAATGCTCTGAAATTTTAACCACTAACCCCTTATATGTTATATTTAAATAGGTTGAAACAGTTTTGAAAAATGCTTTTGGGAAGTTGGTAAAATACGATCAAAGTCTCAACCTTTGCAAGCCTGAAAATCAGACTGCACTAGTCTCAGAACTTTGGATGTTTGGGTGACTTATACTTGTCCAAAAGGGTGAAACTTGTGCCAAAAGAACCTTAAAACATGTGGCTATGTTTCTTGAAAGTTTCATAATTTTTGAAATCCGTTTACTATTTTTACGTGCGTGATGAAAAATGATAAACAGTGCTGAAAGTAAATGACACCAAGAATTTTATACTGGTTCGGTCCAGTCTTTGAGGAACACCTTCCTCGGTTCACACTAATCACACACACAAAGTACACCTTACCACAGGGTTGATGGAGTTACACACCAACTCCAACCTTTTACAAACCTTGTATGATGAGTACAATTCACACGAACACCACCACCTCGCAAGTCCAAGATTGATCACACCTTGATCAATATTTTACAACAATGAAAAGAATATGTGGTGGTCTATAAGAAGCCTATTCAAGTATATGAATGTAAGTACAATAGGCTATTAGAGAGAAGAAAGAAAGATGTAGAAGAAGAAAGGAATGGAAGACTCTTTTTGCACTTTTGAACTTGTGAGACTTGTCTTGCTTTTGTTTGGCTTTCTTCTCCTCTTTTTAACAATGTTGGCCGCCCCCTCTTGGGTCCTTCTCCTCTTGAAAATTATCTTCTAAGTTCTTGGGAGAATATGTTGCATCATTGTGACATGTTCTTGCTTACTTGGCACCTCCTCATTGGATGATCATTTAACTCTTGCTTACTTGGCATTCATTGATTGGTTGAACGTTGTCATTACTTGATGACTAGGAAAATCTGAGAATTCTACTAAAAACATGTGCCAAAATCACCATGGAATAATTACCATAACTTCCAAGATCATCACATAAATTAAGCAAGATAAATTTCTTATAAAAATAGGTAAAAAAATCGGCCATGAATGACAAATGCACATGCTGAAATTTCAGCATGTGTTACATACACTTTTTGTTCAAAATATTTCCTATTTAGCATTGTTTTCATTCAAGAAATCCATCTCCATTTAGTACAAGACATCTTCCTTAAATTTTGGAATAAAAATTACACATTAACAAGGCCAACATTTCGGCCATAACCATTACTACACATGCTGAAATTTTCAGCATGTGTGATATTCAAATATATCACAATTTTAATTCCATAACTTATTCAAATTACTTCCAAATTGTCTTCCAATTAATCACATGTTTCAAGATACAAAATATGGCTCATAATGGAAGAAATTTCGGCCACCACATTAGTGCACATGCTGAATTTTCAGCATGTGTCACAATTGTGACAAAATTTGAAACATTACCTTTTGTAGCTTCTTTCTTCAAGTCACCAACTTTGTATGATTGATTCTTGACCAATCAATATGCCAACAAGGCTCCACATATGCTCCATTTCAGCTGGATTAGGCGTGTATGATATGTATATACCTGTGCTGAATTTTATTTTTGCAAACTTTGTAAAATAGTGCACATTTAATAATACACACATGGCATATTCCAATCAGCCCTTAATTTAATTTTCTAGAACACTTTAAGATGTATGACATATGTAAAAAGTTTCTAGATACATGTAGTATGATGTGCCAAAAACGTTCAATGTGTTAGGCACGTAGAAAACCGAATTTTCGATGCTTATCGATTACCCGATTTTTCTCTAATTAAATTCCAACTTTTTGCACATGTTATATATATTATGTTACACATAATATACATAATATAAACTTTAATATTCAGCACTTGGCTGGTCTTAAAGTGGCGTCATTGACATGTGACAAAATTGAAATTGGAATCTCCACAATTTGGCCTTAATGTGGGGTGATTTGTGTGTGCCAACATGGAATGATTTTGTGGCTGGAATTATCATCATACCCACGAAAATTATAAAGATTTTTGAGGTGTAGGGGCTGGCCATCTATTTATGGCAAGTACGTGACACGTTGGCGAAGTTTCGGTATTCGCCCGATGCGACAATTTTTGCTTTAGAACCTTTTAACGTGTCGTATTTAATTTGTCATCACCATGACTTATATCATATGATATAAGACCTGAATATACTCATAAATATGAGTTAAGTGGTGTGACGTTAACGTACGTACGCAAAATATATAACGTGTCGGTAGTACGTTGGAATATATGTGTATGTGCCTTTTTCAAAAAATTTGAAAATGTATATATATGTATAAGATGGCGTGTATATGTGGAAAGAAGAGGAGGAGAACTTTCCTTTCTTCAACTTGTTGCCTTGGTGCCTTTTCCAAATATTGCTTCCTTTAATGAACTACTTAGTTTAATTAACTAAGTACTTCACTTAATGAACTAGTTTAGTTCATTAATTATGGCACCTGAAAATAGTTCAAACACAACAAATGTTTTCCATTTGATGTAAGCTTTAAAGCTTCATGGCTCGTTAGTACGACAACATTATATATGAACTATATAAGGCAAGTTTCATTGCAACAACGTGTCATGTCATAAAATATGTCATGCATTTCTTTGTAACACGTTATTTAAATCATGCATTTTGAAATCACTCAAACCCCTTTTTCTCAACATTTCTTCACGCTTCTGTGGATCTGGTCTATCTCTTGTGTGGATCGCTCCACCGGAGGGTTCTCCATATCCATGGTGGGTTGCAGGCCAGGCAGCGGTTGGCCGGCAGCCGTTACAGAGTTGATGTGGTGGGCGAAATTTCAGTGATTCCGTCCGAGGTTTGCAGAGTAAAGTTTCTTGTGCTCAGTTGTGCCTGCAACTGCTCTTTCAAGTCCTTTAGTTCCGCTGTTCTGTAAGGTGCTTTAGAGATCAGGTCTGCTCCTAGTATCAGATTCATCTCGAATTCTATTTCCCTGCTAGGAATCAATCTCGGTCACTCATCAAGGAAGACATCTTTAAACTTGTTCACCACTGAGATATGGTTGATAGAGGGTGATCTTGTTTAGTATTTATGGCATACACAAGAAATCCTTCGTCTCCTTTTCTGGGTACCTTGTGAGCTTGTGCTGATGTCAGATATATATTTTGAGGCAACTTCTTCAGCTTCATCTTCCCCTGGGAAGTGAACTCCTCCTTAGTGTGGTCTTTAAATACCACTCGCTTCTGACAGCAGTCGATGTGAGTATGGGATCTTGTCAACCAATCCATCTCTAGTATGATGTCAAAGTCGCTCATCTGGATTGGTATTAACACAACATTGACCGTGCGGTCCTCAACTCTAGCTCATATCTCTTATACAGATGATGCGAGATAATCACCTGATCTCCGGTTGCTAGGGCTCAGTAAGGAGTGTCTAGCCATTCAGGGAAACTCTGAAGGTTCTTGACAAACCTCTTGGCAACAAACGAGTGGCTCGGACCACTATCGAACAATATATTCGCCGGCACTTTGTTTTCTAATGTGGCACCTGTCATGTTTAAGGGCCAATTGCAAAGTTACATGGATACATATTATCAATTAAACACTTAGAATTTAAAAATGCCTGTGAAAACGCTGTTCGCACCCTGAATGTTGGTGTCCGTCATCATGTGTACTCTGGCATTAGACCATGGCCAACCTATCTATGCCTGCTGCAGGGCAGGTTTTTGGGGCAGTCTCCTTAGCTGTAGCAATCTATGTTCAGATGGCACATTTTCCAACAATTGAAGCACGCACCCGACCGCTTCCAATATTCGTCGGTATGTTGTCGGTTGCATGTCGAGCAAGTCATAATCATAGTCAACTAATTGCCCATGGGTTGTTGCTGCTGCTGCTAAGGTCACGGCTAACTTGTTTGTCCCCTTCTCGGCACCTAGACCCATCTCCAGGGTCTACCACTTGTTATCTCTTGGGACCGCTTACCTCTGTTCTCTTTATCGCGCTGCTGTATACCACTCTAAACATGGCAGCAGGTGTTCAATAGCTCTCTGAAGTCTTGGGCATTGCATTCACCACCCCGGTGCGAATGTGTGAGATTATGCCTCTCTCAAACTTCACTATCCTAAGGAGCTGGTCGCCCATGACAGATGGCACGACCTCCCTAGTACGTTAATCTAATTGGTGTACTCCGCCACTCACATGTGTTATGTCCCAGATCTTTTTAAAATATGTATATGAAGTATGTGAGAGGGGCAATGACAGTGGAGGGAAAAGAAATAAATAAGTAAATAAAATACTACCTTAATTAAATTGAATAAGTAAGTAGTTAGGAGTCAAATTTGAAAAGGATTAGCATTACCTAAACCAAACTACATCCATAAGGAAGTTTCCTAGATTTAAACACCTAATGTAATTATCCCTACCTATCTATATATATCTACCTAAACAAAAGAAGAGAAGGAAAAAATAAAAACCTACACTAACCAAATTCCCCAATCGGCAGCCCACCAGTAAAGTAAAAAAAAAAGAGTAAAATCACATTCCCCTCAAACTGAGCACACACCCAGTAGCCCCTCTCCCACACAACTCCGTTCAATTTTCGGCAGTTTTGTTTCTCTTCCGTAACCATTCGGCCATCGTTCATCTAGGAGGAGAAGAGGGATTTCCTTACCGTCAACAAATCCCTGGTTGCGATTACGATATAGTATAACAAGGAGAGGTAAGTACCCATCCCCTCTACTTAGAATTCCTACCATCAATTTTATGAAGTTTATTATATGTGTTTCATGAATGAAGTGTTGATTCAATACTAGATGGTTTATAGATATATCTATGTGTGTAGTGCGTTATGTGTACATGAATATAAAATTGGCATTATGAATTCCGATTTTTATATATGATCACGGCTTCCAAAAAAATTTCTAACTGCTGACTAACCTTAGAGGAATGAATGAAAAGTATTTGAGTATATCAAAGAGACTATCGATTAGGTTGTGATTCTCATGTTTTACATCAGCCTAAGATTTGCAATTTAGTAGATTCTACACCTATGCTTAGTACTAAAATATTAGCTGGATGATAACAATCTGTAGGAAAGTCTAGGTTGGAGTAGGGCCTCGACATGGAACTGAGAATCATATTGGAAAGAAAGAAAAAAAGAATTAATCTTCGTACCTACATGTATTTATTTTATTCTTAGAACTTATTGTCTTAGAATTTCGCATTAATTCAAGTATATAGCATCTGTACTTGGAAACTATATATATATATATATAGTTACTTATTTAGAATTTTATAGGCATATTCTCTGAAGGTATGGTGTTACCTTGGCTTATAGGTGGAGATTTTATCACATTCCTCTCTTTAGAAGAACATAAAGGAGTTGCACGGTTATCGATACGAACGTTAGCAGATTTCATGGGTTTTGTTGAGTCTTGTGGTTTCTTGGATATACCTTTTCAGGGCTCCCCATATACATGGTCGGATGGAAGGGGTTTGGGTAAGGTGTGGCGCTGATTGGATCGTTTCTTGTGTACTCCTACATATTCAGATGGGTACACGTCTCTTCTTGTTAAGCATCTTCATAGAGCTACATCGGATCACTCGCCAATTCTATTCCATTTCCAGACAGACATCTCCACAAGTCCAGCCTCTTTTCGCTATTTGGATGCATGGCACACTCATGCAGACTTTGAACAATATGTGACGGCGCAGTGGAGATCATATCCTACAGTTGGAGGAATGCATGGGTTTTATGCAAAACTGATGAAATTGAAAGCAGATTTGCGCATTTGGAACAAACAGATTTTTGGAAATATTTTCACAGAGTTACAGTTGGCTGAAGAGAATACTGTAAGTGCAGAAAAAGAATATGATGTTGCGCCTAATGAATCACATCGTACAGCATATCACTTAGCCAAAGCACAGCTGACGGCTTTACAGAAACGTGCTATGCTTTTTTGGAAACAAAAAGCTAATATTAAATGGCTTGAAGAAGGAGATGCAAATACAGCTTTCTACTATCAAACAGTGAAACAACGCAGACTAAAGCAAGCAGTTATTTCAATCAATAGGCAAGATGGTACAGTATGCGACACAGTTTAGTCCATTCAACAAGAATCGGTTTCATTTTTTGAGAGAATGTTTGCTGCAGAACCCACAGGCGATCATGAGTATTTATTGCAACATATACCCCACATATTGACTGATGAGGACAATGATCTTTTGTTAGGCATGCCATTGTTGGAGGAAGATCGGCAAGCAGTGTGGAGGTTGAGTCCCTCCAGTGCGTCGGGGCCAGACGGTTTTCTGGGATCATTTTACAGACATTTCGGGGATGTTATTCATTTGGATGTTTTGTTTGCAATACAAGAATTTTTCTTAGGCATTCGTATGCCCAAGATTATGGCAGCCTTCCTGATATGCTTAATACCAAAGGTGTCCAACCCTTCGACTTTTAGTTATTATCGCCCAATATGCTTAACTAACTTCATCTCTAAAATTGTCACACGCATTATTTCCACTCGGTTGAATGCGCTGCTACATAGGCTGATATCACCAGAACAATCGGCCTTTATGCAAGGTAGAGGTACCACTGAACAGATCCTCATGGCCAAGGAAATGGTTCACATATTGGATCGAAAGTGTAGAGGGGGCCAGGTGCTTTTTAAATCAGATATGTCAAAGGCTTTTGATCGAGAATCATGGCAATACTTGGAAGTTTTATTGCCTAAGTTTGGCTTCCATCCACGCTTTGTGCGTCTTATCATCAATAATCTTGCTGCTACTTGTTGTTATGTGATGGTTAATGGAAAGCCATGTGGTTAAACAAGGTGATCCCTTGTCTCCTCTTCTGTTCATTCTTGCTTCGGAGGGATTTTCTAGAGGCCTCAAAGCACTATTTCAATCGGGCCACATTAAAGGTTTTGCTAGTGGGCGCGTCCAGCTGGTTTCGCATCTTGGCTTTGCAGATAACTCATTGATCTTTCTTAATGGCTCTCACAGAAACTTGCAAGCTTTTAAACAATTCCTCGAGCGATATCAGCGTGCTTTGGGTCAGTTAATCAATTATCATAACAGTCAATGTGTGGTAGGTTGTGGCTTATCCTCACAAAGAGCAATCTCGGCATTGAATATGCGTCATGCAGTGCTGCCCATAAAATACTTGGGCTCTTATCTATTTAAAGGTCTTAATCGTTCTAGCTATTGTACTTCTTTGCTTGCACATTTTGATGCCCGATTGACAGGTTGGTCACAAAAGCTTTTAAGTATGGCGGGCAGAATAGCACTAATACAATCAGTACCTACGTCATTGCCACTGCATGTTATGGCGGCAGCAAGACTCCCCAAAAGTGTTCTAACTGAACTTAACAGGAAAATGTCTAACTTCTTGTGGAATTATCATCACTATTGGCGTGCGTGGGATTTGATGTGTTTCCCAAAAGCAGAAGGAGGTTTAGACTTTCGCAATTTAAATGCATTTCAAAAGGCATATGAGTGCAAATTGTGGTGGCTTTATCAAACATCTCTCTCAATGTGGGCTGTTTATGTGCGTCAGAAATATGGCCATTACGAGACTATGACGGCGCTTGTTTATGATTCTATAGACTGGAAGAGGTTGTGTCATATCAATGAATTTTGTTTGGTCCATACGCAGCAAACTCCGGATGGTTTAAATTGGAATCTAGATACCAATGGAAAATTTAGTTTGAAAAGTCCCTATAACACTTTTTGACCGCACGAAACGCAATTGCCAGTGGCCCGATACACCTGGTGGAGAGGGGTGGCTCCAGCAGCCCAGGTAATCTTATGGCGCCTTTGGTATAATGCCTTGTCTTTTGCAAATAATGTCATACGCTGGGTAGTTGCATTCCCTTCATGTTGTGCATTTTGTCGAAGTGCTGACGCAACCCAGTTGCATATTTTTTATAAGTGCCCCATCATCTGCGCCCTTTGGTTTCATTTATCTGATCTATTTGAGGGTCCATATCGTGGAAGAGCAACTATCAAAGAATATCTTCGTAGTTGGTGGTGCCAAGCCCGTCCAACTTCGACGAGAGGAAATTTGTTTGTTGTGGTGCATGTTCTTGCAATTACAGCAATATGGAAGGAGTATACTATGATAACTTTTGGTGAAGATGTTTTTTCTTTCAATAGGATTCAGGAGCGACTGCGTATGGATATTTATGTATGGTGTGCCTCAGTTTTTGGAAAGAAATTTGCTGCTTCTCTTCCACGATTAGTTGCCGTGAACTATTCGCATATTCTACGATCACGACGTGTACATATTGTTAAATGGCATTTGCCTCCAACGGGTAAATTAAAGCTGAATGTTGATGCAGCAGTGGGAAAGCACGGTGCTGCTGGAGGTGCTATACTACGTGACGATCAAGGACTTTTCATTTTTGCCATCTCTTTTTCATTGCCAATCTTATCTCCATTACATGCGGAAATGCAGGCTATGCTATGGTCGATTCTCTAGTTCATCATGGCTGGATATGTAGACATACATGTTGAAACAGATTGTTTGGCCTTGGTTGGTATGCTTAATGATTCGCCCAATGTTTCTGGATGTCTGGGCAGTGATTACACTAGGCTAAAACAATTTTCGCAATTCATGGGAGCAAGAGTGGATTATGTTCCAAGAGAGGCTAACTCACCAGCTCACTTCTTGGCTCAGCATGGTCTCATGCACCAACGAACGTCTAACATTTCTTCCTCTTTGGATCTACCATCATTGGTGTGCGGTAGCTTACTCAAAGATGTTCATACACCTCATGTTCGTTCATAGAGAGACTCTCTCATGCTACGCTTTCTATCCCGTCCGTATCATCTGGATGCCGGTGGTTGGGTATGTTTGGTTTCTCTCAAATTTGGATTTCATTAATCTAACTACAAGCTTCTTACAATTTTGTTCTTTCTGGCTGAGGTTGATGGACAATATAGACGGCCTTAGGACCATGCATTTGACATCCTTACACCGACATCATACATCAACAGTTGCCCGTGCCTGCTTGGTTACGGGCAACATGGGTACATACTTATACGATGCTTACTCTTTTATGCATTTCTTTGATAATTGTTGGATATGTAACATGCATTTCCTTGCTTCTTTGAGGACACATCCAAAACGTTCCAAGCTGCTGAGATTGAGGCCCTCACACGGATGGATATCAAAGCCGATCACAAATTTTTGGCCATGACGAAGTGTGTTGCTTCTAAATGTGGCGCTTCTGCTATATTATTTACAATTTGCTGTACACGCAATTCTTTTGTCAGTACACTCCAATTATACAAATATGTACGCTTTTTCCTTTGCCAGGTTTTTATCCACAAGGGTGGTTTTACCTGGCAAGGTTTTAATGCGGCATATCGTGTATGATTGGAGGCTGACCATCCTCATTATGCTTCATTATCTTTTTGCATATGATGATTTTACTGTACTATGGTTTTCCTCCGCCACAAGCGAGGTAGCATATTAATAATACATGCGACTTTATTTAATATATATATATATAAACAGAAAGAATTGCTCAAATGTATATATATAAATGGGTTACCATTTTAAAAGAAAATATATATACATTGCGTTTTCCGATTATAGTTATGTGTAGAATTAGGCCACATTCATTTTTAGAAAAAAAGAAATATTTAACGTGAATCATTACTAGCCGATGTGGGATGTTAAACCAATATATAGATGTGTATTGTTCTTGTGAATGGAGTTTATAGAACATTATCAGGAACAAATTGAAAGAATCTAAGCAATTCATGGGTGCTGCTTTAATTTCGGCAGAAAGGAAAACGAAAAAAATGAAAAGCTATAAACTAATTATTTTAGGCAAGTCAAATTAACCTTTGTTGTTAGGTATTGATTTTTATACTACAATTATTTAGATTCTAGCCTAGATGAGAAGTTAATTTGTCAAAAAGGTAGATGCCTCTTCCCCCCTCAAACGGGTATGATTCGTGCATGCTTTGATGGTATACTAATGTGTTTCGTTGTACGGCATCGCAATATTATATTAGAGTCAGATTCTCCCGGTTACATACATCACCTGATCGAACATCATTCGTAGCGGGGAATTATCATCTACGATTGTTGCTTACGTTAAAGCAGCAGCATCAACTTGTCTTTCATCACGTTTACAAGGAATCTAACATGGCTGCACATTATTTAGCGCAGCAGGGTATGTTAGATCCTCTGATGATTTCATACTCACGTCACACGCTTCCTCGATTAGTTCAAGGTTGCATACGCTTGGATCTGACGACAGTACATCTTCGTCCCCCTTGAGTTTTCTTGTCTTCCATATGGATTGGCTATTTTTGCTATTTTCTGCCTGTATCCTAAGGGATGCACGCAGGCTCGGTATGTCTGCATTATTTTTTTAGAAAAAAAAAGAAATATTTAACGTGAATCATTACTATCCGATGTGGGATGTTAAACAAATATATAGATGTGTACTGTTCTTGTGAATGGAATTTATAGAACATTCTCAAGAACAAATTGAAAGAATCTAAGCAATTCATGGGTTCTGCTTTAATATCGGCACAAAGGAAAAAGGAAAAAAATGAAAAGCTATGAACTAATTATTTTAAGTAAGTCAAATTAACCTTTATTATTAGGTATTGATGTTTATACTACAATTGTTTAGATTCTAGCCTAGAAGAGAAGGAAGTTAATTCGTTAAAAAGGTAGGTGCCTCTTCCCCCCTCAAACGGGTATGGTTCATGCATGCTTTGATGGTATACTAATATGTTTCGTTGTTTTTATTTTTTTAAGTTATAAATTTTGTATATGTTGGAAAGCATGAGATATATTGTTTATGGCTACTATGTGCATGTATATGTGTGAATTTGGTGGTAAGATTGAATCGGATTAAAAAAATACCCTTAAAGAATTGGGAAAAAAGGGGGAACTTTTGTACTAGAAGCCTTTAAAAAGTTGTGTTTTGACCTTAAAATAGGATCCTATAAACTAGAAATAGGAGAAAATGGGGGTTGGAATCGAAAACAAATCACAGCGTGCGTTGCCACTGGTGGAACAGCCATTAAATAAAAAAATTAAATTAAGGCAAAAAACAGGCCGGCCAGCGGGTTGGACCGAAGGCAGCCCATTAACTTATCAAAAAAATGTATCGGGTCTGGCAGATCAGACCAAAAAAATATAATTAAATACCAGTAAAATTCAAATAAATTCCAGAAAACATAAAAGGTTGAAATTAATTTATTTCCACTTAATTTTTGAACTTTGGTAAATTTAAGAAATTAAAAATAAGTAGTATTAAATAGAATTAAATAAGGGAGAAATAAGGAAAATTAGTAGAACATTCTAGAAAAATTAATACAAGCTAAGGAAAAATAAGGGTGATGATAAATAACAACTTTCTAATATTCAAAAAATTTACAAAACCAAATATTGAGTGTCGGAGATGGTGAGGATGGGTGTACGGGCCATAGGCAACTTTGTTGTTGCATTCATGGCACGTGCATTGCATTTGGAGTGGGTTGAGATGTACGGGTCTCAGACGCTCGAGTGGAATGGATCATGGTGTACGGGCCATGGACACTCGGTCATGGTGGATCATGGTGTACAGGCCATGGGCATCAGTCAAGGTGGATCATGGTGTTCGGGCCACGGGCATCGGTCAGGGTGGATTATAGTGTATGAGCTACAGGCATCCAGTCAATCCCGGGATCATGCATTGCATATAGGTCTAGGGGCATGTTGCATGACATGATTTTTGTTGCGTGTAACACGTGGATGGAGCATGCATCATGTAATTGCGCATTCTTATGTGGAGTGCTTTACTTACCGCATTTACTTTATCATATGCATGTTGTATCGTATTTATGTGCTATGTGGTTATATCATTCTGGTATGCACGTTTTGTATTGGTTTGAGGTGGGCATCTACTGGGTGATCTCTGCCACTCATCCCTACTTCCCAGGTGAGCCTGATGAGGACTACGAGTACATCTTTGTTGAGGATGGGACGAACAAAGCTGAGTGGGCCAGTTGATAGATGCATCTAGGATACAGGGGGACTTTGTAGCTGATTGTTTCTTATTTACGGTTTGAAGATTTTCACAGATTTCTTAGTACTTTTATTATCAGAGTTTTTATTCAGTATTGTAATGACGATTGTTTGAGTTTAAATTTAAGTTATGAATTACGTTTCCGCGAGAAAAAAAATTTCTACGTCATTTCTGACATGTAAGAGATTGATTCAACACTATGTATTCTCCTTAGTGAGATACGACGGGTGCACTGTTTCTGATTCTAAGGCACGGGAGCGGGGTGCTACACATGCCTACCCCCTGTCTCAGCGACTAAAAGGCCCCTATCTTCTACAAAGTCACAGAGGGCCGGATGTAAAACATTAGGAACTCCTCCCTGAATCTCGCGCAACTGATCAGCTGTGGTAGATCCATTACCGTGTTGGTTCACCACTTATTAGACTCTCCAATCGAAAATGGCCAGATCACTATGGTCTTAACCTCTTTCAGCATCTGTAATAATGTGAAGTTGTGCTTCATTTCGCTCGACCACCTGTCGGTGTCATCTGGGTTGAATCCTGCGGCAAACATCATAACATGTACCCGCTTTATCTCTCCATAGTAATACCAGGTCCCAGGCTGCTGCTGCAGTGGAACAGCCCGACTAACTGCCTGCTTGATTTGCAGTAACGCATCCACTAGCGCTTGCGGTAGGGCACTCTGGTACTGAATCTGTGTTCTGTTCCCATTGCCGTTATGCGCTCTTCTAGGCGGTATTACTGTAGTATTGCAATTTAAAGAATCAATTATAAATATTTCAAATACTTAAGGACCTCACGGTGATAGGAGCTAAGGGGCATATAGAAGGTGCAATCAAAACTTAAATAACACAAGTAACCAAAATCACTAGTATATTCTAGGTATCCATATCCTCAACCGATCATCTCTTAAGTCTAAGTTCATTACTTATTTCTAAGAACGATGCTTAAGTATAAAATCATCACTTATGTTCAGATCATCATTTAGTTCTAAGATCATGGCCTAAATCTACGTTTACACCGTAGATGTTACGATCCCCTCCCCGTACTAGGCAAAAAAAATCGCACCAATGTATGAAGATATGTACCGCATTGTTGTATAGATATATCTTAAGTGAATACCTTAACAAAATTAAGTCCATATTTAGGTTACAATTAATAATTTATTTATTTATATAATGTATATATACATTTACACCCTTATGTCACGACTTCTATTAAAAAGAAAATTAACCAAATTGGAACTTATACACACACACACACATATATATTTTTTAGATAAGGACGGATGGTACTGTCCGTAGATTTTATTAATAATAAAGATCCCTCACTTGTGGCGGAAGAATACCATGGTTACATATAATGTGGGAGACTCTCCCATTAAAATGCATATAAAAGAATACACGTAGATTTTATGTTGCCTTACACCCTATGTTTTTCTTTGTGTGTTAGTTTTCAAGCATATAGTTTTGGTGTATGATAGAGCATGTTTGTGTTGGATTAACTATCAAAAGTCAATGACTCTTGCTTTATGTTTTGATCACATATACATCATGATTTTCATGGCATAAAGTGAGCATAAAAATCATAAGACAAGTAACGAAGAAAACAATTAAAAAGTGAAGCCTTCTGAGGGGTGTCTACCCCATAGCTTTAGGGGTGGGGTGTGACACCTCATTTGATTCAAATCTAGGATATATGAATTATGTGTGCTATGTGAAAATTTTTGTTATGTTACATACGTTATAGGCTATGTGCTTAGGTTATGTTTTTATGATAGGTTTGGATGCTATGATATTGTTAATGATTTCGCTATGATTTTAGGATGAAGTTGCAAGGTTGATTTCAAGAATTGGATAAATGTGAAATTGGCCCAAATAGGGGCTGTTTGGGTGCCTTGTCACGAGCCAGAAGAAAAGGGGCAAAATAGATTTTATGATTTATACGGTACACACGATGCAATAAATTATGCGATTCATCAAGCATAAGTTTAATACATCAAAGGGAACTAAACGAACACTTAACACCATATGAAACCATGATTAAAGTATTTTGTATCACATTCCATGTTTTCAAAGAAAAGCCAAGTTTTCAAGTTTACAAATTAAGAGAATTCCTGTTTACGTCTAGTATGATGTCTTGAAATAAAATCTATGTTTTCCATGTCATGTTATGAAATTCATTTTTAAAAGAAAGTTAAGGCCACGTAATGAACCTATCAACGAGACGAACAATTCCAAGACATGCTATGTTTTTCTTCTATTTTATGATCGCGTCGTGTAAGACATATTGGCAGCCGGCATGACACCAGGACCGGGGTAGTTGGTGTCATGCACATATATTATGATTTGATTTGTTATGTTTATGTTTATGAGCCTAGTGTAACACCTAAGTTAGACCCAAGGGATCTCGAGTATTACGGTCAATTTTAGTGATATGTACATATGATCTAATACCTTGGTTGGACCAAAGGAAGTCATATTTGTACATATGACTATATGGGACTCATTTCATATATCGTGTACATATGACTATATGGAAGTCATTTCGTATATCGTTGATATCGTTCTTACGTGGAGATGGCCATCATATGTCATGTTTCACATGTCAAAGCAAACTCATGTCATGCATTTTTAAAGATCATGTTTTATGAAGTTTTCTAGTTCATGATTAAAGATGACGGTTAACCTCATAATAAAATAATATTGATCTCTTAAAGAGTAAATAAGAAGATGATTATGTTATAAAAGATATTTAAGGAAATATGGAAACTTTGATGTTAGTATAGGTCATGAATCATAAGCTAAGAATGGACATGTTTCGATGGAACTCTTAAGGCTGTAGGTAGAATAGACGTTTTGCTTCTTAATTGATGATATTATGAATGTCTTGTATTTATTTATGTGCTTGTTATATATAAATGTGTGATGCTAATTATTTTTAAAATTGATACATGTATTTTATTTATGCTTTTATTTATTTTTTCCTATCGTGTCTCATGTTGATTGATTAGGCATGGCGGATCCAAGGGTTGTACTTACTTGGTGATTTATTTATCGCCTAACTGTTTTATTTATAAAAACTTACAGAGGACAAGACTTGTGAGGTAGAGTACATTGATGACGAGGCTAGAGTAGAGTACTCGTGATTGAGCGATGTAGGCCTCAGGATGATGACTGCTTTCACTTTTGATGTTTTGTATCATGGACTTCTGGATTTCTTTGGACTGTTGTGTACTTTATTTCAGATAATGTCAGATGTTTGATCCTTTTATGTTTAAGTTTTTATGCTTCTGCTATACCGATCCACGTCTTGTATGAGATGTGTTCATGAATGGTATCGATGCCTTGTGCTTCTTGTAGTAGAGTACGGCGGGTGTATTATTCCGTAGACATAGTCTGGGATGGGGTGCTACAGGTGGTATCAGAGCCGAGGCTCTAGATCCACGGTGGAAGCATAACTTGAACAAGGCCTTAGAACCTAAGTTATGATCTTAGACATAATTATGATCATAGTCTCAATGTTTTGGCCTTAGTTTAGAAAACTTAGAATGGATGTTAGGGAGCCCACCTTCTGATGAGCGCTGCCCTCGAGTAAGTATTAGATCAAACACCTAGTTAACCAGTCTTCATTATGACCTTTTCACAAACATATGTGAACCCTAAATAATCTTCCTATGACTCGAACTGGTAATAAGAAACCATTTCCTCCCTTAACTATTCAGCACACTCTAAACAAATTTGGATATAAGAGACTTAAGCGATAAGTAACAACTTTCATAGGAAGTTTCTTTATAAATACATATACTTATGGTCTTTTAAATCAATTTGCATGTTTTAATAGGATGTCTGGCCAACCTCGTGGGAGACCGTGTAGAGATAGACCCATGCAGCTGCCTCTGCAGGAGTAGGTACCTTCACCACCTCTAGAGCAGGTACCACCATATCAGCAGTACGCACCGCCACCGCAGGCTCATGCACCCGGAGGCTATGCACCATGAGATCATGTACTCGAGGTCTTTTCACAAGCAGATATCGTCTAGGTGGTGGTTCAGACATTGATCCAGATGTGCCAGACAGATCTTAATAATCAGGCTGCACCTTTGCCCTCACAACCACCACAGCATGATATCGTTTCTATTTCGAGGCACTGAAGTGAGCTCGAGTTCCACTTTTGAGGGTGGGCCTGACCCGGACGAGGCATAGAAATGGTTGGATGAGACATAAAATTGCTTTGAGCTGATTCATGTGCCATACGAGATAAGGCAGAAGTGGTTCGACCTTTTCTTATCGGAGAGGCTGACCAGTAGTGGAAGACTAATATATAATCTCTGCTGAGACCGGTTGTGTGGGCTCATTTTCTTGAGGAATTCAACAAGTTCTATATTCTTCCATTAGTGGCCGTGTAAAAGATTAGTGCTTTTGAGCTACTTAAGCAGGGCTCAGGGATGACTGCATCCGAGTATGCTAATCATTTCATGGCCCTCAGCAGATATGTGCCTTCTACCATGAATGATGAAAAATTAAAGATTATCAAGTTTGAGCGCGGCATGAACTCATGCTTGCGGACATGGATTGTGAATGCAAAGCCCAAGAATTTTTGTGAGATGTTGGATGACTGCTACCACATAAAGAGACACCTTACGAGACGTGATGAGGAAGCTCAGGGGAAGAGACTCGGAGATTTCAGTGGTGATGGATCAGGTCAGAGTGCTAAGATTGTAAGAAAGGACATCAGCCATACCTATCAGTGACCTCAGCTTCATCCCTAATGCCGAGCGCAACCTCTGCTTGAGCCGCCTCTTTCGCAGCCACCGCACCCACAACCTTAGCTAGCCATTCGTTGCCTATCCTACCTGCCAGAAGCAGCACACTAGCAAGTGTCATCTAAGATCCGATGCATGTTTCAGCTGTGGAAAGACAGACCATATGATTAGGATGGCCCAGAGCGAAGGAATGAGCCTTCAAAAAATGCTCCCCAGCAAAGGGATCATCCGTAGGCTAACACCTGAGTTTATGTTATGACAGATGCTGAGGTGGAGGAGACACCTGATGTTGTGAAGGTATGTTTAAATATGCAAATTAAACATTGTAGTTACATGCCTGTTTGAAAACTTTGTGATTGAACTGTAAATCATTTCAGGTGCGATATTAGTTAATAATATACCCGCAAACGTATTTTCTGACAGTGGCGCAAGCCACTCTTTCGTTTCTAAGAGGTTCACTAAGAACCTTAGCAGTTTCCCTACATGACTGGACACGCCCTATCGCGTGCAAGCAGCTGGTGATTAGGTTATGATATCCCATCATCTATATAGGGATTGTGAACTAGGGATAGAAGGGCAGAAGTTCGACGCTATGTTGTTTCTGATTCAGATGGGAGACTTTGATATTATCTTGGGCATGAGGTGGTTATTCAAAAATAATGCTCATATCGATTGTCGGGGGAAGCGAGTAGTGATCAAGAACTCGAGCCGAGAAGAAGTGGTGTACCAGGAAAATTCAAAATTGAAAAAGGTCCCAAAAAATGTGTATCTTACAGCAGCCCAGGCATGCCGAGATTTAAGGAAAGGAGATGTTGTATCCTCATGTATGCTTTAAATGCTGAAAAGGAATTACCTCCTCTTGGTAGCATTCTGGTGGTCGGAAAATTTCCAGATTTTTTCCAGATGATCTACCTTGCTTACCTACCGGATGGCCCCAGCTGAATTGAAAAATTGAAGGTGCAACTGCAAGAACTAATCGATAAGAAGTTTATTTTCCCCAATGTTTCACCTTGGGGTGCTCCGGTGCTTTTCGTAAATAACAAAAGATGGCAGCATAAGGTTATGTATTGATTATTGAGAACTGAACCAAATAACCATCAAGAATAAATACCCACTATCTAGGATCGATGACTTGTTCTATCAGTTTAGGGTAAGAGTTTTAATTTTCATACACTGTAAAATTATCCATGTTGTTGCAATCAAGAATGAAAACCTTTGTTTGAAGGGTGCTAAATTATTCAATAAGATTAATATCTGTTCTGGGTATCATCAGCTTTAGGTCAAAGCAGAGGATGTCGCTAAGACCGCTTTTCGGACCCGATATGGTCATTATGAGTTCCTGGTGATGCTATTCGGGTTGATTAATGCCCTTGCAACATTCATGGACCTAATGAATATTGTCTCATAAGACCAGTTGGACAAGTTTGTAGTTGAATTTATTGATGAATCCTGTTATATTCGCCTGATGAAGGAACTCATGCTAAACACCTGAGGATTGTCTGAGCATACTGCGACATAAAAATCCCTACGCCAAATTCCGTAAGTGCGAATTCTGGCTCCGCAGTGTGTCATTTATGGGCCATGTAATCTCTAAGGAAAGAATATCTATGGATACTAAGAAGATAGAATCAATAACAAAATGACTTCAACCAACCAATGTAACTGAAGTCATAAGCTTTTTGGGACCTGCCGTATATTATTGAAAGTTCATCGAAAGGTTTTCTCGAATTGCGGTTCCACTGACTCAATTGACTCAACAGAAAACCAAGTTCAAGTGGACTTCTAACTGTGAGCAAAGCTTTTCCGAGCTTAAAAAGAGGTTGACTTCAACCCAGTTTTTGAGCAAGTTGTCCCTGGCGAAGGATTCATTATATACAGTGATACGTCCAGAAATGGACTAGGTAATGAAATACCCACTTTGATGTATTTAAAATTTTCTTTACTGTATACTTGCATTAACCCCTCTCTTTTAGGTTGTGTTTTGATGCAAAATGATAGGATGATTGCTTATGTTTCGAAGCAGTTGAAACCATATGAGCAGAATTACCCAACTCATGATTTGGATGGCGGCAGTTGTGTTCGCTTTAAAAATCTAGAGACATTATCTGTACGGAGAAAGATGCGAGGTGTATACAGACCACAAGAGCTTGAGATATATGTTCACCCAGAAGGAGTTGAATACGCGGCAATGCAGATGGTTGGAACTAATCAATGACTACGACCTCGATATTCATTATCATCTAGGAAAAGCAAACAAAGTAGCAGATGCATTAAGTAGGAAATCAAGTCATGCAAGGCATTCCTGCTGGAGAAAGAGATGAAAGAATTCGAATAAGATATGGTTGATTCCATCGCAAATATCCTGGCTACCTTGATGATTACACCTACGCTAATATACAGAATAAATGATGTCCAGAAAGAAGATGCTGAGTTGACAAAAATCTTGGAAAAGATAAGAAGGAACTAGTGGCCGATTTTCAAGTTTAGAATGATGATAGTCTCTGGTTTTGAGAAAGGATGTGTACCGAATGTCGATGCACTCAAGAAAGGGATCTTAAAATAGGCCCACAACTCAGGACTATCGATCCATCTGGGAGATACCAAAATATATCAGGATTTGAAAAGAAACTATTGGTGGAGCAAAATGAAGCGTCAGATTGCATAATTCATGGGGCGATATTTGGTGTGTCAACAGGTTAAGACGGAACATCAGGGACCTGCCGGTCTTCAACAACCATTAAAAATCCCAGAATGGAAATGGGAAAGCATCACCATGGATTTTGTGACTGGACTCCCTAAAAATCGGAGTGGCAATGATACGATATGGGTAGTGGTCGACCAACTTACCAAATCAGCCCACTTCCTACCCATGTCTATTCAGGCGCCAATGGATAAATTGGTGAGCTTGTATATGAAAATATTGTGAGTCTACATGGCGTGTCGGTAAGTATTGTATGTGATAGAGATCCTCGCTTAATGGCACGATCTGGAAAGATTACCAGCAGGCAATGGGGACTGAAATTAGGATGATTACATCTTTCCATCCTCAGACTGAGGGGCAATCTGAGCGAACTATTCAGACTTTGAACAATATGCTGCATGCTTGTGCGATTGACTTCTCGTACAACAACAGTTCCCATAGTTCGATCAGGATGGCAGCGTTTGAAGTATTATATGGGCAAAAATGTGGATCACCTCTTTATTGGGATGAGGTGGGTGAAAGAGCCATCATCGGACCATAATTAGTTGAGCATACCTTAGAGAAGGTCAAGGTGATCCATGAGAGGTTGAAGGACGGCCACGATCCTAGAAAAAGTTGGGCAGATGCTAAGCAGAGACCGATTGAGTTTGATATTGGGTTTGAAGGTCTACTTACGGGTTTCGCTGACCAAAGGGGTGATGAGATTTGGAGTTGAAGAGAAAATAAGTCCCCGCTTCATCAGACCCCTCGAGATTTTAGTGAGAATCGGAGTTCTAGCATATCGATTGACATTGGCTCCTTCGCTATCGTAGAAGCATGACGTGTTCCATGTATCTCAACTGCGATGGTATGTTCACGATCCGAGTCATATTATAGAGGAGTAGTCAGTAATAATCCGAGACGATGCTACTTATGGCAAGGTCCTAGTTTGGATCATTAACCGAAAAAAGCAAGTGTTGAGGCGACGGTCGATTCCGTTCGTGAGGGTATAATGGAGCCATCATTCTGAACTTGAAGCGACATGGGAGCCGGAGCAGAAAATAAAAGAACAATACCCTCAGCTCTTCATATAAGCTACGTAAGTTTCGAGGACGAAACTTTATGTAAGGGAGGAGAATGTTATGACCCGCTCCCCGTACCAAGCGAAATAAATCGCATCGTTGTGTGAAGATATGTACCACATTGTTTTATAGATATATGTTAAGTACATACCTTAACCAAATTAAGTCCATAGTTAGGTTACAACTAAAAATTTATTTATTTATATAATGTATATATACATATATACCCTTATGTCACAACTTTTATTAGAAAGAAAATTAACCAAATCAAAACATTATATATACATATATATATGGAAATTATGCTTTTTTGTTTTTAAGTTAGGAGGAGCGGTACGGTCCGGTATTTTTATTAATAAAAGCACTCACTTATGGCGGAGGAATACCATGGTTACATCAGATGAAAAAAAGGAAAAGGGAGACTCTCCCAAAAATAAGGAAATGTAAATCATGTACAAAATGGAAGAAGAGATCCTGCACTATGTCCAAAATAAGAAGATGATCGCAGACGTGTTGAAGCAGACGTGATGGAATATCCACAGAGTTTGAAGTTGACACATAGCACTCGCCGCCAGCCAGTCAAAATGCGAAAATAAGCAGTGATAAAATTCGATATAGAAAAACAAACAATAGGCCAATGGAAAAGAAAAAAACATACTGCAGTTGTCCATATCATTTTGATACAGGCAGCACATTAGTAGAGAAGGCCAGAACGCTCGAGTTAGAGTGGGTGCAAATCAGAACGCCACATAAGCAGGAATGCACAAGAGCCAGAATGCAGATGCTCCGACGAAAAAGAGAACAAAGTAACCATGGGATATATAGATGAAGAAAGAAAATATGGAGAAAGTAGAGTCCATACCGGGGTTGCCTGTATCAATGTGATACATGCAACGATAGTGGAAGCAAGGCCAATGTTCGAGTCCTCAATTCGATGCGCGCATGGCATAAGTAGTGGTGTCCGTTAAATTAATAACCACGGGCAGCAAAAAGAAGCGATTCATGCGAAGTGAAAACAGCCGTCTGAGGAAAAAGACGTGCATGCTGTGCTAAGTGATGTGCCACCATATTAATCTCACGTTGAATATGAGATATTATGCTACCCGTTAGTAGCAAAAGAGACGTCAAGCACGTGTACTCCACCAAGGAATCAAGGAAAGGATCACCTACCAATGTGACTTAAATGCAGTATGATTCAACTAATATATTCCGATGCCACTGGCCAAAGTATAATAAGCTAAAAAATGCTGCCTGAATCTCTGCATGAACTGGGGGTAAGCATGGCAAGGTGAAATAAATAGCCCCCCAACATGTGGCCAGTATGGTCATGAAGTATAGCACCCGCTGAAGCCAAACGCCTACCGGCGGAGGCGTCAACATTAAGCTTTAATTTTCCCATAGGAGGAAGCTACCATTTTAGGATCCAGTGCCTCTGAACCTTTAAGTGCGGGGAAGTCCCTGTTGAACGAGGGTCGGTAGAATGGTGGCCAATTTAGTTCCTGATAAAGTTGACGCCCAAAAATAACACGAATGCCGAGACATTGCATAAAGGGACTGAACCGAAAGATTGGCCAAACCATAACAGTGATTAGTGTATATGGAAATTATATATATATATATATATATATATATGTATATATATATGTATATATATATATATGTATATATATATATATATATGGATTTTCTTAGACCTTGTGTATTTCCTATTCTACCCTCCAAACCCTCCCCAAAACTGCCCCCCTCCCCTTGAGACACCCCAAGATTTTATTTATTTCATTCCTCTCTCCAAGCATGCTAAACATGTAAGACAACCCCTTACATGCATTAGTTTGTCATCTTACAAAAGCTTCACCCCACATGACTTCATTTTCATGCTTGTAAGACATCTTCCATTAGGCATAATCATGTCCTTCTTTTGTCATTTCAAGCCAATTCCCTCAAGGAAGCCACATGCACCTCTCCTCTTCCTTGTCCTAGCCGTTTTTAAGGGAGGAGGGAAGGAAAACAAATTTTGTATCACAATCGCTTTTCCACCACATCATCATACAACAAACTTCCAAGATCTCTCTCTTTCTCCCAAATTCACCTTAAGACAACTCCATCTCTCGTTTGAAGCCTCAAGGCCATGCCCCTTAGAGGTAAAGGAGGAAAAAATTCTTCAAGTCTAGAAGAGAAATGATAAACAAGAAGCTAACAACTTCTTGAACTATCTAGTGTATGTTTAGATTAAATGTTCTTCAAGGATCCTTTCTTCAAGAAGATTGCATTATCCATCTTTTTACATTCCAAAACCGTGTTCCATGTAGACCAAAAAAGGGTGAAGAAAACTCTTCAGGGTCGGAGCAAATAGACAACTAATCAAGCACATAATCTAAATCAAGGAAAAGGTTAGATTTCTTTTAGAAACCTTTTTAGAATCCTTATGTCTCATATTTCTTAGGCTTGAATCTCTCCCTCACCCACTCCATGTCAAAACCGTACCCCCTAGGTGAAGTGGAGGGTTGACATCTTCAAGTGTAGTCCAAGAACAAGCTCATTTCCAAGAAACTTCAATCACTTAAGTTCAAATTAAGGCTCATAAGGCAAGTCCTATACTTAGATCAATCATGTCATTTTTGAAAGTTATGAAATTATGTTCATATAAAATAGGATCATTCAAGACTAGCTTCAAGTCATTTTCTTATCATAATGCTATAAATATTATGGTTGCATGTGTAGTTGTATGTTAAATCTTGCATCTTATGTTATGAATTATAATTAGAGACTTGAATCTTTACCAATATGGTTATGCATGTGAAAATGTCCTTGAATTCAAGTCTCATATGTACATGTATGTGCACTACATGAACATAGTGTTGATTTTTAGTAAAAAGTTGTGTTGCATGCCATTTAAAGTAGCCTTTTTGCTCTCTTTTGAACTTACTTGCCATGAGATGATGATCTTATTAATTGACACGTTTATTTACCCATTTTGATGATTTCTTCTAAACTTGACCACCTTTGAAACAAGACATCTTGTTAATATTTAGTTCTTGAGCACTATTTTTATATGTATAATGATCATCTCTTTTCTTCAAGTTATATATGTGAAACTTATACAAAATGGGGCTGTTTTTAGCCACCCATTTGATCATAGTTTTTAACCTATTCAAAGGTGTTAACTTTTGCATTTGAAGACCAAGGTATATCTTTTGTGCTGCCTTTCACCCTATGTGTTTTCTTTGTGTGTTAGTTTTCGAGCATGTAGTTTTGGTGTATGATAGAGCATGTTTGTGTTGGATTAACTGTCACAAGTTTATGACCCTTGCTTTTTGTTTTGATCACACATAAAGTTAGCATAAAAATCATAAGACAAGTATTGAAGAAAGTAATTAAAAAGTGACACCTTTTGAGGGGTGTAGGACACCCTACCCCATGGCTTTAGGGGTGGGGTGTGACACACCTTATTTACTTCATTTAACTTCATTTCTATGATATATGAATTATGTGTGTTCTGTGAAAATTTTGGTTATGTTATATATGTTATAGGCTATGTGCTTAAGTTATGTTTTTATGATAGGTATGGATACTATGGTATTGTTAATGATTTTGCTAAGATTTTAGGATGAAGATGCAAGGTTGATTTCAAGAATTGGATAAGTGTGAAATTATCCCAAATAGGGGCTATTTGGGTGCATTAGCCGCGAGCCCAAAGAAAAAGGCAAAATGGAGATTTTATTATTTATACGATACATGCGATGCAATAAATTATGGGATTCATTAAGAATAAGTTTAATACGTCAAACGGAACTAAACAAACATATGAAACCATGAATAAAGTATTTTGCATCACATTCTATGTTTTCAAAAAAAATCCAAGTTTTCAAGTTTATGAATTAAGAGAAGTCACGTTTACGTCAAGTATGATGTTTTGAAATAAAAACTATGTTTTCCATGTCGCGTTATGAAGGTGATGTTTTTAAAAGAAAGTTAAGGCCACGTAATGAACCTAGCAACTAGACGAATGATTCCAAGGCATGCTATGTTTTTCCTCTATGTTATGATCACTCGTGTACGACATGTTGGCTGCCGGCATGATACCAGGATCGGGGTAGTGTCATAGGCATATGTTATGATTTGATATTTTGTGTTTATGTTTATGAGCCTAGTGTAACTCATGCATTAGACCCAAGGGATCTCGGGCATTACAGCCACCGTTAGTGATATGTACATATGACGTAATACCTTGGTTGGACCAAAGGAAGTCATATTTGTACATATGACTATATGGAAAATTATTTCGTATATCGTTGATATCGCTCTTACGTGGAGATGGCCATCATATGTCATGTTTCACATGGTAAAGCAAACTCATATCATGCACTTTTTAAGATCATGTTTTATGAAGTTTTTTAGTTCATGTTTTCAAGTTCATGATTAAAGATGACGATTAACCTCATAATAAAATAATATTAATCTCTGAAGGAGTAAATAAGAAGATGATTATATCATAAAAGATATTTAAGGAAATATGGAAACTTTGATGTTAGTATAGGCCATGAATTCATAAGCTAAGAATGGACATGTTTCGATGGAGCTTTTATGGGTGTAGGTAGAATACACGTTTGGCTTCTTAAATGATGATATTATAAATGTCTTGTCTTTATTGATGTGCTTGTTATATATAAATGTGTGTGATGCTGATTATTTTTAAACTTGAGACATGGTCTCATGTTGATTGATCTGGCACGGCGGATCCATATAAATGTATAGAGTGCCAAATTTTCAGGGGAACAAGAACGAAGTGCCAGGAGTAGCATATCAGATAACGTTGAGATCCTTTTAAGAAAAAATAACAAAAGAACGAGAGTGATGCTGAGATCGTTTGGAAAAACAAAAGTATGGTTGAGATATAACGTGGGTTGGGAAGATTTCCTCATTGTTTGGACATCTTATGTGGATTAAGTTAGTTGTTGTACATGTTTGCACCAATTTTACAATTCTATAAGATCTTCAAACTCGAGTCTTTGGAGTAAAAGAACTCTCAGTCAACCGTTGGACATATGGATTTTTAGTACAATCAAATCTAATGTAGGACATAATACTGCATTGGAAAATAACTGTGGACTTGCTAGGTGATTTTTTTATCGCCTAACCTTTGTATTTACAAAAAACTTGCAAAGGACAGGTTTTGTGAGGTTTATTACATCGAGAACGAGCTTAGAGGAGAGTACCCGTGACTAAGCGATGTAGGCCTCAGGATGATTCCTGATTTCTTTTTCGATGTTTTGTATCATCGACTTCTAGATTTCTTTGGACTGTTGTGTATTTTATTTCCGATAATGTCAAACGTTTGATCCTTTTATGTTTAAGTTTTTATGCTTCTGCTATACCAATCCATGTCTCCTATGAAAGGTTAAAGATCATTAGAAAATATGGCCAATGACATGTTGAGAAATATGTTTGGATAATTTTCAAAGTCATGATTTTAAGTGATGAATACTTAAAAATGTCACATATGGTGTTATAAATGAAAGAGTTGAATAAGTGAAGAAAAATGACACGATGTCTAGGGTTGTTAGAAATATTTTTTTCTAAAATGTGATAAAATAGTTGTTTTTATTTTTACATGATTTATATATGTTTATCATGTTGTTATTATGTGATTTTTATGATGATAATATCTTGTGACTTATATGCCCTCGAAGTTTCTACAACTTACCAAAAAGGGCAAAAGTGGTATTTTGAGTTTTGTAGGTACTCGACATGGTGAATATGATTCAAGAAGATATTATCATCTTATTTATTATCAAGAAGGTGTTATTATATTTAATTCTGACCATCGGGGTCATTTCTGAAGTTTTATCTCACTAGGGGCATTTTGGTCATTTTACCCCCGAAGACAGTCTCGGTATTTTTACTCAAGGAATCTCTTGAGTATCTTATTATATTCATTCTGGAGTTCATTTAATATATTCTTGAAGATTATTTGGTGGTTTTCTATTTTATTCTCTCATTTGATGATTTTATCGACGGTAGCGGGATATGTGACGGTATTCGATGTCACGTTCTATTTTCTCTTGAAGACTCTTATATATATGTTATTGGAGGTTCTTAATCATCATCTTTCTGAGATTACAAGGTGTCCTTGGTGCAAGATTCATCACAATATGTCAAGGAGAAATGGGAATTTTGATATTATATGTTGACATAATCTTGTCAACTATTATTTGTTGATTTCTCCTCAAAAATCTGAGTTGGTATACATATACACAGCCTCTAAAACGTGATTATACAGGTGGAGATGATGTTTTTCTCATTTTATGAGTTGGAGACAAGAAGACAAATCAAAAGCAAGCTAGTTGGCAACTTGAAATTTCAAATTTGAATGTAATGGAGACAAGATTATTGGAGATGATTATGGAGGTGTTTTAATTCAAAATTCTCATCCATCACATGGTCTAAAAGTTGGAGGGAATATGCCATCAATTCACTCTATAAATAGAAGGCAAGGTGAAGAAGAGAAGACACACACTTGAAAGCAAAAATTGAAGATTGTTGTCTTGCTATTCTCTTCTCATATTTTCGTTCATACTTTGTGTAGCTAAGGTGTTCTATTTCTAGTTGTTGTCCAGCTACACTATACACACCTTATTGTGTCTTATTTGTAAGATTGATTAGCCAAATCTATAAGGCTACAACAATAGGTGATAGAGGTGTTGCAACCAAGAGTTGCATAAAGGTGTTCATCCAAGTCTTGAATAGGGTTGGTGTTTAACCCAAGGATCAAGCTTGGTTCTTGCTGTAATTTGGTTCATAACATAGTGAAATCCAAGGAAAGGTGTTCCTTGGGACTGGAGTAGGTCACATTGACCAAACCAGGATAAATTCTTGATGTTCTTGTCTTCTTTACATTTTTCTGTTTTCTGTTCGTTTTTCACTACAGATTTCACACAATTTTCACGTTTTGAAAAAATAGGTAAACACTTTCAAAATTCGTGATTGTTGGTGAAGTTATACTTCAGACTGTTAGCTTTCATTTGCAACAAGAATCACTTGATTTGAGCAAGGAAAAGTTAGTCTCTCAGTCATTGCAAGATAACTGCTCCAATCTGGCTGCAATCTGACCAGTTTTGAGAAAACTTGAATTCTGTATTTATCCATGATTTTTTGAGGTCAGGTCCTTTTGGAAACATTAAATAGACTTTCTAAGGAGTGTTTTGATATAAAGATTAATATTTTTGGTCAAGTATTCAAAGAGAAATACGTTTTGCAAAATCAGCAACATTCTGTCCAATTCTGTCCTATTTGACCATCGGAATCTTTTTATTTGTTTGAAGGGTCAAACGATCTTATTTGTATCTGATTTTTGGATAGAGTCTTGCTAACACATTGAAGTTCAATTCTGGAAAGTTTCACGATTTTTGGAGTTGTGTACATTTATTTGTGAATTTTTCAAAAACGGGTTCTGAATCTGAGGTGGTCTCAGATTCTGTTTTCAAAGGGGATTTTAACAAAGGGTTGTAGTGTAATTTCCGCTAACCACTATTCACCCCCCTCTAGTGGTGTTTATTGCAGGTGCACGGTCTAACATTTGGTATCAGAGCAAGGTATGCACCACTCGAAGAAGCAAGATTCAACACCATACAAACAAGGCAAGGCCAAGAACCAACAACATAGTAGCCTGCTAATCCCAAAACAAAGGTTTGGAGCATTTGAACACTTCAAGAAGGCTTGGAGCATTAGCATTCATTTTATTTAAAGATTCGAGGTATTCATCTAAAATCATACATCATGTCATCAATCCTTCCTAAAGGAGTGTACTTAAAGTCTGCGAAAGAGGTAAAATCTACTCCTGATTTTGATTCTGATAACGAGATGACTTTTGATGAAATGTATGATGAATTCATGAAAATGCATGCTCATTGTAAAAGGTTGTCAAAAGAGAAAAAGAAGATTGAAGAGAATGAAAAGTTGAAGACAACCAACTTAGAACTTTCTAATCAATTAGAGTCTTTGAAACAAGAGTCATCAAGTACTCTTGATTCATTAAGGACTAAAATTGAGTCATCTAGAAATAATGAACAAGCCTTAAGAACTGAAAATACTGTGTTGAAAACCAAGATACAAGATTATGAAAATGAAGTGTTTACACTTAAATCATGTAAACTAGATTTAGAGAAAACCTTAGAACAATTTAAATCAGGAACAAACATGTTAGATGTATTAATATCATCGCAAAAATATGAAAATGATAAAACCGGCTTAGGCTATAAAGAAGCAAATGAAAAAGTAAATAAAAAGACTAAGTTTGTTTCATCTAGTACAAAGTTGCCATATAATACATCAACTTTGCTTGCTACATCTGCTTCTACACCTTCGTCTACTTATATCAAGGCAAAAATACAACACACACCCACCAATATACACACGCATAAACATACATCTAGGCCAAACTTTGCATCTAGACAATCTAGAAATTATGCCTACATGTATACAAATGCAACTAGACCGAATAAAATGTATATAACTTATTATGAACCTAAGTATAGACAACACTCATATAAATCTTATAGAAATGCATATGAACATACATACATAGCGCCATTCAAGAAACAAAATTACATGTCTTATACACACTACCAAAATCGGCCAAGGCATAATAATTATCAACCATGGCACAACATGTATAACAATGCATCTTCACTTATGTGGAATAATCATGTATATGCTAATTCTTCTTATTTTCAAAATTATAACAATGCTAAAAATGTGCCTAGAAGGTATATTCAAGTTTGGATACCTAAGGGATATCTAAACAAGAATGATGTCCCTAACATTCAAGGACCCAAATAAAGGGTACCTAAAACTTTGTCTCCATTGTAGGAAAAACGCAAGGAATGCAAGAAGGAGGCAAAGTCAAAGAATCTGAAAACCAAATGGTTTTTAGATAGTGGATGTTCGAGGCATATGACGGGGAACCCCAAACTATTCAGCGAATTAGAACATATCAAGAATGGAGGAAAAGTAACATTCGGTGACAACAACAAAGGACAAGTTGTTGGAAAAGGAACAATTGGGGACCCTAACACATTTCAAATACGAAATGTGTTATTAGTAAGCAATCTATCTTATAATTTACTTAGTATTTCTCAACTTATAGATTGTGGTTATAATGTCTCCTTTCTTCCCAATTCTTGTGATATAATAAATGAAAAAGGAGAAACGGTTTTTAAAAGGAAATAGAGATGGAAATATTTATACTCTTACCTTAGATAACATGTTAGATGTTAAGGTTAAGTGTCTAATATCACATGACTTAGATGTAAATTTATGGCATAGAAGATTAGGCCATATAGGAATTTCAACTATTAACAATTATCTAAGAAGAATTTAATTAGAGGAATGCCTAAGTTAGACTTAGATAATTTTCAAATGTGTGAAACATGTATTAAGGGAAAACACATTAAAGAAACCTTAAAACTAAAACATGAAGTGAGTACTAGTCATGTACTAGAATTGCTTCACTTAGACTTATTTGGTCCAAGTAGGACAAAAAGTCTAGGTGGACACTACTATGTGTGTGTCATAGTAGGTGATTACTCACGCTACACATGGACATTGTTTTTAACACATAAAGATGATGCTCCATTAGCAATCGAAACTCTTATTAAGCAACTTAAAAACATTTATGAAGAAAATGTTAAAAGAATTAGAAGCGATAGAGGTGGAGAATTTAAAAACAAAGACGTAATCAAATTTTGCGAACTATATGGAATCAAACATGAATTCTCACCACCTAGAACACCACAACTCAATGGAGTTGTTGAACGTAAAAATAGAACGATTCAAGAAGTTGCTAGGACAATGTTGTGTGAAAATAAATTATCTAAATATTTATGGGCTGAAGCTGTTAGTTGTGCATGCTATATTATAAATAGGCTCACTATTAGAAAGAAATTAAATAAAACGCCTTATGAACTGCTAAACAATAGACAACCTAAGATAGATTATCTTAAAGTATTTGGATGTAAATGTTTTGTGCTGAACACTAAGGATAATCTAGATAAATTTGAACAAAAGTCTATTGAATGCATATTTGTTGGGTATTCAACTAACTCAAGAGCATATAGGTGTTATAATCCTGCATCTAGAAAAATAATTGAATCCACACATGTTAAATTCAATGAAAATGCATGCTTTGAAGTTAGTGATAAACATCAACATAAACAAGAAACAAATGTTGAAAATATGTTTGATGATGATGTATTACTTGAGCCTGTACTTGATCATCTAGAACCAACTCCCCCTGAACAAGACATACATAAACCCTTAGATGAAATAAATCAAGAGACTCTGCAATTGGAAGATACAACTAATGATTCAATTACATATGATAACGTTCACACTAATGAAACATTTGAACAAGATGAGGGTGAACCTAGTCAATCTAGGAATTGGTGGCACCCTAGAGAACTAATCATTGGGGATCCAAGTGTTGGGGTTAAAACACGTAGAAATATAAGTCAACTTGAAGGACATAGCTTAATCTCACAATTAGAACCTAAGAACGTAAAGGAAACCTTAGGTGACATATCATGGATAGATGCTATGCATGAGGAATTAAATCAATTCACAAGGAACAACGTGTGGGACTTAGTACCTAAACCTGAAGACAAGTCTATCATAGGAACTAAATGGGTTTTTAGGAATAAAATGGATGAACAAGGAAATATTACAAGGAATAAGGCTAGACTAGTCGCACAAGGTTATAATCAACAAGAAGGAATAGATTATGAAGAAACCTTTGCACCCCTTGCACGACTAGAAGCAATTAAATTGTTACTTGCGATTGCAAGTATAAGCAAAATTAAGCTCTTCCAAATGGATGTCAAGAGTGCATTCTTGAATGGATACATCCAAGAAGAAGTGTTTGTCAAACAACCTCCTGGATTCGAAGATCCGAAGAATCCGAACCATGTTTATAAGCTTAAGAAAGCTCTATATGGTTTAAAACAAGCTCCAAGAGCTTGGTATGATAGATTTGCAAACTTTCTTATTGCAAATAATTATCAAAGGGGAACAATAGACAACACATTATTTCTAAGACGAAGAGATAATGATGTGTTAATAGTTCAAATCTATGTAGATGATATAATCTTTGGTTCAACAAACCCTACCTTAGTAAAAGACTTCGAAGAATGTATGAAGTCAGAATTTAAAATGTCAATGGTAGGAGAGTTGAATTATTTCTTAGGACTTCAAATCAGACAAACCCCTCAAGGAATTCACATTAGCCAACTTAAGTATGTCAATGATATGATTAAGAAGTTTGGCTTTGAAGAATTAAAACCAACACCTACCCCCATGAGTGTTAGCACCAAACTAGACAAGGATGAAAATGGTAAAACTTTTGATGACACACTCTATAGGTCTATGATTGGATTACTATTATACTTAACTGCATCAAGACCTGATATCATGTTTAGTGTGTGTATATGTGCTAGGTTTCAATCTTGTCATAAGGTATCACATTACAATGCAGTTAAAAAGATCTTTAGATATCTTAAGCATACACCTCACTTAGGACTGTGGTATGATAGAAAGGCTAAGTTGGAATTACACGCATATAGTGATGCTGATTATGGTGGTTGCAAGTTAGATAGAAAATCCACTAGCGGTACATGTCAATTCATAGGAACCAATTTGATCTCTTGGTTTTCTAAAAAGCAAGCTAGTGTAGCTCTTTCTACCACTGAAGCTGAGTATATCGTTTTGAGTTTATGTACTACCCAAATACTTTGGCTTAAACAGCAACTTAGTGATTTTGGCATTAAAATGAATAAGATTCCAATTTTCTGCGATTGCACAAGTGCAATCAATCTTTCCCGGAATCCGGTGCTTCATTCTAAGGCCAAACAAATTGAGGCGCGATACCACTTTCTTCGCGATCATGTTCAAAATGAGGATATAGTGATAAACCACATAAGAACTGATCATCAAATTGTTGACATCTTCACCAAACCCCTTAATCAAGCCACTTTTGAAAACTTACGAGCCAAATTAGGAATGATGACTTACGATACCGTTGTATAGTTTTATCTTTTGCATGATTTGCAAAATAAAGGGGGAGATAGAATAAGAACATGATTTTAGTTGGTAAGTCATGTTTTAGTTGGTAAGTCATGATGAATCATATGCTAAGTTTTTATTCGTATAAATTTTGGAGCATAGGTTAAGGGGGAGAGTATGAGTTGCGGGGGAGCGGCATACTATTTAAAAGTTGAAAACATAGTTGAAAACATTTGGTTAAACTTTTGGTTATAAG
The DNA here is from genome assembly GCA_036186865.1 of Eustoma russellianum. Taxonomy (NCBI): domain Eukaryota; kingdom Viridiplantae; phylum Streptophyta; class Magnoliopsida; order Gentianales; family Gentianaceae; genus Eustoma; species Eustoma russellianum. Next base: position 17,515,086 of record AP025046.1, on the reverse strand, counting down.
TTGTGACATTAAAATCATGTTAGGTTATTTTGAAAATCATCCAAAAGGGGGAGAATGTTGAGAAATATGTTTGGATAATTTTCAAAGTCATGATTTTAAGTGATGAGTACTTAAAATGTCACATATGGTGTTATAAATGAAAGAGTTGAATAAGTGAAGAAAAATGACACGATGTCTAGGGTTGTTAGAAAAATTTTTTCTAAAATGTGATAAAATAGTTGTTTTTATTTTTACATGATTTATATATGTTTATCATGTTGTGATTATGTGATTTTTATGATGATAATATCTTGTGACTTATATGCCCTCGAAGTTTCTACAACTTACCAAAAAGGGCAAAAGTGGTATTTTGAGTTTTGTAGGTACTCGACATGGTGAATATGATTCAAGAAGATATTATCATCTTATTTATTATCAAGAAGGTGTTATTATATTTAATTCTGACCATCGGGGTCATTTCTGAAGTTTTATCTCACTAGGGGCATTTTGGTCATTTTACCCCCGAAGACAGTCTCGGTATTTTTACTCAAGGAATCTCTTGAGTATCCTATTATATTCATTTTGGAGTTCATTTAATATATTCTTGAAGATTATTTGGTGGTTTTCTATTTTATTCTCTCATTTGATGATTTTATCGACTGTAGCGGGATATGTGACGGTATCCGATGTCACGTTCTATTTTCTCTTGAAGACTCTTATATATATGTTATTGGAGGTTCTTAATCATCATCTTTCTGAGATTACAAGGTGTCCTTGGTGCAAGATTCATCACAATATGTCAAGGAGAAATGGGAATTTTGATATTATATGTTGACATAATCTTGTCAACTATTATTTGTTGATTTCTCCTCAAAAATCTGAGTTGGTATACATATACACAGCCTCCAAAACGTGATTATACAGGTGGAGATGATGTTTTTCTCATTTTATGAGTTGGAGACAAGAAGACAAACCAAAAGCAAGCCAGTTGGCAACTTGAAATTTCAAATTTGAATGTAATGGAGACAAGATTATTGGAGATGATATGGAGGTGTTTTAATTCAAAATTCTCAGCCATCACATGGTCTAAAAGTTGGAGGGAATATGCCATCAATTCACTCTATAAATAGCAAGGTGAAGAAGAGAAGACACACACTTGAAAGCAAAAATTGAAGATTGTTGTCTTGCTATTCTCTTCTCATATTTTCGTTCATACTTTGTGTAGCTAAGGTGTTCCATTTCTAGTTGTTGTCCAGCTACACTATATACACCTTCTTGTGTCTTATTTGTAAGATTGATTAGCCAAATCTATAAGGCTACATCAATAGGTGATAGAGGTGTTGCAACGAAGAGTTGCATAAAGGTGTTCATCCAAGTCTTGAATAGGGTTGGTGTTTAACCCAAGGATCAAGCTTGGTTCTTGCTGTAATTTGGTTCATACCATAGTGAAATCCAAGGAAAGGTGTTCCTTGGGACTGGAGTTGGTCACATTGACCGAACCAGGATAAATTCTTGGTGTTCTTGTCTTCTTTACATTTTTCTGTTTTCTGCCCGTTTTTTCACTACAGATTTCACACAATTTTTCACGTTTTGAAAAAATAGGTAAACACTTTCAAAATTCGTGATTTTTGGTGAAGTTATACTTCAGACTGTTATCTTTCATTTGCAACAAGAATCACTTGATTTGAGCAAGGAAAAGTTAGTCTCTCAGTCATTGCAAGATAACTGCTCCAATCTGGCTGCAATCTGACCAGTTTTGAGAAAACTTGAATTCTGTATTTATCCATAATTTTTTGAGGTCAGGGCCTTTTTGAAACATTAACTAGACTTTCTAAGGAGTGTTTTGATATAAAGATTAATCTTTTTGGTAAAGTATTCAAAGAGAAATACGTTTTGCAAAATCTGCAACATTCTGTCCAATTCTGTCCTGTTTGACCATCTGAATCTTTTTATTTGTTTGAAGGGTCAAACGATGTTATTTGTATCTGATTTTTGGACAGAGTCTTGCTAACACATTGAAGTTCAATTCTGGAAAGTTTCACGATTTTTGGAGTTGTGTACATTTATTTGTGAATATTTCAAAAACAGGTTCTGAATCTGAGGTGGTCTCAGATTTTGTTTTCAAAGGGGATTTTAACAAAGGGTTGTAGTGTAATTTCCGCTAACCACTATTCACCCCCCTCTAGTGGTGTTTATTGTAGGTGCACGGTCCAACATGACAACCTCTACATCATATAGCTCAACTTTCAAACCATCCAGTATATTCACAACACCAAGTTTCCCATGTTTGATGCTTAAAACTATTCCCTATATGAATATAGGATGAAAGCATATTTATGTCGATGTAGTTATGACATATGGAGAGTAGCTATAGAGAGAATACCTCCACCAACTAGGTTGGATCAAAATGGGAGAGTAGTCATGAAGGAGTTGGATGACTATAATGTTGAGGATCAGAAACTTCGAGCTACAAAGGAAAGTTCTTGAAATCCTCCATCTTTTCCTCTCATACAAGGAGCTAATAAAGGTTCAAGACACCTTCTCTCTGCATGAGATATGGGAGAAACTCGAGGATTTAGCAAGTGATAGTCATCAATCAAATATAGATGAACATGATCATGTGATAGAGAAGCAATATGCCTCATAGCTTTTGAAGATGACAAAGAGGTTTCTCCTTCAACTTTCTCATCTGATAAGTTACAAGATGAATATATTACTTTACATGAGGAATTTGAAAACTTGCACTAAAGTACAAGCTTTCTAAAAAAGAACTTAGTTTATGCAAATTAGAAAATGTAACTTTGGATGAGTCTCTTGTTTTGCTTCATCTAGAGCATGATTTCACCTTAGAGAAACATAAATATTTAGCTCTAGATTACATTGAGATTAAGAATAAATGTGCTAACTCTATAAGATGACATGTGAGAAGGTTATCCATGAAAAACTTCTTGGTAAACAAAAAATAGTCAATAGAAAATCCAACTTAGGATTTAAAGCTTCTACTATTTCGACCAAGATAAAATTGTCTAAGATAAAAGAGGCATCTTTATGTGATTCATCTAAAGAAAAGTTTATACTTCCAAATGAAGTACTTAGGAATGTCAATATGAAATCTACGCCTATGAAGGTAACTAAACCTTCCAATACTAAAAACACACAATCACATAATGCACCTACTTGTTTCTTTTGTAACAAAAAGGGCCATATAGTAAGTGTTTGTAAAGCTAAGAAAGCTCTAAGTGTTATTGGAGACCTAAAGGCATGAGAACTAACCAAAATGGACCCAACAACAAATGGTTACCTATGGATAGAGATTATTTTGTAGGAGCTTGGGATCCATAGAGAAGGCAAAGTAGAAGAAATCAAATAACTCATGGAATTGAAATGTTCAATCCATATAGATGACAAAGAGCACTTCCCTATCAAGGTAAAGAGCAAAGATGGTGCAAAAGCTCATTTTGGCAATAGGAGAGGCTAGACCTTTAGAGTTGTAAGAGTTGGTAAACTTTCTAACTTTTCTTTAGTCCCATAACATGCATAGAAGGGACATGAGCTAAATCTGATTAGTGTTATCCATTGGAGTGAACATAATACTTAAACACTTTTTCAATGATAGGAAAGACAATGTTTTAATGTCCTTGAGATTTTTGAAGAGAAACAAATGTTTAGATTACAAGGTTTTATTGTCAAAACTCGTATGCTAGTTTTCTAGGCTTATCTACCACATGGAATAAACAATTTACATATGTTGGTTACAAAGTTTAAGGAATTGTCCTAATATGACTTACTACAAGCTTTGAAATGATAGAATTTTTACTCTAAAATATTTTATGATATTTAGATGTAAGGTTTTCACAATTAACACCAAAGATGATTTAGAAAGACTTGAACTTCAATGCATGATGAACATATCAATAAAAGTATTTAGTTGAACAAGTCTTGTAATAAATTGAATATTTCACTTTAGGAGGAATTCTATGTAGAACTTGAGGATTCAAATGTTTAGATGATAAAGATTATTTGAACATTCATGAAGATCAAAACCAAAGAGAAAACACCTAAGCTATATGAGTCCTTTAAAGTTTTTGAAAATGTAAAACACATGAAATTTGGTGGATGAGCGATGTTTTCACTTAAAGAAAGAGGAATGATGAAACTAAATTAAGAAAAAATCTTGAACTATAGCTCTAGACTATTATCAAGATATAGATGAAACTTATGTCTTATCTTTTAAGATGAAAAGAAGACTTCTAGGCTATATTTGTCATAGAAAATCAACTACAACAACCACAATCATACTCAGTATATCCCACCAACAGCAAAAGATATCGCTAGATTCTGGGGAGGGTTAGAGGCATGCAAACAATACCTTCATCGCAAGGGATAGAGAGTTTGCTTCCAGTTAGACCCCCAGCTCTATTTGTACATGCGTATATAGCACAATAATAGGAATATAATATGCATAAATAATTGAAAGACAAAGGTCAAAACAAAAAATGCAAAGTCAACTTGAAGTGTGTAGAGCATCTAATCCTCTAAGTATGCTCTAAGGTGTCCTATATCATGCCTACACCTCCTTAACTTTAATCCTCTGCCTCAATGACCTCCTATCCTACACCATGTCCTCATAGAGGTGCAACTCTAGTAAGTCATGCCTAATATGCTCATCCCACGTTATTTTGGGCATGTCTTTACTCCTCTTTTTGCCTCTACAATGAAGCTTTCAACTGCTCTCACATAAGCCGTTGCATGTCTCCTCTTGACATACCCAAGCTATCTGAGTCTTCCCTCTCTTATCTTATCTTCTATTCTAGCTACCCCTAACCTTGCTCTATATACCTCATTTTTTATCATTTCTAGCCTTGTATGTCCACACATCCACCTTAGCATCCTCATTTCTGCTACTTCCTGTTGAGAAAAAGTATTTGAATGATTTACAAATGCATGATTTAAATAATACGAGTCTACGAAATGCATGACCAAATTATTACTTGACACGTTTGTGATATACATGCCTCATATGCTTTATATATATTGTTGCTGTACTAACAAGCCATGAAGCATTAAAGCTTTCATCATATGGAAAACATTTGTTGTCTTTGAACTATTTTCAAGTGCCGCAATTAATGAACTAAACTAGTTCATTAAGTACAGTGTTTAAGCTAATGAACTAACTAGTTCATTAAATGAAGACATATTTGGAGAAAGCTTGATGGAAACAAAATTGAAAATGGAAAGTCTCCTCATTCATTCCATCTACACGCCATTTATACATATTATATATGTATATATTTATATTTTATTAAAAAGGCAAAATACACATATATTCTGACGTACTACCAACACGTTACATATATTACAAACGTACGTCAACGTCATACCACTATATACACCTCATATTTATTAGTATATTCAGGTCTTATATCATATGATATAAGTCATGGTGATGACAAAATTATAACGACATGTTACAAGGTTATAAACCAAAAATTGTCGTATTGAGTGACTACTGAAACTTCGCCAACATGTCACTTACTCGCCATATAAATATGGCCAGCCCATATACTTCAAAAATAGCCAAAATTTTCGTGGTTCACATGTTCAAATCAGCCACTAAAGCATTCCATGTTGTCACATACAAATCATCCACAAATTAGACCAAATTTGTGGAGATTTCAAATTCAATTTTTTAGCCTATGGGGGCGCCTCTTAATCAGCCATTAGAGCTGAATATCTACTTTATTTTGTGCATATTATGTGTAGCATATTATATATGACATGTGCAAAAAGTCTGAATTTAGTCGGAGAAAACTCGCGTAATCGACGAAATTCGAAAATTTGGTTTTCTACGAATACAACACATGGAACGTTTTTGGTATGAGTTGTAACATGTATCTAGACACTTTTCACACATTCAAGATATGTTAAAGTGTTCTAGAAAATTCAAATTAGGGCTGATTGGAATTTACCATATATGTGTAATTATTGTGCATTATTTGACAAAGCTTACTAAAGTGAAATTTCAGCACATGTATATTCAGTCCACACGCCATTTGCAGCCTTGTTGGAGCCTATGAGGAGATTAGTTGGTATCTTAGTTTGTGGAGAATATACCACACAAGGTTGGTGACATAAAAGAGAGAGCTACACAAGGTAACAACTCAAAAGATTTCAAACTACTACACATGCTGAAAATTTTCAGCACATGTGAATTGGTTGGCCGATGTTTTGCTCTAAATGCACCCTAATTTTCTGCCCAAAATGGAAGGGATTGAATGGTGATTGTTTGGTAACATTTTGAATACTATTTGGCACATGTTTTATGAGTTTATTTCAGATTTTACAGCTCATCAAAATGATGACAAGTTGGACCAATCGTCAAGTGACAATTAAGCAAGGTCAAGTCATCCTTCCAATCATAGTGTGTCAAATAAACAAGATGGTGTCATATCTACACAAGGTAATCTTGCAAGGGCATTAAAGAGAATTCCAAAGAATAGAAGAGCCCTAAGGGGGGCGGCCACTTATGATTAAAAAGGAGAGAGGTAGAGCAAACAAGGCGAAGACAACTCTCATTTTTCTCTCAAGTGCAAAAGGATCTCCTACTCACTTCTTTTACCTTTCTTTCTTCTTCTTCTTTTCTCAAACCTATTGTTCATATATTCAAAATATTGTATAGGCTTTGATTATACCACCCACACTCATACATTTTTGTAAAAGGTTGATCAAGATGTGATCAAACCTTCATTGAATGGGTGGTGGTGACCGTGATCCATTTGCTTGATTGTATCATTTGTAAAAGAGTGGATTTAGTGTGTAACTTAAGCAACCCTTGTGGTAAGGTGTTTTATTGTGTTTAGTGATAACCGAGAAAGGTGTCCTCGAAGACTGGAGTAGGTTGATTTAACCGAACCAGTATAAGATCCTTGGTGTCTTTACTTTACTGCACTTTACTTCCAGTTTCTGGCATTTTACATCAATTTCATTGCAAGAGTAAAAATAGAAAACGAATTTGAAAAATAGTAAAATGTTTCAGAAACATAGCCACACCTCTTAGTTTTCATTTGGCACAAGTTTCAACTCATTTGGATAAGTATACGTCAATCAAACTTGAATAGTTCTGAGACTAGTGCAATCTGATTTTCAGAGTTGTAAAGGTTGAGAACATCAATGTGATTGATATACTTCTTAAAGGAATTTTTAAAAACTGTTTCAACCCATTGAAATAAATATATTGAGGGTCTTGTCATTAAATTATCAGATCATTTGGAGCCACCAATTAATTGGAATAAATCTTTCAAATTGGAGTACTGTTTCTGGCAGATTTGTGCAATCTGACCAAAAACGTATTTTCAAAGCGTTAGGAGTTGAATTTTAATTTTAAATTTTTATGAGATACTTAAAACATCTGAGAGTAGAATCTCACCAAATTTCATAATTTTTGAAGGTCTGTAACTAGGTCTTTAAATCGTTTCAAATCAGAAGCTGAAAACAAAAACGGTTTTGAGAAGTGAGGTTTTTGGTTAAAAAGTTTTTAAAAACCAAATTTTCCGCACCCACTATTCAAACCCCCTCCCCTTTCTAGTGGTGCTATACATGTCCTACAAGTGGTATCAGAGCGCAGGCACACTCACGACAAGAGGATCCAACGATCTTCATAAGATGGCAACCACTAGTTATAAAACCGGGCAAGAAGGAATGTCAACCGTAAGGCCTCCTCTCTTCGATGGTGAGTCTTTTATACAATGGAAACTTAGAATGGAACTTTTCTTTATGGACATTGGTCCATTATAGAAGATGGTCATTTTATCCCTTCTAAGTTATCTACTGTTGATGGTGCCACACTAGAGGTCGTAAAACCAAACTTCTTTTAAACAGGTTGAGTAAAAGTGAACCGAGTTATGTGCCAAATTTCTCTAGTGCCCAAGAGATGTGGAGAATTCTTGAAATGAAACACGAAGAGACTAGTCAAGTTAAAGAGTCTAAAATAAATATGCGTATGTCCACTCTTGAGACTTTTAAATTATTGCCAAACGAATCTATTGTTGATATGGACTTACGCTTGACTAACATCTATAATTTTCTTGAGTCTCTTGGAAAAGCTTTTTCTACACAGGAAAAAGTACAAAAGGTGCTAAGAAGTCTCCCATCCAAATGGGACCCCAAAGTCACGGCGATTGAGAAAGTAAGGAAACAAAATCGATAAAAATGGAGGAATTGATCGAATCATTAAAGGTATAAGAAAACAAACTCACTTTGGGAAATTCTGAATCTACTTCTAAACAAGATAAGGTTATAGCGTTTAAATCAAATGAATACGTCTCTACTTCTTATTATCGCTTAGATGATAGTGACACAGATTCTGATGATGAAGATCTAATCACGTTGGCTAAAAGATTAAGAAAGATCGTGAGAAAATCGATTAAAAACAAACCTAAGCTCACTTCATCTAAGAATCATAGAAATAAAAATAATGAGGACATAAAGTGCTATGAATGTGAGAAACTTGGACACGTGTTATATGACTGCCCGACTAAGGACAAACAAACAAACAAAAACCGTGACAAGGACTGAAACAAAACTAGACTCATCTCAGAACCTAAACAAAAGAGAAGAGCCTTCAAAGCCTCCACATAGAGTGACTCATCCGATTCTGATACTGAAGGAACCGAAGAAGAAACTGCACAAGTATGCTTTACATCCAAGGCTTTGAATGAGGTATCTTCTGACTCTGATTCAGATTCCGAGCCTTCTTATGATGATTTATTTTGTCAATATCTTGAGTTGCATAAGTTTTCTAAGGCTCTTTCAAAAGAAAAGAAACGTTTAATTGAAGACAAGAAATTGCTAGAATCTTCTAACTCGAATCTTGTATTAAATGATTCAAAAGAAGAGTCGTCTTACATGATAAATTCATTAAAGTGTAAAATTTCATCTTTGACAACGGAGAATAATGAAATAAAATCCGAGATTTTAAATTTGAAATCAAGAAATGCATATTTAGAAAAATGGTGAAACAGTTTGATACGAGCACAAACATGCTAGATTGCATCATCTCCTCACAAAAGCATGAAAGCGACAAAACCAGATTAGGATACGTTGAGAAAAACAAAACACAAAATAAATCAACTAAATTCATTCTATCTTCATCTAAGAAAACACATGCAAATGTAGCACCTAAAAGGACGCCTATATTACCCCCTACTTATCGTCCTTCTTCTTCATATCATACAAGGTATAATTATGTGCCGTATAAATATGAAAAGAAACCATTGATGTATGCACGACATTTATATAACATAAATGCATCTAGATCACACACCATGCACACTAATACAAAGGCATATCAAAAACGAAAATCATACCATGTGTATGATGGCATTCTCGGCCAAAGGCCAAACAGATTTGCACCCAACATCTATTACATTGCTTCCTCATCTCTTTTCTTACCTTTTGGAATATCTAAGAAGGACCCTCAAGTTTAGGTACCAAAAGGTACAATTGCAAAGGGTTGAATAAATAACCCTTAAGAACACACTTGAAATGCATAATTTTTATTGATATACTATAGACTGCTATTTCTTTCTTACATGTAATTTTGATATTATTTACAAAATAAAGTGGGACAGAGAGCATGATTTAAGGGGGAGAGAGAGCATGATTGCTCAATTTAGGGGAGAGACAACGATAATATAAAATTAAAAATTCATAATTCGAATTTGTGTCTAATTCGAGGTGGAGCAATTATATTTAAATCATAAACCAGTGCTATTTTGTAAATCATCAAAAAGGGTAGATTGTTGAGAAAAAATGTTTGAATGATTTACAAATGCATGATTTAAATAGTACGAGTCTATAAAATGCATGACAAAATTATTACTTGACACGTTTTGTGATATACATGCCCCATATGCTTTATATATATTGTTTCCGTACATACAATCCATGAAGCGTCAAAGCTTACATCATATGGCAAACATTTGTTATCTTTGAACTATTTTCAGGTGCTGCAATTAATGAACTAAACTAGTTCATTAAGTAAAGTGCTTAAGTTAATGAACTAACTAGTTCATTAAATGAAGACATATTTGGAGAAAGCTTGATGGCAACAAAATTGAAAATAGAAAGTCTCCTCATTCATTCCATCTACACGCCATTTATACATATTATATATATATTTATATTTTTATTAAAAAGGCACAATACACATATATTCCGACGTACTACAGACACGTTACATATATTACAAATGTACGTCAACGTCACATCACTATATACATCTCATATGTATGAGTATATTCAGGTCTTATATCATATGATATAAGTCATGGTGATGGCAAAATTATAACGACACGTTACAATGTTATAAACCAAAAATTGTCGTACTGGGTGACTACCGAAACTTCACCAACGTGTCACGTACTTATCATATAAAGATGGCCAGCCCATATACTTCACAAATAGACAAAAATTTCGTGGCTCACATGTTCAAATCATACACTAAAGCATTTCATGTTGGCACACACAAATCACCCACAAATTAGGCCAAATTTGTGGAGATTTCAAATTCAATTTTCTTAGCACATGGCGGTGCCTCTTAATCAACCACTAGAACTGAATATCTACTTTATTTTGTGTACATTATGTGTAACATACTATATATGACATGTGCAAAAATTTTGAATTTAATCAGAGAAAAATCGCGTAATCGACGTAAGTCGAAAATTCAGTTTTCTACGAACACAACACATGGAACGTTTTTGGCATGAGTTGTAACATTTATCTATACAATTTTTACACATTCAAGACATGTTAAAGTGTTCTAGAAAAATTAAAATTAGGTCTGATTGGAATTTACCATATATGTGTAACTATTCTGCATTATTTGACAAAGCTTACTAAAGTGAAATTTCAGCACATATATATTCAGTCCACACGCCATTTGCAGCCTTGATGGAGCCTATGTGGAGCTTGGTTGCATCTTACTTAGTGAAGAATATGCCACATAAGATTAGTGACATAAAAGAGGAAGCTACACAAGGTAACAATTCAAAAGATTACAAACTACTACACATGCTAAAATTTTCAGCACATGTGAATTGGTTGGCCGACTTTTTGCTCTAAATGCACCAATTTGCTTCCCAAAATTGAAGGGATTGAATGGTGATTGTTTGGTAACATTGTCACTACTATTTGTTACATGTTTTATGAGTTTATTTCAGATTTTACAGCTCATCAAAATGATGACAAGTTGGACCAATCGTCAAGTGACAAGTAAGCAAGGTCAAGTCATCCTTCCAATCATAGTGTGCCAAGTAAGTAAGATGGTGTCATATCTACACAAGGTAATCTTCCAAGGGCATTAAAGAGAATTCTCAAGAATGGAAGTGTTACAGCCCGGAAAATTCATTATGTCGTAACCACTTCGAATACCGTAAATATAATTTCGTAGGTGTACGATTCATAAAACAAGACTGGTATACCAAATACATTAGCAAAAATATCACAAATGTTTGAGTCTTCACAATAAAAAAAACCCAATTAAATTAGTTGGTAACAACTTCAACTATTAGGATAAATTAAATCAAAAAGAAATACATGACACAACAATTTTATACTACATTAAATAAAAGAAAAACAATTATATACATACAAAGTAAAAGAAAAGGAAAAAGAAAAAGAAAAGTGAAGACAACTTGTCTTACACTTAGATTAAAATAATAGCATGCTCAAGAATCTTACCTTAACCCATCCCTTCAACCTATACTTGCCAAAAGTTTGTCTCCCACCCCATTTCCCTTCTATGCTTGGCCGGCCACCCCCCTTAGAAAGTAGAATATTATTTCTTCTTTAACCCCTCACGTAATTGCATCTTCAACCAATCAATTTCATACTATCTCCAAGGAAAAACTCAAGAACACTCCAACACACTCCTTCTTCCCTATATTGGCCGAAACTTCCCTCTCCATAAGGAGAAGATTTTCTTCTCCTTTCTTCACACCAACATCACTCAAATCAAGTACCATAAACACTCCATCAACTAAGAAAGATTCAAGAAGGTTGTATCATCTAGAATCAAAGGCAATTAAGGTAACAACTTTATGAAGTTTAAGTTTGATTCTTCCATATGTTTAGTTTCATAAGTTGCTCACTAACCCTTCTTTTAAATCCTAAAAACCGTGTATAATAGGAAGGAAGGAAGAAGAACTCTCTTCCAAACCAAGTGAAGGAAACATCTTCTATGTGTAAGAGAGGTGAACCAAGGCAAGTACTCTTACTAGATCTTTCATGGATTTCAAATTCAATATTTATGTTTATATTAAAAAGGGGATCATAATGTAGTATGTTCAAGTTTTGTCATAAGAATATGAAAGACCTATGATTGTAAATGTTATAAATATATAAATATATGTAAATATACACATAAAAGGCTACATATATTTAAATGCAACATATATATATACGGTTAATCATATATATATATACACATATATAGGTGCATACCTACGGTTATGTATGTGTATATATATATATATATATATAACAATAAACTTTGAACAAATGATAGGAAATGAAGAACCTTAAGAAAAGTGTACAATGAATACAACTTTGTTGTTTTGATTATGTTTTTCATTTGTGATGATCATCATGTTTGTATTTTATGTATTTTAGTGTTCATATGTTTCAAGATCATGTCTTTAACATGTTTGTGTATGCATCATAAGCATGATATATATACATGGTCTCTATGGTTGTTGATGATCATCATCTTCATTATACACCCACCTATACACAGTCAAATGGCCTATTTGGGTACTCCACTTGAGCCTCATCATTCCATCTTCAAGATGTGTCTTTAGATGATGACTATAACTCAATGAGTACATTTTTTTGATGATTTTCATTATGTTTATGTTCATGTGTTTCATTAAGGTCATAACTAGAGAATTAATTAAAAGTTACATGTTAAATATAGAAATATATCAAATATAATACGTACATACATAAAAATGAAGAAGAAAGAAAAAAAATGAAATATAAAGGTGCATTATAATGGCCAAACTTTCGGCCTTAAAAATTTTAGCATAAAAAAAAGAAAGACATGTTAAAGAATATATTCAAACATGATCCTATACATATAAACAAGGCCCATTATTGTATTAGAAATACAAGTTACCTTATATAGAATATATATGTATATATATATATGCATAAAAATGTATTACTATGAAATGTGTATATATATAAGTGTATATATATACATTCGGCCTTAAAGGCCATTTAAGAATTCAAAAATGTTTCTTAAAGTTAAATGTTATGGACACTTATATGTAAAATGTGTGGTAATAAATAAAGTATGGTATATGTTGAGGTACTTGTAAGTGAGAAGTTGAAGAAATTAGGAATTAAAGGTTGATTCCCTTAAGTGTTGGAATATGAGGTGTATTTGGAGATACAAATTAAGAAAGTAGTGTTGGATGAAAAATGAGAAAATGGGCTGTTTTGGGTTGCTATGGTCGAATGACCACTTGATGGTCAAAGTAGGATTTTCTTTAAGTTATGATATGTAGTATGAAAATAAGTAAACGAGGATGTTATAAGATGTAGACTACCTTAATACTTCATATGAACAAGTCTCATGTTGCATGAAAATAAAGTTTTGAAAGTTGTCTTGTGCATATCATGTTTTAAAAGTTTATATGCATGTGAATAATAAACACGAGACGATCGATTTTATTGACACACGATATGTTATGTTATGTTCATGATTATGACTATGTTATGTTCGCCGGCGTGACATTTGTACCGGGGTGGTAGATGTCAGGGGCATATGATTACGTATATGGCCGAGTGTAACACAGGGTCTGGGACATGGGATCTCCGTCATAGCGCATCACCGTTGGTACATGTACATATGTTTATGATGTTTATGTCGTACATGTACTATATGGGGAATCGATCGGTATCTTATGAAAAGTGCTATAGCCAATGATGAAAATGTTATGTCTTCATGTTATGAAAATGTCATGTTATGCAAGTTATGAATATGTCAATTTATGCAAGTTATGAAAATCATGTCAAGTTATGAAATGTCACGTTTATGAAAGGTCATGTTTACGAAAAGCCATTTTACGAAAAGTCATGTTTTATGCATCATGTCATGGTCATGTCCCTTAGGTGGTGATTAGTATATTTGTACAATCATGATGCCTTAAGATGACTAAGGAAGATTATGCACGTAGAAGTGATGATTGTAAGCTATGATCTTAGTATAAGATGGATTAGTGTTCAAGTTCGGAAAGTAGGCTAAGGATATGCTGAGGAGGAATGACACGACCCATAATGTATGATGCAAAAGCTTGTGTTCTATTTTATTCTTATATATAATGCTATCATTATAAATGGAGATGTAATTACGTATATTGTTACTTTATTACTACTTGTCTCTCCATGTATGATCCACATGGAGTATATATAAAGAATACTTGCTGAGCGATTAAAAGATGGTGGTTATCGCTCATACTTGCCTCTTAACATTTCAGAGAACAGGGACCCTGATGCCGTGTTCATTGAGGAGGAACCCCAGATAGAGTATCCGTGAGCGAAGATGTAGGCTGAAGCTATGTACCAGTTGTGTGAGCTTTATTTTATTGTGATGTAATAAAATTATCGTGAGAAGCTGTATTTGTGGTTGTGTGGAATTGAACGGTTTGTAATAATATTATGCATGTCGTGAGCTTATTTTAAGATGCTTCTGCTATATCGATTACAATTCATGTTGACATGCACATGTATGGTATCGACGTCTTGTACTCTATGGAGTAGAGCATGGCGGGTGCACTGAGCCGGAACTCTGGTTTTGGGCGGGGCGCTACAGTTGGTATCAGAGCAAAGGCTCTAGATCCACGGCGGGAACAGTAAAGTAAGCACTTAGAAGTTAAGTGATGATCCTAGAACTTAAGTTATGATCTTAGACCAAGAGTGATATCCCTAGATTAGGATCCTTAGAATGTTTAGGGATAGCTAGATGAAATTTAAAATTTTACTTGGATTATTAAGTCTCCAATTAAAAAAAATTAACTCTACAATTTTTTTAACTAAGCAGGAAGACAAATTGATTTCTTCTGTAAATTATTACTAATGATACTGCTTTCGATAGGATGTCTTCACGACCTAGAGGTAGACCGCGCTCTAACAGACCTGCACAGTTACCCCCTCCTCCATCACCACAGATACCCCCGCAGACAGGAACGGTTCCACTTTACACTGAGCATGTGCCTCCACCCCCACAGCAGCAGGGTCAAGGAGATTTTAAGCAGGCTGTTCTGCAAGCTTTGGTACAGATAGGACATGCGGTAGGTAACAACGGCCACCAGAATTATGCGGCACCTCCACCGCCACCGCCACCACCTCCACCACAGCAAGGTACTCGTTTCTTCTACGGAGAAATGAAGAAGGCATGCATCCCTAACTTTGAAGGTGGATCTGACCCTGACATAGCTGAGAAATGGCTAAAAGAAGTACAGAATAATTTTGAGCTGATTCAAGTACCAGAGGAGATAAAAGCACATGTTATCAAGCCTTTTCTGATTGGTGAAGCCGATCAATGGTGGACTACTAATTTGCAGCATTTGCCAGCTCCAGTTACTTGGGAGCGATTTCTGAGAGAGTTCCGCAAATTCTATATTCCACCATCAGTTACCTTATAGAAGATAGGGATGTTTGAGTCTCTGGTCCAGACGTCTGGTATGATAGTGGCAGACTATGCTAACCGATTTACTGCATTGGGAAGATATGTTCCAGCGATTATGGGGGATGAACAACTGAAGATGATCAAGTTTGAGAGAGGACTGAACCCACGCATTCGTACATGGATTGTGAATGCCAACCCAAGAGATTTTGGTGAATTACTGGATGCTTGCTATCGGGTAGAGAGGGACATCATTAGGCATGACGCTGATAACCGGGACAAGAGGCCCCAAGAGTTTGGAGATGGTCAGTTTGGTAAAGGGGCTAAGACTGTTCGAGGAGATGATGGACGTACACGTCAGCAGAATTATCAGCAGCAACCTCAGCTGCAACGTCAGCCACAGCAGCAACGTCCACCACAGGCGAATTCGATTCCGGGATGCCCTAAGTGCCAGATTCCACATACAGGAACATGTTTGTTGAAGATTGGAGCTTGCTTTAACTGTGGTAAGATTGGCCACATGATCAAAGGTTGTCCTGAGCCCAGGAAGGGACCCCAGAGGATCGCACCTTAGCAGAGAGATGGTCCAAGGGCTAATGCCAGAGTACATGTGATGACAGATGAGGAGGTTCTGGATGCCCCAGACGTTGTGACAGGTATATTTCACGTTGAAAATTTTATGATATTATCTACTTGCTTAGGGATTGCATATTTGAATTATGAATTGCTTCAGGTGTTATATTAACAAACAACATACCTGCCAACGTATTATTTGACAGTGGTGCAAGCCATTTCTTTGTATCGAAAAGATTTGCTAAGAACCTTGATAGTTGTCCGACTAGGCTGGATACGCCTTATCGCGTTCAAGCAGCTGGTGATCAGGTGATCATTTCACATCATATATATAAGAATTGCGAGATAGAAATGGGAGGACAGAAGTTCGAAGTTACCCTAATTCCTATACAGATTGGGGATTTCGACCTTATTCTAGGCATGGATTGGTTGTTCAAACACCATGCCTACATTGATTGTCGTGGTAAGCGTGTGATGATTAAGGATCTAATGCGAGAAGAAGTGATTTATCAAGGGAACTCCAAGATGAAAAAGATACCACAGAATATTTATCTGACAGCAGCAAAAGCATTTCGATCACTGAAGAAGGGTAGCGAAGGATTCCTTGTGTATGCTCTTGGCAAGGATTCCGAGACCCCATCAATTGACAGTATTCCAGTAGTCAAGGAGTTCACAGATGTATTTCCCGATGATCTACCAGGTTTGCCTCCGGACAGGGAGATTGAATTTGAGATTAATGTCGTTCCAGGAGCTGAACCAATCTCAAAGGCACCGTTAGAATGGCCCCAGCCGAGTTAAAGGAATTGAAATCACAGTTGCAAGAATTGATAGATAAGAAGTTTATACGGCCAAGTGAATCACCATGGGGAACTCCAGTGTTGTTCGTTAAGAAGAAAGATGGCAGCATGCGACTCTGCATCGATTATCGAGAGCTGAATAAGATCACTATCAAAAATAGATATCCACTGCCTCGAATCGACGATTTGTTCGATCAATTAAGGGTAAGTAATTTAAATAATTACATAACAAATATATAACTATTATAAATATCAATATAATCTTTCGTACAGGGTGCTAAAGTGTTCAGCAAGATTGACCTTCGCTCTGGTTACCATCAATTGAAGATCAAGTCGGAAGATATCGCTAAGACTGCTTTTCGTACAAGATATGGACATTATGAGTTCTTAGTGATGCCATTTGGATTGACCAACGCACCCGCAGCATTCATGGATTTGATGAACACAGTATTTCGGGATCAGTTGGATAAGTTCGTGGTGGTATTTATTGACGATATTCTAATATACTCACCGGATGAAGAGACCCATGCAGAGCATCTAAGAATAACACTGAATGTATTAAAAAAGAAGCAGCTATATGCTAAACTCAATAAGTGCGAATTTTGGCTCCATAGTGTTGCATTTTTGGGTCATGTTGTGTCTAAGGATGGTATCTCAGTAGACCCGAAAAAGATTGAGGCTATTACGGAATGGCCGAGGCGGACAAATGTGACTGAGGTCAGGAGTTTCTTAGGACTTGCAGGTTATTATCGGAAGTTTGTTGAGGGATTCTCACGGATTGCAGTTCCATTAACTCGATTGATGCAGAAAAAGACGCGATATGATTGGACTTCTGATTGCGAACAGAGCTTCACCGAACTTAAGAAGAAATTGACATCGGCACCGGTATTAGCACAACCAATCTCAGGAGAGGGATTCGTGGTATATAGCGACGCTTCGAAGAATGGACTAGGTTGTGTATTAATGCAGAAAGAACGAGTAATTGCATATGCATCAAGATAGTTGAAACCCTATGAACAGAATTATCCCACCCATGATCTGGAATTAGCGGCAGTTGTATTTGTGCTTAAGATATGGAGACATTATTTATATGGAGAGAGATGCGAAATCTACACGGATCACAAGAGTTTGAAATATCTTTTCACCTAGAAGGAACTAAACATGAGGCAGCGCCGATGGTTGGAGTTGATGAAAGACTATGATCTTGCTATCCATTATCATCCGGGTAAGGCGAATAAGGTGGCAGATGCATTGAGTAGGAAGTCAAGTCATGCTAGGCAGACGCCTCTAGAGAGAGAGATAGCCGAGTTTAGATTGGATGTGGTTGACTCAACTACAAATATTCTGGCTAAATTCATGATCACTCCCACTTTAATTGATAGGATTAAAGAGGCGCAAAAGAATGATTCTGAGTTAATGATCATTGTCAAGCAGTTTGAAGAACGACCGGTGAAGGATTTTCAGTTGCATAATGATGGTAGTCTTTTGTTCAAAGAGAGATTGTGTGTGCCAAACATTGATGGAATTAAAAGAGAGATCATGACGGAAGCTCACAACTCGAGATTATCCATACATCCGGGAGCAACAAAAATGTACCAGGATCTTAAAAGAAATTATTGGTGAAACGGCATGAAGCGACACATTGCGGAGTTTGTGGAGAGATGTCATACTTGTCAACAAGTTAAAGCAGAACATCAGAGGCTGGCAGGACTATTACAGCCATTAGAGATTCCGGAGTGGAAATAGAAGCATATTACGATGGATTTTGTTACCAGACTTCCTAAGACTCGCAATGGTAATGATACGATTTGGGTAATCGTGGATCGTCTCACTAAATCGGCAAATTTCTTATCAATGTCAATCCAGACATCCATAGAAAAACTGGTGAGTATGTATATGAATGAGATAGTCAGCATACATGGAACACCTGTCAGCATCGTGTGCGATAGAGATCCACGTTTTACTTCGCGATTCTGGAGAGCTTACCAAAATGCAATGGGTACCGAACTCCGGATGAGTACAGCATTTCATCCGCAGACCGATGGACAGTCAGAACGTACCATACAAACATTGGAAGATATGCTACGCGCTTGCACTTTGGATTTCAAGGTTAGCTGGGATAAAGCAGTGAAGTTAATTGAGTTCTCTTACAATAATAGCTATCACGGTTCTATTGGTATGGCACCCTTCGAAGCATTGTATGGAAGGAAATGTCGATCTCCATTATATTGGGATGAAGTTGGCGAGAGAACTATTATGGGTCCGGAACTGGTGGAGCAGGCTCTGGAAAAGATCAAGGTGATGCGTAATAGATTGAAAGCTGCTCAAGACCGTAGCAAGAGCTGGGCGGATACAAAAAGACGACCGATTGAGTTTGAAGTAGGCGAGAAAGTATATTTGCGGGTTTCACCGACCAAGGGCGTGATTAGATTTGGGATTAAAGGAAAACTGAGCATTAGATTTATTGGTCCTTATGAGATATTAGAGAAAGTTGGAGCGGTTGCATATCGGTTGGACCTACCTCCTACTTTATCCCAGGTACATAATATGTTTCACGTATCTCAGTTGCGGCGATATGTACACAATCCGGATCATATACTGGAGCAGCAGCCCGTAACCATTAAGGATAATGTTACGTATGAAGAAGTTCTTACACGGATCGTGGACTGTAAAGAACAGGTGCTGAGAAAACAGACAATTCCCTTCGTGAAAATACAGTGGAGTAATCATACGGAACGAGAAGCGACTTGGTAGCCGGAACAGCAAATGCAGAAGCAATATCCACAACTTTTCGTATGAGGTACGTAAGTTTCGAGGACGAAACTTTCTATAAGGGGGGAGAATGTTACAACCCGGAAAATTCGTTATGTCGTAACCACTTCCAATACCGTAAATATAATTTCGTAGGTGTACGATTCATAAAACGAGACTGGTATACCAAATACATTATCAAAAATATCACAAACGTTTGAGTCTATACAATAAAAAAACCCAATTAAATTAGTTGGTAACAACTTCAACTATTAGGATAAATTAAATCAAAAAGAAATACATGACACAATAATTTTATACTACATTAAATAAAAGAAAAACAATTATATACATACAAAGTAAAAGAAAAGGAAAAAGAAAAAGAAAAGTGAAGACAACTTGTCTTACACTTAGATTAAAATAATAGCATGCTCAAGAATCTTACCTTAACCCATCCCTTCAACCCATACTTGCCAAAAGCTTGTCTCCCACCCCATTTCCCTTCCATGCTTGGCCGGCCACCCCCCTTAGAAAGTAGAATATTATTTCTTCTTTAACCCCTCACATAATTGCATCTTCAACCAACCAATTTCATAATATCTCCAAGGAAAAACTCAAGAACACTCCAACACACTCCTTCTTCCCTATATTGGCCGAAACATCCCTCTCCATAAGGAGAAGATTTTCTTCTCCTTTCTTCACACCAACATCACTCAAATCAAGTATCATAAACACTTCATCAACTAAGAAAGATTCAAGAAGGTTGTAGCATCTAGAATCAAAGGCAATTAAGGTAAGAACTTTATGAAGTTTAAGTTTGATTCTTCCATATGTTTAGTTTCATAAGTTGCTCACTAACCCTTCTTTTAAACCCTAAAAACCGTGTATACTAGGAAGGAAGGAAGAAGAACTCTCTTCCAAACCAAGTGAAGGAAACATCTTCTAAGTGTAAGAGAGGTGAACCAAGGCAAGTACTCTTCCTAGATCCTTCATGGATTTCAAATTCAATATTTATGTTTATATTAAAAATGGGATCATCATGTAGTATGTTCAAGTTTTGTCATGAGAATATGAAAGACCTATGATTGTAAATGTTATAAATATATAAATATATGTAAATATACATATAAAAGTCTATATATATATTTAAATGCAACATATATATATAGTTAATCATATATGTATACACATATATAGGTGCATACCTACGGTTATGTTTGTATATATATATATATATATATAACTATAAACTTTGAACAAATGATAGGAAATGAAGAACCTTAAGAAAAGTGTACAAAGAATACAACTTTGTTGTTTTGATTATGTTTTTCATTTGTGATGATCATCATGTTTGTATTTTATATATTTTAGTGTTCATATGTTTCAAGATCATATCTTTAACATGTTTGTGTATGCATCATAAGCATGATATATATACATGGTCTCTATGGTTGTTGATGATCATCATCTTCATTATACACCCACCTATACACAGTCAAATGGCCTATTTGGGGTACTCCACTTGAGCCTCATCATTCCATCTTCAACATGTGTCTTTAGATGATGACTATAACTCAATAAGTATATTTTTTTGATGATTTTCATTATGTTTATGTCCATGTGTTTCATTAAGGTCATAACTATAGAATTAATTAAAAGTTACATGTTAAATATAGAAATATATCAAATATAATATGTACATACATAAAAATGAAGAAGAAAGAAAAAAAATGAAATATAAAGGTGCATTATAATGGCCAAACTTTCGGCCTTAAAAATTTTAGCATAAAAAAAAAGAAAGACATGTTAAAGAATATATTCAAACATGATCCTATACATATAAACAAGGCCCATTAATGTATTAGAAATACAAGTTACCTTATATAGAATATATATGTGTATATATATATGCATAAAAATGTATTACTATGAAATGTGTATATATATAAGTGTATATATATACATTCGGCCTTAAAGGCCATTTAAGAATTCAAAAATGTTTCTTAAAGTTAAATGTTATGGACACTTATATGTAAAATGTGTGGTAATAAATAAAGTATGGTATATGTTGAGGTACTTGTAAGTGAGAAGTTGAAGAAATTAGGAATTAAAGGTTGATTCCCTTAAGTGTTGGAATATGAGGTGTATTTGGAGATACAAATTAAGAAAGTAGTCTTGGATGAAAAATGAGAAAATGGGCTATTTTGGGTTGCTATGGCCGAATGACCACTTGATGGTCAAAGTAGGATTTTCTTTAAGTTATGATATGTAGTATGAAAATAAGTAAACGAGGATGTTATAAGATGTAGACTACCATAATACTTCATATGAACAAGTCTCATGTTGCATGAAAATAAAGTTTTGAAAGTTGTCTTGTACATATCATGTTTTAAAAGTTTATATGCATGTGAATAATAAACACGAGACGATCGATTTCATTGACACACGATATGTTATGTTATGTTAATGATTATGACTATGTTATGTTCGCCGGCGTGACATTGGTACCGGGGTGGTAGATGTCAGGGGCATATGATTACGTATATGACCGAGTGTAACACTGGGTCTGGGACATGTGATCTCCGTCATAGCGCGTCACCGTTGGTACATGTACATATGTTTATGATGTTTATATCGTACATGTACTATATGGGGAATCGATCGGTATCTTATGAAAAGTGCTATATCCAATGATGAAAATGTTATGTCTTCATGTTATGAAAATGTCATGTTATGCAAGTTATGAATATGTCAATTTATGCAAGTTATGAAAATCATGTCAAGTTATGAAATGTCACGTTTATGAAAAGTCATGTTTACGAAAAGCCATTTTACGAAAAGTCATGTTTTATGCATCATGTCATGGTCATGTCTCTTAGGTGGTGATTAGTATATTTGTACAATCATGATGCCTTAAGATGACTAAGGAAGATTATGCACGTAGAAGTGATGATTGTAAGCTATGATCTTAGTATAAGATGGATTAGTGTTCAAGTTCGGAAAGTAGGCTAAGGATATGCTGAGGAGGAATGACACGACCCATAAGGTATGATGCAAAAGCTTATGTTCTATTTTATTCTTCTATATAATGCTATCATTATAAATGGAGATGTAATTACGTATATTGTTACTTTATTACTACTTGTCTCTCCATGTATGATCCACATGAAGTATCTATAAAGAATACTTGCTGAGCGATTAAAAGATGGTGGTTATCACTCATACTTGCCTCTTAACATTTCAGAGAACAGGGACCCTGATGCCGTGTTCATTGAGGAGGAACCCTAGATAGAGTATCCGTGAGCGAAGATGTAGGCTGAAGCTATGTACCCGTTGTGAGAGCTTTATTTTATTGTGATGTAATAAAATTATCGTGAGAAGCTGTATTTCTGGTTGTGTGGATTTGAACGGTTTGTAATAATATTATGCATGTCGTGAGCTTATTTTAAGATGCTTCCGCTATATCGATTACAATTCATGTTGACATGCACATGTATGGTATCGACGCCTTGTACTCTATGGAGTAGAGTATGGCGGGTGCACTGAGCCGGAACTCTGGTTTCGGACGGGGCGCTACAGGAAGAGCCCTAAGGGGAGCGGCCACTTATGATTAAAAAGGAGAGAAGTAGAGCAAACAAGGTCAAGACAACTCTCATTTTTCTCTTAAGTGCAAAAGGATCTTCTACTCTCTTCTTTTACCTTTCTTTCTTCGTCTTCTTCTTTCAAGCCTATTATTCATATATTCAAAATATTGTATAGGCTTTGATTATACCACCCACACTCATACATTGTTGTAAAAGGTTGATCAAGATGTGATCAAACCTTCATTCAATAGGTGGTGGTGTCCGTGATCTGTTTGCTTAATTGTATCGTCTGTAAAAGGGTGGAGTTGGTGTGTAACTCCAGCAACCCTTGTGGTAAGGTGTTTTATTGTGTTTATTTATAACCGAGGAAGGTGTTCTCAAAGACTGGAGTAGGTTGATTTTACTGAACCAGTATAAAATCCTTGGTATCTTTAATTTACTGCACTTTACTTTCAGTTTCTAACATTTTACATCAATTTTATTGCAAGGGTAAAAATAGTAAACGAATTTCAAAAATCGTAAAATTTTTCATAAACATAGCCACATCTCTTAGTTTTCATTTGTCCCAAGTTTCAACTTATTTGGATAAGTATAAGTCAATCAAACTTGAATAGTTCTGAGACTAGTACAATCTGATTTTCAGAGTTATAAAGGTTGAGAACATCAACGTGATTGATATACTTCCCAAAGGATTTTCTGAAAACTGTTTCAACCCATTAAAATACATACATTGAGGGTCTTTTCATTAAATTTTCAGATCATTTGGAGGCACCAATTAATTGTAATAAAATTGTCAAATCAGAGTATTGTTTCTGGCATATTTGCGCAATCTGACCAAAAACGTATTTTCAAAGGGTTAGGAGTCGAATTTTAATTTAAAATTTTTATGAGATACTCAGAACATTTGAGAGTAGAATCTCACCAAATTTCATAATTTTTGGAGGTCTGTAACTACGTCTTTAAATCGTTTCAAATCAAAATATAAAAACAGAAATTGTTTTTTGAAGTGAGGTTTTTGATTAAAAAGTTTTTAAAACCCAAATTTTCCACACCCACTATTCAACCCCTCCCCCCTTCTAGTAGTGCTATACAGGTCCTAGTGTCCTCTTCATGGCCCAACAGTCTGTTCCATATAACATTGCTGGCCACACTACCACCCTATAAAATTTTCTCTTTAATTTAGTTGAAAAATTCTTGTCACACAGCATCCCTACGGCCGCCATCCACCTACACAAACCTGCCTAAACTCTGTGTGCTACGTCACTCTCTATGTCCCTATCTCGCTATACCTTTACGACCACTTGACCCTTAATGATGAGATGTCTATTCTCATCGTTGGTTGCGCCGCTGAAGTCAAAGTGCATATACTCAGTTTTAGAACGACTAATTCTTAGTCCAAAGCACCACGTCACTCCTCTAGTCTCATACTCAGGCTATGCCTACTTTCCACGACTAATACAATATCGTCAGCAAAAAGTATACATCATGGGACATTCTCTTGGATCAGCTTCGACAACTCGTCCAAGACAATTGCAAAAGGAAATGTGCTCAAAGCAGACCATTGATGGAGGCCTACCTCCACCGAAAAGTGTTAGTGTATGTGCCCTAGGCCATGATTTGGATATTTATGTTATGTATTTATTATTAATAAAAGAGGTTTTATTATCATTATTGTTGGTTAGTATGTTACACAATTTTGATATATGTCCCTGATTCATTATTGTTATAGAGATAAAATAATTTATAATCAGTATGAGTATTGATTTGATAATCATGAGATGATTATGTGTATGGTGATACGAATCAATCTCATAGATATTTGTTAGAGAACAGTGTATTGGATAGACCCATCATGAGATTGCTACATGGATTAGCGTCATAAGTAAATCTCATGATAGTCATGTTGTAATCCTTTGACTTGAGATTGTCATAGTTTCCAACATAAGGACTATTATATTTTGACATGATCAAACGTTATCCGTAACTGGATAATAATAAAGGTCATGATTGAATGTGATAGAAATTATGTAGAGGATATTGAACAATCAAGATAGAATTTGTCCCTCTCTTTTGAGAGAGATATCTTTGGGCCCCTCGATTAGTGAGACTGTGAAATGCATGGCCGTGCTCAAATGAATTGATAGTGTGATCAATATCATTTGTTTTATCAGTCTACTTAGAGATCGAGTAATCATATGTTTGAACTATATAAGTATGACGCTGACCATGACTTATGTTCAAACTAGATATCGTGTGACAAAGGGATTAATGCATGTACTATTATTAGGCTAGTTGGACTTTACTCGTATTAATTGGGTAGTTGTAATGCCTTGCTAGAGGCCAATTACGACTTGTTGGTTTAATAGCGATTTAATCAACTGCCAATTAATATGGGCCTATCGGGTCACACACAAGAATGCGTATGGCTGAGATTAATAATATTAATAATATTAATATTGGATATTAATTATTATTATTATTATCGTTTTTAATATTAATAATATTAATATTGGATATTAATTATTATTATTATTAATTTCGTTTTTTTATGTATATATTTATATCATCGGATAATAATAGAGAATCCATATTTGATATGGATTTTGATTGGTTTTATCTAATCCTAACAGAATCCGTATCTGGTACGGATTTTGATAGCGTTAACAAATCCGATCAGGAATCGGATTTTGATATCTATATATATGTACGGAGCATGGTGTATCTCGTACACCACACAACCAGTAGAAAACGAAAGGGCAAGAATCGTTTTTGTGAAAACCGAATTCTTCAGCCGCGCCGTTTGAAGAGCTAGCACTCCGGGCGGAAGCGTTCGTGTGGATACCGACAGAGGGTGATCGTTTTTCGCACCTCTTCCATCTGCAGATTTCGAATCTACGGAGGTACTTTTTGATTTCTTTTGTCGAATTAAACGAACAACATGGATCCTTGGTAGGAAATCAGAGATCAAGTTTTGTTTTCCGCTGCGCGTTTTTGCAGTGATCTCGTTCGATTTCCTAACAAAAAGAAGTTTGCATTCTCTACAGGCGTATGAACGGTTTTTTTCGTCTTAGCATACATATCCCTAATCATGTCTATATACTTCATCATCTTGCATCCAGACTATCGCAAATCAGTCTACGTGGCTATCATACGATTTTTCCAGATCGATGAAAACTATATGTAGATTACGCTTCTTCTCCCTATACTTCTTCATCCTTAAAATGTGTATTGCTTCTGTAGTCGACCGTCCTGGCATAAAAACCAAATTGATTTACCGTAACTTGAGACTCTCCCCTAATTCCAGTGTCGATTACTCTCTCACATAACTTCATAGTATGACTTAGCAATTTAATCCCCCTGTAATTCTCACAATACTGTGCGTCTCCTTTTTTCTTATATAGAGGGACCACTACACTCCTTCTCCACTTATCAGGCATTTTTCTTGTTTTAAAAATATGGTTGAACAGAGTAGTTAGTCATTGAACCTCTTCCTCTCCCGAACACTTCCATGCCTCATGGGTTTGTTATCCAGGCCAACTGCCTTAGCTCTTCCTATCTTCATAAGTGCTCTCATCACTTCTCCTTGTGTGATGTTCCGACAGTCGCAGTTATTATGTTGTCGTTTTCATAGAAAATCAACTATATGTCAAATTGGCCATCTTGGATAAATATATAAAAAATGAATTTACGGAACTTAATCTTTGAAAGTTGAAGACATTGATGAGTCAAATCATGCTTCAAGTTTGGAGCATTCTTTGTATGAATTGAACCAACTCCTATACTTTGGTACAAGAGGTTAAGATAATTTTTGAAGAGAAAATAAGTCATCGCATTCTTCATACTATAATGATATTCCTTTTTGTGGTTAAAATGCAAATATATTAACAAGAAGAATCAAATTATCATAGGGGATGCAACCCATATAATAGTCCCACCGAGTAAGGCAATATGCTGGCTTAAGTATGCAAAGAAAATTTAAGTGTGGCTAAACAATGTGCAACAGGCTGCCCATACCTACTAAGCGAGGAAACAACTTATACATAGTTTTGAATACATGCGTGCATATTCGATGGACTACATCCCTAGATACAAAAGATACTTCTTCAAAAATATTTCTCTATTCCTAGCTTGCCATATGAAGTATATTGTGGCTACCAAAGCAATCTTGATTGCTTTAGGATTTCAATGCTTTCCCATTTAGCGTTTTGGCTGCCAAGGCTAGCATTTTTGGGAGTGAGTGTAGTCTGCTTGGGAGTGATAGCCATGATGAGATGGATAGCTAGACTTCTTTTGTCTTAGAATGTGAGAAAAAGATATGATGCATGGTTTCTGGGCTTACAGCATAGAGGGTGCATGTGAGTTCTCTAGGTATCCAAGTATTGCCTTGGTTGGCAATATGTCTAGACTTGCCAGCCAAAGTAAGAAGGAGTGCTTGAGTATGATGGCATTGTCCCAAACTATCTTGGCCCAATTGACACTGGTGCTTTTGCTTCTAAAGTAGTCATATGCCTGATAAGTGTTCAATACCCCACTAGTGGTCCAGGAAGTGAGGACTGTTGTGGCAAACAGTGAGGAGCCTCAATAGCCAGTAGCTTGTCCTTAATCTCCATCAATTTCTTCAACAGGGAAGTCTAACTTGTCCACCTAGGTACCTTGACCAGAGTGAACCTTAGAGCATGTATTTGTGATTCATCTATTACACCCACAGTGTAGATAGATTCTGTTCACCTGGTCTTTGATTGAGGCAGGAGAGGCAATGCACTCAGCCAGAAGCAACTAACTCCCTACAATACTGATCTGGTCGACTTCAATCCACCAGCATATGGGAGTTTGGCAGCATTCCAAAGCCCAACCTTATCTCGCAGCTTATTAATGAAGGGTGAGTAGTGAGTTTCTTGTAGCTTGTTGTCTGCTATAGGTATCTGCAGATATCTAAAAGGCATGGCGTCTGTAGCAAAGCCAGTGACAGACTCTAGTCAGGCATTTTTCAAGAGGTGTTTAAATCCTATTTGGATGATCTATAGTTTTATTCAAATGGAAAGACTCAAATATTATCATATTAGAGATGAATTGTTAACGCAAGACACTACATGATAGAAAATTATGTTTTTATTTGATATAGGATAGTTATGTTTATTGATGATCCTGTTATGATGGCAAGAGAGTGATTACAAATTGACACATGATTGATATACGATACATAAATCGTGACAAAAACAACGACTAACCTTTTAAATGGATTTGATCCACCAATGTCAAATGCAAAGGCAATCCTTGTGACTTTGCAGTGAATATATGTTAAATGCAAATGCAAACCTCTTAACATGCAGCATGATAAATGTGACATGGACAATAGAAATACCCGTCTCATGTCAAGTGTGAGTAATGAAACGTGATCATGTGTAAAGAAAAATCTCATGATTACCCAAATAGAGATATGTAATGGTGATCTAAAGAATTGAAATGAACTGTGTGATATGATTAAAGACATGATAACTTAATAGAAATACATGATAATGAAATGTTATTGAAACCTTCTTAGCACCACGCCGGGAGATGATAAGAAGAAGATACGAATGAAGTTTATTTGACGTATTATGAATTTCTTTGTTGAGTATGTATGAGGTTATCCCCTCTATTCATCATTTTCTTTCAGATTTTTGAGGACGGTTGAGTTGGCATGGAGGAAGACTCCTGCCTATGAATATCATTGACTATAATGACAACTATTGGGATTGAGATTAGATTTGATACTACGTTATTTGAGAATTTTATTTGATGTAAGAATGTTAGACAAATTGTAAGATGGAATTTCGGGATTCATACTAATGAGGATGACCATGTATATGAATGATTTAGCTCCTGCATATTAATTGTATGATATAATGGCTTCGTGACTCTGTGATGGTTTAATTAAAATAATGGTTGGCCATACCCGTCTTGGAACACATATCGTGGCATATATTGCTATGTGTGTGTGTATATATATATATGTAGACACACATGTTTATATATATGTGTGTGTATAGACACACATGTTTAATTGACACACACACATACTATTGTAACCGGGAAAAAAAAAAGAATAAAGAAATAAAGGAAAAAAAAAGAAAATTTAAAAAGAGATAAAGATAACAACAATAAGTTTGAAAAGGGGATAATGACACAAAAAAAAAAAAAAAAGGTAACACACGATCAGGGGGATAACGTTTTTCCCCCCTAAATCTCGGCTTGTGAAGCTAATAA
The DNA here is from genome assembly GCA_036186865.1 of Eustoma russellianum. NCBI lineage: Eukaryota > Viridiplantae > Streptophyta > Magnoliopsida > Gentianales > Gentianaceae > Eustoma > Eustoma russellianum. Next base: position 17,485,465 of record AP025046.1, on the reverse strand, counting down.
AGGGGTGAGGGGCAGCGGTTGGATATACAGGAGTTTTCAAAAAAAAAAAAAAAAAAAATCTCTAAACACAGGGGAAGAACGACATCAACGGGGAGAGAAAAAGAAAGAAGAAAGAGAGGAGAGAAAGAGAGAAAAAGGGGAAGGAAAAGGAGAATCCAAGCGTCTCAGTCTGTTCGCAGTAGATTACAATTGCGTGGTTGTGTGCAATCGAGGTAGGTTCCTTTTCCCCCTCCGATTGGTGCAAATTCAAGCATGCTTTAGTGGTATTTTCTTGGTGTTTTTGTTGTTTTAATTGTTGAGATCCATAACATGTGGTTCGATCTGTGAAGAGCATGAGTTTTGATGACTGTGAATACGTTGATGGGATGAGATGCGTATATGTTGTTTGCGTGTGCCTGTTTTGATTTTAGGGAAAACTTTGATAATTAAAATGGTAAAAACTCTTGCAGATTAAGGACTTTTCATTTTGTTTTGGCCTTAGAATAGTTTCCCATAGAATGGAAATAGGCGAAAATATAGATCGGGGTCGAAAAACGGTCGCCGGAGGTCGCCGGACCGCCGCACGCGCCGCCGGAAGCGGCCGCGCGTGTTCTGCACGCGCGCGCAACAGCCGCACGCGCGTCTGACAGCTCCAGCCTCGATCCTGCATATTTAAAATAAAAAAAAAAATGGGTAAGGAGGCGAAAAGGGCCGAAGGCCCTGACTTGTAGCAGGCCAGTCTTAACGGGCTGGCTGCATATTCAGCAGCCGGCCCATTTCCGTCTTAATTAAAAAAAAAATCTTTCAAGGGTCAGCCGGCAGCGGACCGGGCCGAATGGCCAACGGGCCGGGCCAGCTGCCAGCCGGCCCAATAGCGCGAATAATAAAAAAAAAAAAGGGGAAATGAGGGTAAGCAGGCCGGACCTGTTCGCTGCAAACGGACCAGGGCTGGCCGAAATTAAAGAGGCCAGCCCAATGTGTTTAGGGATATTAGAAATAAATTCTGAAATGTTTTAAATTCTTATAATGGATATTAAATTAATTAAAAATGGAAATAATTAAGGGAAAAATATAAATAAATATCAGAAAATTATAAATAAATTCCAGAAATTATGAAATGTTATAATTAAATTATTTTCACTAAATTTCAGTAATTATGATAATTTATTTAATTTGGATAACTAGGTAATAAATAGAAATAAATTAAGGAAAAATATGGAAAAATATAGAAAAGGCACAATAAATACATATAAGCCATAGAATAATAATTTTAACCTCAAACAACATTAAATCATTATTTAAAGAATAGATGAACCTAGATTTGAGCGCCGGAGGATGGTGAGGATGGGCCAGGGGCCTCAGGCGATTGTGTTTTGCATTCATGGCACGTGCATTGCATTGATGGCGGGTCGTGACGTACGGGTCACGGGCGCTCAGGATGGTGTACGGTGGCGGGGCCACGACACTCAGGATGGTGTGCGGAGGCGCGGCCACGCACACTCAGGATGGTGACTGTGGGGTGTACGACCTGCAGCCACTCAGTAGGACCCGGGTTCATGCATTGCACGGTAGAGATATCGGTACATTGTGTGACATGACTTTTGTTGCGTGTGGCATGCATAGTGGACATGCATCATGTCGTTGCGCATACTATACCTGGAGTGCTTTACCTTTCCGTATTCTTTCATATGCTTATGTGGTAACCTGCTTTATGTGCTACGTGTTATATCATTATTGTATGTTTGTTTTGTACTACTTGAAGGCAGGCGCCTACTGAGTGATTTCCCAGTCACTCACCCCTACTTCCCCCCCCCCCTCACCAGGTGAGCAGGAAGAGACCTATGACTACGTTTTTATTGAGGACGGGGCAGATACAGTGGAGTGGGCAGACTGATGGTCGCGCTTAGGATATAAGAAGACCTTGCGACTGTTTGTCTTTATTTTATTGAGGTCTCACCAGACATTACCTTATTAGACTTTCAGACTTATGTTATTGTCAGGATTTGATTATTATTGTGTTAAGGAATCTTGTTTATCAAGGAAACTTTATGTTATGGTATTTCGTTTCCGCGAAAAAAAAAAATTTCTACGTCTTTTTGGACATGTTGGAAATTGATTCGACGCTTTGTATTCTCCTCAGTGAGATACGGCGGGTGCACCGTTCTCGATGCTAGGGTTCGGGAGCGGGGCGCTACAGGTGGTATCAGAGCCGAGGCTTCAGATCTGCCTCGGAAACGCAGGATTAACTAGATCACCTAGACATAAGTGATGATCTTCCCCTAAAAAAATAACTAGTATACCCCTAATAAATGAAGTAGACCTAAGTTATGAACGGGTTAAGGGAGTTGTGTGCCGATGGAGAGCTTCCTTATTAATTACCGCTTTATCCCGCAAATAACTATTTACTTTATTTGTGCCTAACCTGCGTACCTCTATGAACTCGAACTTCAGGAAAATGCCACCAAGACGTGAGCCAGCAGGAAATCGAGGGCGCGATGGAGATGACCATCAGGGTCAGGGGGCTATTCCCCAAGTTATTGCTGATACTCTAGCCACCCTGACTACCTTGGTGGCTCAGCAGCAGGCGCAGATGGCTCACCTGCAGCAACAGCAGGAACAGCAGCAACAGCAGCAGCAGCAACCCCCACCACCACCACCACCCCCAGGACTTCGTTTCTTTTATAGGGAGATGCAGCACTCCCGAGTACCTATGTTTAGGGGCACTACACGGCCAGAGGAGGCTGAGATTTGGCTCCAGAATATGACCGAGCAGTTGAGATTATTACAGGTTCCTGATGACCTGAAGGTGGAAGTAGTCGTTTCATTTCTGGAGGGTGATGCGAGAGGATGGTGGGTTAATGTGCAGCGCCGGTTGACCCCTCCGGTGACTTGGACTCAGTTTCGAGAAGAGTATGAGAGGCACTACATTCCGGAGAGTGCCATACAGAGGAGAATGACTGAGTTTCAGCTACTTACTCAGGGGTCCATGACCGTGGACCAGTATGCAGAGAGATTTCATGCGCTGGGGAAATATATGCCCTCCGTTATGGATAACGAGAGGGCAAAGATGTCTAAATTCAAGACCGGACTGAGCCCTCGCATTCAGTCGTTGATCATCTGTGCTAGACCGAGGACTTTCGAGGATTTGCTGGAGGTATGCCGGGATGTTGAGGGTGACCTTAGGAAGAGTGCGGTAGATGACCGGACGAAGCGGCCACGGGAGGAGTACCGTTCCGGGAGACCTGGGAGATGGCTGAAGGTACCCCACCGCCAGCAGCAGGGGAGCTCTTCTCGACCACCGCAGCAGAGACAGTTTACTCAGCCATTAGCCATCGAGGGACCAGCATTGACAGATGCACAGCCGTTGAGGACAGTGGCACCCACTACACCATGTGTCCATTGTGGGCGTTTCCATCCGGGTCAGTGTTGGAGGACCCAGAATGTATGCTATAGATGTGGCACCCCAGGGCACTTTGCTAGAGACTGCCCCGCGCAGGGGCAGGCACCCCAGCACAGCAGAGCCAGACACAGCAGAAGGGGAGGCTAAAGACGAACGCCCGAGTACATGCCATGTCGTACGCCGACGCCGAGGACACCAGCGATGTCGTAGCAGGTATGCTTTAATTGAGCATCATAAACCCGAAGTTGTCTTAAATCCCTTTCTGTCTTATGGTTATGTGTTATATGTATAACCCTACCCGTGTTAGGTGAGATATTGATTAACAACGTCCCAGTCTACGTTCTTTTCGATAGTGGGGCCAGCCATTCATTTATCGCCAGGAGGGTTGTCAAGAATCTGAATATTCCACCAGAACGACTGGAGATCCCTTACCGTGTCCAAACCGCTGGGGACCAGGTGATTGTATCGCACTATCAGTGCAGAGATTGTTCGATGGAGATTAATGAGTTGGAGTTCACGGCGACTCTGATTCCGATCCAGATACAAGATTTTGATGTTATTCTGGGCATGGATTTTCTGGCTAAGCATGAGGCCAAGATCGACTGTAGTGAGAAGCAGGTCCGCATGCAGACACAGAGTAAGCAGGAAACCATCTTTCAAGGAGACTACAAGTTACATAAGGCGCCCAAGAAGATCTACATGAGTGCAGCGCAGGCACACAAGGCGTTGCGGAAAGGTAATCCATGTTTTCTTGTATATGCTATTGGCGCAGAAAAAGAAGTACCCTCGATAGAATCAATACCAGTGGTGAGTGAGTATAAGGATGTATTTCCCGATGAGCTACCAGGACTACCGCCTAGTCGGGAGGTAGAGTTTGAGATTAATTTATTACCCGGTGCTGAGCCGATATCGAAGGCACCGTATAGAATGGCCCCGGCTGAGCTGAAGGAACTGAAAGAGCAGCTGCAGGAATTACTGGACCGAAAGTTCATCCGACCGAGCGTCTCACCCTGGGGAGCTCCGGTTTTGTTTGTGAAGAAGAAGGACGGAAGTATGAGACTTTGCATTGATTATCGAGAGATTAATAAGATCACTATCAAGAATAAATATCCTCTACCTCGGATCGAGGACCTCTTCGATCAGTTAAAGGTACCTCTCTAGTCAATACAACTCACAAATCCATATTACTAATTCTCCAATTAATTTTGCAACATTGGTATTTCCAGGGCGCTAAAGTATTCTCCAAGATTGATCTTCGATCTGGATACCATCAACTGAGGATAAAAGCCGAGGACGTAGCAAAGACTGCCTTTCGCACTAGATATGGACACTATGAGTTTTTGGTGATGCCATTCGGCCTCACTAATGCTCCCGCAGCCTTCATGGATCTGATGAACACGGTGTTCGGGGATCAGCTTGACAAGTTTGTGGTGGTCTTCATCGATGATATATTAGTCTATTCTCCGGATGAGGAATCCCACGAAAAGCATCTGCGGGAGGTTCTAGATGTTCTCAGGAAGAAGAAGTTATATGCTAAGTTTAGTAAGTGCGAGTTCTGGCTGAAGAGTGTTGCGTTCTTGGGCCACGTGGTCTCAGAGGAAGGAATTTATGTAGACCCCAAGAAGATCGAGGCCATTACTGAATGGCCTAGACCGACCAATGTGACCGAAGTGAGGAGTTTTCTGGGCTTGGCCGGCTACTATCGGAAGTTTGTTGAAGGATTTTCGTCGATAGCAGTGCCTTTGAGCAGATTGACTCAGAAAAAGTCAAAGTTTGTCTGGACCGCTGAATGCGAGCAGAGTTTTGAAGAACTTAAGAGACGATTGACGACGGCCCCTATTCTTGCTCAACCCTCAGGCTCAGAAGGGTTCGTCATATATAGTGATGCATCGAAGAACGGATTAGGTAATGTATATGGTTTTAGAATTGAATTATACGCATTACAACGTTGGCCTAACTGTTTTCCTTGCAGGATGTGTTCTCATGCAAAATGGCAAGGTCATCGCGTATGCTTCGAGACAGTTGAAACCATACGAGCAAAATTATCCGACGCATGATCTGGAGTTAGCGGCCGTAGTCTTCGCACTTAAGATTTGGCGTCATTATCTGTATGGAGTGAAGTGCGAAGTATTCACGGATCATAAGAGTTTAAAGTATTTATTCACCCAGAAAGAGCTGAACATGCGACAGAGGAGATGGCTTGAGCTTCTAAAGGACTATGATTTGACTATTAGCTACCATCCGGGAAAGGCGAACCGAGTCGCAGATGCTCTGAGTAGAAAATCTAGTCATGCCAGACAGACGCCGTTGGAGAGAGATATGGCGGAGTTGGATCTTGACATTGTGGACTCCACGGCGAGGGTTCTAGCTGCGTTGATTATCACTCCATCTTTGGTTGAGCAGATCAAAGAGGCGCAAAAGGGAGATGTATTCCTTAGTGAGCTACGAGAGAGAATGATGACGAGTCAAGTTGACGGGTTCCAGATCCATGACGATGGCAGTATGTGGTTTCAGGGGAGACTGTGCGTACCCGAGGTCGAGGACCTCAGACGAACGGTATTGAAGGAGGCTCATAACTCGAAGTTGTCAATTCATCCAGGTGCTACCAAGATGTATAATGACCTGAAGAGGCATTACTGGTGGAGCGGTATGAAAAGACATATAGCTGAATTTGTTGAGAGATGTCTAGTATGTCAGCAGGTCAAGGCGGAACACCAGAGACCAGGAGGGTTGTTGATGCCTTTGGAGATTCCTGAGTGGAAATGGGAGCATGTAACGATGGATTTTGTGATGGGTCTCCCGAGGACAAGAAATGGCAATGACATGATCTGGGTGATCGTGGATCGTTTGACGAAATCCGCTCATTTCCTACCGGTACCGAATGATGTGGCTCTAGAGAGGTTGGTTACACTTTATATCGACAACATTATCACGTTACATGGCGTTCCAGTCAGTATTGTCTCCGACCGTGACTCGAAGTTTACTTCCAAGTTCTGGTCAGCATGTCAGAAGAGAATTGGGACCGAACTACGATTGAGTGCTGCGTTTCATCCGCAGACAGATGGACAGTCAGAGAGGACCATACAGACGTTGGAGGATATGCTAAGAGCTTGCGCCATTGACTTCAGGGGAAACTGGGATAGTATGATTAAGTTGATTGAATTCTCCTACAACAACAGTCATCACAGCGCCATCGGCATGGCACCATTTGAGGCGCTCTATGGTCGTAAGTGCAGATCTCCTATCCTTTGGGATGAAGTTGGAGAGCGCGCTATCACTGGTCCAGAGTTGGTTGAGCAAACCAAGGAAAAGGTTAAGTCGATTCGCGAAAGGCTTAAGATTGTCCAAGATAGGAGTAAGAGCTGGGATGACTCGAAGAGGCGTCCGTTGAAATTTGATGTTGGAGAAAATGTCTATTTGAGAGTATCGCCTATGAAGGGTGTTACGAGATTTGGACTGAAGGGTAAGTTGAGGCCTCGGTACATTGGGCCTTATGAGGTGCTTGAAAGGATTGGTTCGCTAGCTTACCGTTTGGCGTTACCCCCGGCGTTGGCTCAGGTGCACAATGTCTTTCATGTTTCTCAGTTAAGGAAGTACGTCCCAGACCCGAGTCACGTACTAAATGCACCACCTTTGAAGATCAGGCCAGACACATCATATGAAGAGACTCCTGTTCGGATCCTAGATCGCAAGGACCAAGAACTGAGAAGAAGAGTCATCCGTACGTCAAGGTGCAGTGGAGTAATCATAGGGAAAATGAAGCGACTTGGGAACTGGAGGATCAGATGCGCGAACGTTATCCAGAACTCTTCGATTAAGGTACATCGAACCTTCTCGATCTCTATGATTAAAGTATGTCAAGTTTCGAGGACGAAACTTCTTGTAAGGTGGGTAGGATATTGTAACCGGGAAAAAAAAAAAGAATAAAGAAATAAAGGAAAAAAAAAGAAAATTTAAAAAGAGATAAAGATAACAACAATAAGTTTGAAAAGGGGATAATGACACAAAAAAAAAAGGGTAACACACGATCAGGGGGGATAACGTTTTTCCCCCCTAAATCTCGGCTTGTGAAGCTAATAAAGGGGTGAGGGGCAGCGGTTGGATATACAGGAGTTTTCAAAAAAAAAAAATTCTCTAAACACAGGGGAAGAACGACATCAACGGGGAGAGAAAAAGAAAGAAGAAAGAGAGGAGAGAAAGAGAGAAAAAGGGGAAGGAAAAGGAGAATCCAAGCGTCTCAGTCTGTTCGCAGTAGATTACAATTGCGTGGTTGTGTGCAATCGAGGTAGGTTCCTTTTCCCCCTCCGATTGGTGCAAATTCAAGCATGCTTTAGTGGTATTTTCTTGGTGTTTTTGTTGTTTTAATTGTTGAGATCCATAACATGTGGTTCGATCTGTGAAGAGCATGAGTTTTGATGACTGTGAATACGTTGATGGGATGAGATGCGTATATGTTGTTTGCGTGTGTCTGTTTTGATTTTAGGGAAAACTTTGATAATTAAAATGGTAAAAACTCTTGCAGATTAAGGACTTTTCATTTTGTTTTGGCCTTAGAATAGTTTCTCATAGAATGGAAATAGGCGAAAATATAGATCGGGGTCGAAAAAACGGTCGCCGGAGGTCGCCGGACCGCCGCACGCGCCGCCGGAAGCGGCCGCGCGTATTCTGCACGCGCGCGCAACAGCCGCACGCGCGTCTGACAGCTCCAGCCTCGATCCTGCATATTTAAAATAAAAAAAAAAAAAAAATGGGTAAGGAGGCGAAAAGGGTCGAAGGCCCTGACTTGTAGCAGGCCAGTCTTAACGGGCTGGCTGCATATTCAGCAGCCGGCCCATTTCCGTCTTAATTAAAAAAAAAAATCTTTCAAGGGTCAGCCGGCAGCGGACCGGGCCGAATGGCCAACGGGCCGGGCCAGCTGCCAGCCGGCCCAATAGCGCGAATAATAATAAAAAAAAGGGGGAAATGAGGGTAAGCAGGCCGGACCTGTTCGCTGCAAACGGACCAGGGCTGGCCGAAATTAAAGAGGCCAGCCCAATGTGTTTAGGGATATTAGAAATAAATTCTGAAATGTTTTAAATTCTTATAATGGATATTAAATTAATTAAAAATGGAAATAATTAAGGGAAAAATATAAATAAATATCAGAAAATTATAAATAAATTCCAGAAATTATGAAATGTTATAATTAAATTATTTTCACTAAATTTCAGTAATTATGATAATTTATTTAATTTGGATAACTAGGTAATAAATAGAAATAAATTAAGGAAAAATAGGGAAAAATATAGAAAAGGCACAATAAATACATATAAGCCATAGAATAATAATTTTAACCTCAAACAACATTAAATCATTATTTAAAGAATAGATGAACCTAGATTTGAGCGCCGGAGGATGGTGAGGATGGGCCAGGGGCCTCAGACGATTGTGTTTTGCATTCATGGCACGTGCATTGCATTGATGGCGGGTCGTGACGTACGGGTCACGGGCGCTCAGGATGGTGTACGGTGGCGGGGCCACGACACTCAGGATGGTGTGCGGAGGCGCGGCCACGCACACTCAGGATGGTGACTGTGGGGTGTACGACCTGCAGCCACTCAGTAGGACCCGGGTTCATGCATTGCACGGTAGAGATATCGGTACATTGTGTGACATGACTTTTGTTGCGTGTGGCATGCATAGTGGACATGCATCATGTCGTTGCGCATACTATACCTGGAGTGCTTTACCTTTCCGTATTCTTTCATATGCTTATGTGGTAACCTGCTTTATGTGCTACGTGTTATATCATTATTGTATGTTTGTTTTGTACTACTTGAAGGCAGGCGCCTACTGAGTGATTTCCCAGTCACTCACCCCTACTTCCCCCCCCCCCACCAGGTGAGCAGGAAGAGACCTATGACTACGTTTTTGTTGAGGACGGGGCAGATACAGTGGAGTGGGCAGACTGATGGTCGCGCTTAGGATATAAGAAGACCTTGCGACTGTTTGTCTTTATTTTATTGAGGTCTCACCAGACATTACCTTATTAGACTTTCAGACTTATGTTATTGTCAGGATTTGATTATTATTATTGTGTTAAGGAATCTTGTTTATCAAGGAAACTTTATGTTATGGTATTTCGTTTCCACGAAAAAAAAAATTTCTACGTCTTTTTGGACATGTTGGAAATTGATTCGACGCTTTGTATTCTCCTCAGCGAGATACGGCGGGTGCACCGTTCTCGATGCTAGGGTTTGGGAGCGGGGCGCTACACATACATATACATATATACATATTTTTTTAGGTGAAGGACGAGCGGTACCATCTGGACATTTTATTAAAGTAGGAACCCTCACTTGTGGCAGAGGAATACCATGGTTACATCAAAGCCCTGTCTATAGAGGGAGACTCTTCCAAACTAAACAAAACAGATAAAGAAAAACGCATACAAACTGTAGAATACAATTAATCAACAAATTATCAATCGAGAAAACTAGCATTAAGCAAGTCAATCCAACGCAACCATCTCGACGGCACGGCATTGAGATGCATGGAAAATACAAGCAGTGAGGAGTCCTCAAGGTAGAAAGTATGTTACAACCCGCGTTTCTGGGTCAATTAAAAAAATTAATAAGATAATGGAAAATAGAACGCAAATTCGGTGTCGATAAAATTTCGGTATAATTTAAATTTTTATTTAAGATAAGTGAAGACATCGGCATTCTATATCGAGGTTAGAAACTCTTGGAAAATAACCGAACGGACAAGTTAACGGATATAGCAAAATTTGACGGGACTAGGTAACAAACATTTCAGACATACAACACGAGTTAAATAAACGAGTCCGTAGCAACTTAAGTCGAAAGATATAAATTCAACCAAATAGAAAATATCCGACACGATAATTCCACTACACAACAAAACCCTACACACTTTTACCTCAACTATCACACTTTATCCTACATGGCATAAAAGACAAATACCCCTTCCCCCAACTCACTTGGCCGGCCATAGCCTCCAAAAAGGGACAAGACCCTTGCGTTTCGTACACTACTCTTCCCCACATCATTTCCTATGCAACCTAAAGCCAACCTACACTACCTAAACCGTCAGCACACAAAAGAGAAATCTTCTCTCTTCCTCCCTTCCCTCATTCTGCCGTGAGTTCCATAAGAAGGGCAATTCTTCGTTTTCACTCCACAACAAACACCCTCTTTCCTCTCCAACACACAAAAATCTTCCAATTTCTTCCTTTTCCTCTACATAGCCGAAACTTCTTGAAGAAAAGAAGAAGTTGTTCTGTTCTTCATTTCATCTCCTTTTTCACTCAACTATTAACTATAACATCTTCCTATCTCCAAGCATTTAGGATACAAGATATATTGGAGTTACAACCAAGAATCATCAAGGTAAAAACACTATTTATACTAGGTTATTCTTCTTCTAGTTCTTCATCTTTAAGCACGCTAACCTCCATTTTGGCCTCCAAAACCGTGAGTTATAGGAAGGAAAAAGAGGAGTTTTCTTCAAGCCAAGTGAAGAAATCTTCACTCATGTAAAAGGTTAAGTGATAAAAGCAAGTACACTTTCTAGATCCTACATGGATTTTCAAAGATCTATGTATTTATATTTATACAAGTTGTATCATTCATGATATATTTTCAATGTTTTTGTATCAAGAATATGTGTATGCTATATTTATAAGTGATGGAAATATGATTGTGTATGTATATGTAACTCACGCCATTTACGGTTTTGTACCCTACTTATCTCATTTTCATGATTCTACCATTTTATATATGTTATGTATTTTATGTTGTTATGTAAAGCCATTATAATGATGGAAAATAATATATATAAAGTTAAAATAAATATTGATATATATATATATATACAAGTAAAAGAAAATAAGCTTCTAAGCGCGGTAGACAGATTAACTCTAATACATTCAGTTCTTACATCGATTCTTCTTCATATATTCGCAGTATCCAAACTTCCTCATAGTGTTGTTGCTGAAATCCAGCGGAAGTACTCTTCCTTCTTTTGGGATGCTAAACATTATTGGAGATCATGGAAGGCTCTTTGCAAAACAACTGATGAAGGTGGTCTAGGTGTTCGACAACTCCAGTCAATTCAAAAAGCATATGATTGTAAGATGTGGTGGATATATCAACAACATACATCACTTTGGGCTAAAGTTATGCATTGTAAGTATGGACGTAGGGGTCATTTTCGGGAAATGTTATATGACTCTCCAGAATGGAAGCGTATTTGTCGTGTCCACGATTTTTGCATGATCCGTGCAGAAGAGGGTCGCGAGAGGCTATCTTGGAAACCTGATTTTACAAGGAAAGTTTTCTTTAAAGAGTGCCTACAATGAGTGTCGCATTGCGGGTGTATCTCTTATTTCAAGCCGTTATATTTGGTGGTCCGGAATTCATCAGTCTACTAAGATGTTCATGTGGAAATTATGGTATCGAGTGTTGCCAATTTTGGAGAACCTTGCTGCGTTTGCAAATTATTTTCCCACAATATGTCCTTTTTGTAGGAGAGCTGAAGGTCTCATTGATCACCTATTTGTTCATTGTCCAACCATAACCTCTTTGTGGCGTCGATATGATTTACTATTTCATGGACCTATTTCTTTTAGGCCATCGTTGCGGTCCTATTTGATGAGTTGGTGGCTCACATCCTCGACACGAACAATGTTGGGACACTTAAAGGTTGTAACCACACATATCATTTGTTGGAATACATGGAAAGAATATACAGCAATCACACTTGGTGATGAGACTTTTAACCATCGACGGCTAGAGGAAAGGATTCGCATGGATATATACACGTGGTGTGTAGCATCTTCTGGGAAGAAATATGCCTCCTCCATTCCATCACTAATTGATGCACATATTTCACCTCCAATCCGAACTGCCCGAAGCAAAGTAGTCAGATGGCTAACACCACCACCAGGGCAAAATAAAATAAATGTAGATGTTGTGGTTGGGAAACAGTGGGCTGCAGCTGGTGCGGTTGTACAAGATTCAAGAGGTAGGATCCTCTCAGCAATTTCTTTTCCATTGCCATGTCTACCACCTCTACAAGCTGAGCTTCAAGCAGCACTATATGTTATGTTACGATCTTTTATTCAACAAAATATCACAACTTCATTCTAGAGACAGATTGTTAGGAGTTAATATGCATGTTGGATAATGAAAACACGGTCATGGGAGTCATGAGGGTTGATCTAGATCGTCTGCGCACCTTTTTACATCTTATGCGATCAGCTTTGCGATACACCCCACGAGAGACAAATTCGATGGCATCTCATCTAGCTTCATTGGGCTTGACACTTACATCTTTGTCGGAATACAAACTTCTGAATATGTTGCTTACGGTAGCTCGTGGTTGTCTCATCACTGACTTGTACACTCCATACTTGCGTACTTGAACATCATGCTCCAATTATGTGTTCCTACCTACATTCTAATTATGATCACTTGAAATTTTTTGTCTCATTTGGTTATCTTTTTCGACATATGATCAGATCCCTGACTAACTGCCATTTTACTTTTCATGCATGCTCACTTTTGGATCATTGGAGGATGCTACTACTTATGTTCTGCGTCGTCCTGGGAGGCGAACTAGTATGTTTGGAGGATGACACTGTCTTTCGGTTTCCTTGTACTGCCTCAGACTGGATAAATATGTACTCTTTTTCCTTCGTGCAGGATTTTATCCACAATAGTGGTTTTGCCTGCCAAGGTTTTAATGAGACATATCATATCCAATCTAAACAACAGGCCATCTTACTTGTTGTAGCTATAGCTTATCGGCCACACAGTTGTTATTTGTTGTTGTGTCGAGACTTGCTTTGTAATATGGTTTTCCTCCGCCATGAGTGAGGTTATTTTTAAAGTTAATAAAAGTCTGGGTCTTGACCCATTTATAAAAAAATCTACAAGTAAAAGAGGGGATAAGAAAGAATTTAAATGAGATATATATTTATATATATCTATATATAAAAAATCAGGCATTACAAAAAGAAAATAGCATTTGTGTATAAATAAAGTAAGATGGTAACTTGTATCAAATTTTATATATGTGAGTATGTATATATGTAGGTATACACGGACATGGCGGATTTTTTTTGGCATATTGATTTTTTTATCACATGATTATGAATCATTTTTTTTGATGAAGGACGGGCGGTACCGTCTGGGATTTTATTAATATATTGCCCTCACGTATGGCAGAGGAATATCGTGGTTACATATAAGCCCTGTAGCTACGAGAGACTCTCCCAAAAAATGTAAAACATGATATACAAGAGTCCGTATATAACGTAAACAAAGCATAAACCAATGCCTATAAACTAAAGAAAAAGATAATGCTTGATGACGCTGCAGCGCGAGATGCCCATGTAGTTTGTCGATGTGGCCCTCATGTAGCAGTGAAACAAGAGCGGTTAAAATGCTATGGCCTGAAAGAAGGGATAGAATCGATAAAGCATTAAAAATATACCCATGTTACCTTGGCCAAGGAGACCAAGGTAACTATCCAAAAAAGCAAGCCAACCCATATGGGAGTGTTTCAGCATTGGCTCCTTGTAGTCACAGCTCCAAAACAAACGAAACAGAGGAATTAGTAGTAAGAAATACAACTTTATGAGGAATGATAAAAGAGGAAATAAAGTCATACCCACTTTGCCCGTAGCTGATGAGACTACGGGCAACAGATAGTAGTAATGGCCAACCCTTATGGGAGACAAGTGCTGAATCACAGCGTCACGGTGGCCGCGGTCTAGTATGTATAGCGTGATCATGGTGACGAAACGTCGGAAGTGATGCATCTGTCTTGATAGCCCCCCTTAAGCGTGATGGTAATGTCGACAGTGAATCATAAACTGTAAAATGCTGAGTGGTGAGTGCAATCTGAGCCATGTGATGTGCAGGTTGATTTGTTTCTAGATGCGTATGTACCATGGACACAGATGTGATGGACAAGAGAGAATGGAGGTGAGCTAAATCCGGAGCCAGGAGTGAAGTAGATGAAGCAGAGTAACGTAGCAATTCCGCACAATCAACTTCCAAAAGGACTAGCCCATAACGTGGGAGATAATATAAAAGAGCAAGCACCCAGCACCTTGAGCCTCCACTCTCAAGGGCATATCTAGGCGCAGAGGAAAAGATATTCCATGAATCAAAGTGCCTGCTGAGTCCCAAAGAATGGCTCCACCACTAGCATGTATACGACCAACTGCTGCATCTGTATTCAGCTTTAAGTGTCTCGACGGAGGTGCGATCTAGCGTAACAGGGGGAACGATGCACGCATAAAGGCGGTGATAGGCGAGCTGCAACTAACCTTGGAATCGTGGCTGCAACTCGTGTGCCGGACATTGCAGATGCCTAAGAATAAATGTCTGTCTGGATGTATCGAATGAGCAACATAGGAGACCACAATTCCTCTCCGAATGTGATGGATGTATACATCTTCCATATGTTCCAAAGTATAATGCCTGGGAAAATAATATGCATAGCCCCAAAAAAGTTTGGTTGAACCGAACACCAAATATGTAGAAGATATGAGCGCCATGAGCCAGTGCTTATAGGAAGCAAGTCAAGCAGGGAAGTGAAATAGGACCAAATTATGCAGACTTCTGCACAATCAAAAAATAGATGTGGGGTGGATGCAGCTATCAATCTGCAGAAAGGGCAGATGGAAGGTAGTATCGACATAAAAAAACACAGATTATCAGGCAGAGGGAGGGCCCTACGATATAATCGCCACAAGAACATCTGAAGAGAAGGCCGTTGCATTGGAGACCAAATATAATCAAAAGAAAGCAACGACGCCTACGCTGGTCTTATAATAGCGTAAGCTGCTTTCAACGTGAATTCACCGGACGGAGTTGACCATATAGGAACTGCTACGAGAGTAGTCTGAGCCGAGCATAAAGGATGTATAGAACATATTCGCTTCCAGTCAGAGGAATCATACAAGCGGGGCCGAAAATCTTAGTGAGGTCCATATCGTGCGTGCATGTAACAGGCCCATAAGGAGCTGTTGTAGTGATATAAATGCCAAAGCTTACAGAGTAAGCTTCCTGTATAGATGTTAAATCACGTATGCCTAATCCCCCTTCAGAGGTGGGTAAACAAATCTTCTGCCAAATGAGCCAGTGATGATGGCCGGACCCAATAAGAATCACGAGTAACAAAATGAACCTATGATTTTGACCTATGATTTTGACCCTAAGATTGATATGCCTATTGTGCCTGTGTGGGTTTCTCTGCCAGGTTTACCTATTTATTTGCATAAAAAAGAGGCGTTATTTGAAATTACGAGAATGATAGGAGCGCCTTTGAAGGCTGATGCTTCTACCATGCAATTGTTGTGTCCGTCTGTGGCAAGAATTTGCATTGGGCTTGATGTATCTCAGGAGTTGCCTCAACGCTTATATATTTTAAGTGATGAGCGTCATTTCTTTCATCCAGTTGAATATGAAAGTTTGCCTGCATATTGTGCCTCATGCCGGCTACTTGGCCATTCCCTGAGTACATACACATCGGATAGGGTTAAGGACACGTTGCCACAATCACGTGTTTTAGATGTTGTAACACTCCCAGAACACACAAAATTGGCTCCGGTTCAACCTAAGCCTGCACAAAAGTGGACCCCTAAGAAGCAGGATATGAAGTAGAATACCACGGACATAGTTCAGGAGGACGTCTTTCCAGATGTAGTTATTGAACTGACGCCTAAATTGCCTAAGCAAGAAGAATAGCACATTGACAACGACCCTGTTCTCCTTCAGTGGTAGATATTGTGCCCAGTCACCAGGCAGATCATCAAAATACCGAGATTTCACGTGCGCAAGACTTGACTAGGTTACACAGCTCCTCTGCCGCAGTCATTGCATCCATTGAGGACGAACCAGATCCGACACTAGCTTATGCTACGGATTCTGAGCTCCATGATGATTATAGGTTGACACTTGAATTACGTGCTGCGGTTATGGAAGTTGCTAGGGTGTTATCGATCACGTCTCCCTCAAAAGATGGAACCCCAAATGTATCGATCCAGATGTGTCCAATGCTGTTGACAACCTTCTTAAAATCCGGACACGGAGGCCACGTAGAAAGAAAGGGTACATGCCGTCAGCACCTCCTTCTTCTCCATTATTAACTTAACCACCAATATCTCTCAATGAATGCACTTCTATGGAACGTTCGAGGTGTTAACACCTTGCTTGTCTGCCTTTTATCTCTTATACGTCATTACAGATTGAATTACTAATAATCATAGAGCCCAAGCTTCGGATAGCTTGCCTGGAACATTTTTGGCTGCAACTATGGTTTTCCCATGCGTCTTCCTCTGATGATGGAAATATATGGTTTCTTTGGTGGGAGTCCTTTCTGGAAATTTTGGGTACACGTCCAGGTGTACAGAATATGTCAATTCATTTTCGTTGGCATGCTAGGAGACAGGAATTTTGGCTCACAGATGTATATGCTAGACTACAGTGGCGGCTCAGCGTCCTTTGTGGGATGATTTGACTTCATTTCAAGCAGGCGGGACTCTTCCTTGGTTAATAGGAGGGGATTTTAATAAGTTTCTTTCATTAGATGAGCATAAGGGAGTCTCGACGCCATCATTGAGGACACTCGCAGATTTTAAACATTTTCTTGAATCCTATGAGTTGTTAGATTTGCCTTTTCAAGGGTCACAGTTCACTTGGTCAGACGGACGTAGGTTGGCTAAGGAGTGGCATCGTTTGGATCGTTTCTTTTGTTCTTCAACCTTCTTGGATATCTTTGACACTGCACAGGTTAAACATCTTCATCGCACGACATGTGATCATTTGCCATTATTGCTTCAATGTCAATCGGCCACTTCACGAGGACCAGCCTCTTTTCGGTATTTGGATGCATGGTTAGAGCATGAAGATTTTGATGGTTATGTGCATGCGCAATGGTGGACATACCCTACCTTTAACGGAATGTATGGATTTATGATAAATTGCGGTGCCTAAAGGCTGATTTACACACATGGAATAAATGTCTTTGATAATATTTTAACTACTTTAATGGCCGCAGAAGAAGATACGATTCAGGCAGGAAAGCTATACGATGCCATGCCGACAGAGGCTAATCGGGTGTCTTATCATTCGACCAAAGATGTGCTAATTAAACAACAAAACTGTGCCATGCATTTTTGGAAGCAAAAGGCGCATATCAAATGTCTCAAAGAAGGAGATGTCAATACAGCTTTCTTCCATCAGTCGGTTAAGACAAGGAGGCAAAAACAAACAAGCCATTATAACTATTAGCGGGCAGGATGGAACTTCTTGTGATACGGAGCAATCTATTCAAAATGAAGCAGTCGCTTTCTTTGAGAAGCTATTTACTGCGGAGCCAACCTTTGACCATGATGTTCTGCTTCAGAATATTCCTCATCTCTTGACAGCAGATGATAATGATCGATTATTAGAGATGCCACAGATTGATGAAGTCAGGGCTGCCGTATGACAGTTAAGTACATCCAGTGCGTCAGGCCCAGATGGCTTTCTAGGTTCCTTCTATAAGCACTTTTGACTGACATAAGTTTGGATGTGCTACTAGTTGTGCAGGAATTCTTTTTGGGTATCCGAGTACCTAATGCCATGTCAGCTTCTTTACTCTGTCTGATTCCAAAGGTGCCCAATCCAAGTACATTTGCAGACTTCTGGCCCATCTGTTTGACTAATTTTATATCTAAGGCGGTCACTCAGATTCTCTTCTCGACTTAATATTCTCTTGCCAAGGCTCATTTCTCCAGAACAATCAGGCTTTATGCCTAGTCGAGGAATATCAGAGCAGATATTGATCGCCAAGGAGATGGTTCATCTTTTGGATCGTAAATGTTAGGGAAGACAGGTAATGATTAAGTTAGATATGGTCAAGGCTTTTGATCATGTCTCATGGCAGTATTTGGAGAGCTTGCAACTGCGGTTTGGCTTCCACCTGAGGATTGTTTGCTTAATTATGAATAATTTTTCCGTTACGCGTTGTTCAGCGTTGATAAATGGCAAGCCCTGTTGTTTCTTTAGCCCTACAAGGAGGTCCGCTGTCACCCATTCTCTTTATTCTTGCTTTAGAGGGATTTTCTAGGGGATTAAATGCTTTGTTTCAGCAGGGTGGTCTAAGGGGCTTTGCGAGTGGCATAGTACAATCAATATCACATCTTGGTTTTGCAGATGACTTGTTGATATTTCTGAATGGTTCCCTTGGCAATTTACAGCATTTCAAGCGATTTTTTGAGCAGTATCAGCGGGCATCAGGCCAATTGGTTAACTATCAAAAAAGTCAAGTTGTGGTGACAGGGGTCTCTCTTCGCAAAGGATACAGATGGTTCTAAATATGAGGATATCGGAGCTTCTTATCAAGTATTTAGTCTCATATCTTTTTAAAGGTATCAATCGCTCTCAGTATTGCACTTCTTTACATGATTATTTTGATGCGAGGTGGACAGGTTGGTCACAAAAGCTGTTAAGTATGTCTGGTCGATTGACCTTAATACAATCGGTGCTCGCAGCTATGCCTTTGCACATCATGGCTGCTGCAATTCTTCCTAAAAGTGTGATTATGGAGTTGAATAGGAAAATGTCTAATTTTGTATGGAGACAGCACAATAATTAGAGAGCGTGGGATACTGTATGTTATCCCAAAGAGGAAGGTGGTCTGGGCATTTGCAAACTAACTGCCGTACAAATGGCATTTGAATGTAAATTATGGTGGATGTACAAAACTTCTAGTTCATTGTGGGCAACTTATATAAGGCGAAAATATGGCGGACAACCTATGATGCATGCTTATCTATATGACTCGGCAGATTGGAAGAGATTGTGTCATATAAACACTTTTTTATGTTGCAGGTGCAAGTGACACAGGATGGTCTACATTGGATTGCTGATGCGAACGTCCAATTTAGTACGGGTAGTGCATATAACATTTGTAGGCTGCCCGGTATCAATTTACTGGTGGCGAGATATATTTGGTGGAAGGGTACCCCTACTGCTGCTCAAGTGTTTCTATGGCGGCTATGGTATAACTCCTTGCCTATGTCGGACAATATCAATTACTGGGTTGTTGCTTTTCCTAATGTTTTGCTTTTTGTCGGGGTGCTTTAGCTCTACAGACTCATATTTTCTACACTTGCCCTATGATTCAGGCTGTTTGGCTACATTTATCCTATTTTTTTGACGGACCAAATCCTGCTCTTTCCACATTTCGACATTACTTGCGGGCTTGGTGGAGCAACGCGCGACAATCTACTATGCAGGGTCACTTGGCAGTCGTGGTCCCGATGCTTGCGACTTGGGCCATCTGTAAGGAATATGCAGCCGTTCATTTTGGAGAAGAAGTTTTCTCACTCTCCGCCTTCTAGAACGTATTCGAGCATATATCTTTACATGGTGCACCTCCACCTCCGGTAGGAAATTTGCATAATCAATTCCGCACTTGGTTGTGTCACATTATTCTCCTTCCATCCGATCCAAACGGGTTCAAGTTATCAAATGGAGATTCCCCCCAACAGGAAAGTTAAATCTTAATATAGATGCAGCATTGGGCAAACATAGGGCAGCTGGAGGATCAGTTTTGAGAAATGCTTCAGGACAATTGATTCAGGACATTTGTTTCTCCCTGTCCACATTGTCTCCTTTACATGCAGAATTGCAGGTGTTATTGTTCTCCTTAATTTTCTTCTCATCGCAGGATATACGGCATTATACATTGAAATTGACTGTCTGGTCTTATTGAAGTTGCTTGATGGATCCTCCACATTGTCATCACAATTGGGCAGGGATTATGCCCTGGTACAACAATATTTGAGTCTCACGAGTTCAAGAATCACCTATGTACCCTGTGAAGCCAACTCGGTCACCCATTATTTAGCTCAGCATGGTATAATGCAGCGACAAACGTGTGTCTACTCTATAATTTCAGAGCTTCCACCATTAGCGTGAGGTAGCATACATACATATGTTAATATAGTCTATGTTTGTCCTCAGCAGTTTTGTGAAAAGCCATTATATTCTCGCCCGCATCTCATTGATGTGGGCGACCGGGTATGTCTTGTTCAGTTCACTTTATCTATTTAATTTCTTGTGTGCTACTTACCTAATGATGTATCTTATACATATACTGAGGGTCACTGTACCACCCTGCGTTGTGGGCATCCCAGTTCCGGCTGCATGCTGCTGTAAATTACCGATCTTGTTGCCCATGCCATTACTGGTTACAGGCAACCCGGATATACATCTTTCTCTCGTCTGGTATCTTCTATTTGGCTTTTTCAATCACTATTCATATATGACATATGACCTATTTAATTTTCTGAGGTGCAACATGTATTGTCGCGACCTCCTTCCCGCATTGAAGACTCCTAGCTACTTGCATTTGTCATGCTTTTCCATGCCTTACTACTGCAACGGTGGCGCTGGCTTAGATTGCATTATGCTATTTTTTCCATTTAAAGTTTGTTGCTTAATTGTATACTACTTTTTGTATGCGTATTTATTTCTTGTTCTGTTTAGTTTGGGAGAGTCTCCCACCTTAGACATGTCTTTGATGTTACCACGGTATTCCTCCGCCACAAGTGAGGGTTCTTATATTAATAAAATCTCCGGACGGTACCGCCCGTCCTTCACCCAAAAAAATATATATATACATAATATATATGTATATGACATGGCCAAGAGGCCTTTTTAAATGATAAAGATGACTTCAATATATTTTATATACATATATGCATAGTATATGTTATGTTGTTAAGATAAGTAAGTTATGTATAGTATTAAATACGTCATAAATTGTACAAATATATATAAGTATATATACCGATATATTTTCGGCCATAAGACCTTCATTTGATAAAAATGGTTTAAATCCACTTTATGAAAATAAATAAATTAATATATGAAAGTGACCAAAATATGTTTACTAATTAATATGGAAAGAAAGTGTATAAAAACAAGTATACATACACACATTATTTCGGCCATAAGGCCTTAAAAAGTTGGAAAAGTGTTACTGTATTATATAGACATATACTTGTATAATATATATATATGTTAAAATATATAAGTGACTAAGTATGCATATTACATGTCATAAAAATGAGCATACATATAAGTATACTTCTTGCACTTTTCAACCATGAAGTACTTAATATTAAAATGATTTTAAAATATTTATACACATATATGTATGTTAAAATATGAAAATGAGTAAGTTTTGGAGATTATATAATATATCATAAAATGATTTTATATATGTATCCACAATATATACATTTTCGGCCATTATGGCTATTATAGTAAAATGATTTTATTAAATTTTATGTTGTGTACATATGTATGATATAAATGTTAAGAATATGAAAAAAATGACCTTATTATGTTTTATGCATATATATATATATATATATATATATATGAAATATGATAAAATATATACTTTATTATACTTATGCACACTTATAGAACATTCATATGTATGAAAGTATATATTTGTATATAATAAAAATATATACACGGCCAAACACGATGTTATGACACAATGATTTTATTTCATGTCATTTATATTCATATGTATAATAAATAATAGTATGTAAATCATGATATAAGTTATGGAATTACTAGATGATACATTAAAGTAATTAGGAATTATATGTTCTATGCACCTAAGTTATGAATTATGAGATACATGTGTAGATTAGATTAAGAAAGTATGGTTATGGTATTTTATTTAAGTTATCATAGGTAGAGTGTAAGTAAGTACGTGATGATACCAGTTGTAGTATGGCCAAGATACCTTCATTTGCCCGAGTCTCATACTACATGAAATGAAAGTTTGAAAAGCGATTTTATCGCATTAAATGTTTAAAAGTGCATATGCATGTGGATAATAAATGCGATATAATTGATTCCATCGACACACGATATGTTATGTTATGACTATCATTATGTTATATTCGCCAGTGTGACATCGGTACCTGGGTAGTAGATGTCAGGGGCATATGTTTGCATTATTGCTGAGTTAACACCAGGTCTGGGACACGGAATCTCAGTCATAATGCGTCATCGTTAGCACATGTACATATGTTCACGATGTGTATGTCGTACATGTACTATATAGGGAATCATTCAGTATGTCATGCGTTATAATTCTTATGAAAAGTGCTATAGACAATGTTGAAAATGTTATGTCTTCATGTTATGAAAATGTCATGATTATGCAAGTTATGAAAATCATGTCACGTTTATGAAAAGTCATGTTATGAAAAATCATGTTATGAAAAGTCATGTTTTATGCATCATGTCATGATCATGTCACATTAGGGTTATGATTAAGAATTCCTTAAGTCTATGATGACACTACAATGGCCAATGTAGTGTTTACGCATGAGAATTTCTTACATGTAAGATACGCGAGAATAGTATAGGTTATGGATTAGAAGTTAAGTATGGATGTTATATGATGTTATGGATTAAGCAAAATGAGATGCTGCTATGTTATGCTATGAAATTTTCCTTGTTTACCTGCTTTCAGTTTACATTTATGATGTGGTACTTTACTTGTAAAAAGGAGACGTGTTTATGATATTCAAAATTTATGGTTATTATAATTTGTCACCCTGTCTCCCTATGCATGATCCACATGTCATATCTAGTATACTTGCTGAGCGATTAAAAGTTGGCTATCGCTCATACTTGCCTTATCACTCTACAAATAACAGGTACCATTATACAGGCTTGTTGAGGATAGGTCAGGTAGCCACTGGTAATGACGAAGTGTACTGCGAGATTAGCCTTGAGAATTTAGGTCTTTGCTCATGATGCATTTTAGAAGATTTCAGTACTCTATATCTTATGATTTGTACAAATTTAACGATGAAATATATTGCATGTCGATTATGATTTGTTTATTTTATTATGCTTCCGCTTATCGATTCATTATTCATGTCGACATGCACATGTATAGTATAGACGCCTTGTACTCCTCATAGCAGAGTACGACGGATACACTGGGTCAGAACCCTAGTTTCGGACGGGGCACTACAGTTGGTATCGGAGCAAGGCTCTTGATCCATCGCGGACACATAAAGTAAACAATTACGTAAGTTTAAGAAGTGATCTTAGAATTCAAGAAATGATCATAGACGTAAGAAATGATCTTAGATGAAAGTGATAGCCTTAGTACAAGAATAATAGAACGGTATTAGGCAGATATGAATTATGACATAAAGAGTTAAGAGTTAGACAGTAGAACACTCAGTGGCCGAAGAACTCATTCCCTCTTGTAGTTTTTGTTGTAATTACCAATATCTGCGCGTTACAATAACTTTTATACATACCATTTTCAGCCAATAATCCTCATCCGATTAAATCTTATATCATATCAACTCCTACTTATTTGTGCTTACCAGGATTCAACTTACGCTCACTGATTCCAACCAGATAACCCGATGTCTTTCAAAATTTACAATTAATTTTTGATATTACATGACTCATTGTATCCTTATATCTATTTATATAATAGTACTCTTATCACTATGAATTTACATCCCTAATGTGACTAACATCTTTGACCTACTCTGAAAATTTCTAATTTCATCGTCTTAATCCTACACGTACCACTTGTGTAATGCAATTACCAAACCCTAATTGTCATATTTCGTATAATTCATTGCTTATAGTTCTACTACGTATCATAGATTAGTCAGCCTACAAAATTCTAATAGCATCTTCAAATATTATCCCAATTAAAGTACTAAGTTATTAACATGAAACTAGAATTGAGGTATTCCGGTGACTTGCCATGTATAAATGTCGGAAAGCCTAAACGACCTACTTATACTCTCTGGTTTCTCTACAACGATACATTAAAGCCTTATCAACTTTCTAAATATCTTTCCTAGCGCGGAAATCACAATGAAAACTACAAGAGGGAATGAGTTCTTTGGCCACTGAGTATTCTAATGTTTCACTCCTAACTCTTTATGTCACAATTCATATCTGCTAATACCGTTCTATTATCCTTGTACTAAGGCTGTTACTTTCATCTAAGATCATTTCTTACGTCAATTTCTTAGGCTGACTAAGCTATGATACATAGTAGAACTATAAGCAATGAATTGTATGAATTATGACGATTAGGGTTTGGTAATTGCATTACACAAATGGTACGTGTAGGATTAAGACGATGAAATTAGAAATTTTCAGAGTAGGTGAAAGATGTTAGTCACATTAGGGATGTAAATTCATAGTGATAAAAGTACGATTATATAAACAGAGATAAGAATATAGTGAGTCATGTAATATCAAAAATTAATTGTAAATTTTGAAAGACGTCTGGTTATCTGGTCGGAATTAGTGAGCGTAAGTTGAATCCTGGTAAGCATGAATAAGTAGGAGTTGATATGATATAAGATTTAATCGAATGAGGATTATTGGCTGAAATTGGTTAGTATAAAAGTTACTGTAATGCGCAGAAATATGAGGTTGTAGAATACCTAACGGATTAATAGAAGTTATACGGAAACATTAAATTAAGAAAAATTTTATCATAAGTCGGTGAATACTAAGTTGAATCATAGACTATTAAGAAATGACACTAGAAATTAAGTGTTTAAATCCTTAAGTGTAAGATCAATACAATCCCTAAGTTTCGACGACGAAATTTCTTATAAAAGGGAAAGAATGTTACAAACCGCGTTTCTGGGCCAATTAAAAAAATAATAAGATAATGGAAAATAGAATGCAAATGCAATGTCGATAAAATTTCGGTATAATTTAAATTTTTATTTAAGATAAGTAAAGACATCGGCATTCTGTATCGATGTTAGAAACGCTTGGAAAATAACCAAACAGACAAGTTGACGGATATAGCGAAACTTGACAGGACTAGGTAACGAACATTTTGGACATACAATACAAGTTAAATAAACGAATCCGTAGCAACTTAAGTCGAAAGATAGAAATTAAACCAAATAGAAAATATCCGACATGATAATTCTACTACACAACAAAACCCTACACACTTTTACCCCAACTATCACACTTTATCCTACATGGCATAAAAGACAAATACCCCTTCCCCACAACCCACTTGGTCGGCCATAGCCTCCAAAAAGGGACAAGACCCTTGCTTTTCTTACACTACTTTTCCCATCATCATTTCCTATGCAACCTAAAGCCAACCTACACTACCTAAACCATCATCACACAAAAGAAAAATCTTCTCTCTTCCTCCCCTCCCTCATTCTGCCGTGAGTTCCATAAGGAGGGCAAATCCTTTACATTTTCGTTTTCACTACACAACAAAAACCCTCGTTCCACTCCAACACACAAAAATCTTCCAATTTCTTTATTTTCCTCTGCATAGCCGAAACTTCTTTAAGCAAAGAAGAAGTTGTTCTCTTCTTCATTTCATCTCCTTTTTCACTCAATTGTTAACTACAACATCTTCCTATCTCCAAGCATTTAGGATACAAGATATATTGGAGTTACAACCAAGAATCATCAAGGTAAAAACACTATTTATACTAGGTTATTCTTCTTCTAGTTCTTCATCTTTATGGTTGCACGCTAACCTCCATTTTGGCCTCCAAAGCCGTGAGTTATAGGAAGGAAAAAGAAGGGTTTTTTCAAGCCAAGTGAAGAAATCTTCACTCATATAAAAGGTTAAGTGATAATGGCAAGTACTCTTCCTAGATCCTACATGGATTTTCAAAGATCTATGAATTTATATTTATAAATGTTTTCAATGTTTTTGTATCAAGAATATGTGTATGCTATATTTATAATTGATGGAAATATGATTGTGTATGTATATGTAACTCACGCCATTTAGGATTTTGTACCCTACTTATCTCATTTTCATGATTCTACCATTTTATATATGTTATGATTTTATGTTGTTATGTAAAGCCATTATAATGATGGAAAATAATATACATAAAGTTAGAATAAATATTGATATATATATATATATATATATATGTGTGTGTGTGTGTGTGTGTGTGTGTGTGTGTGTGTGTAAGAGTAAAAGAGGGGATAAGAAAGAATTTAAATGAGATATATATTTTTATATATCTATATATATAAAAAATCGGCCATTACAAAAAGAAAATAGCATTTTTGTATAAATAAAGTAAGAGGGTAACTTGTATCAAATTTTATATATGTGAGTATGTATATATGTAGTCATACACAGCCATGGCGGATTTTTTTTTGGCATATTGATTTTTTTATCACATGATTATGAATACATACATACATATATATATATTTATTTTTTTCAAGAAACGATATATTTTATTGTGCCTCACTTATGGCGGAGGAAAACCATATTACAATGTTTGTCAATGAATGCAAAATAATAGTATAACGAACATATAATTTGAAGTCTCCAATCATATATGATATGCCGCATTAAAACCTTGCCAAGTAAAACCACCCTTGTGGATAAAACCTTGGCGAAGGGAAAAGCGTACATATTTATATGATTGGAGTAATTACATGAACATAAAGAAACTATCCGTAGAATGGCTGTAGCTTGCAGAAGTGTAACGTGATGCAGTCTATGCTTGATCTGCCAAAGTATGTGCCTCCGTTGTTGTTGTTGCGCCCAAGATTCCATGCACAAACAGAAAGTAGAGTTAGTGAACTCACAAAAGCTATGAGATGCAGCAGCAGTATCATGGGATTTGAAGCAAATATTAGTGATGGAAAAGTTACCCTGGTTACCCATATCCACTGATATGGGTAACGAGAATATGTGCCACGTTAGTTGTGCAATAAGTATAACACAATGTAGAAGTGTCACAGGGAAAATGATGCATACCCGCGTTGCCCATATCGTATGATATGGGCAACAAGACTGATCAAGAGCTGTATCCATGACGAATATATGTGTGTGTGTGTGTGTGTAAAGATATGAAAATATATATACATAATATATGTGTATATGACACGGCCAAGAGGCCTTTTTAAATGATAAGATGACTTCAATGTATTTTATATACACATACGTATATTATATGTTACGTTGTTAAGATAAGTAAGTTATGTATAGTATTAAATATGTCATAAATTTTACAAATATATTTATAAGTATACATACCTATATATTTTCGGCCATAAGGCCTTCATTTGATAAAAATAAGTATACATGCACACATTATTTCGGTCATAAGGCCTTAAAATGTTGAAAAAGTGTTACTATATTATATAGATATATACTTGTATAATATAAATGTTAAAATATATAAGTGACTAAGTATATATATTACATGTCATGAAAATGAACATACATATAAGTATACTACTTACACTTTTCAACCATGAAGTATTTAATATTAAAATGATTTTAAAATATTTATATACACATATTTATGTTAGAATATGAAAATGAGTAAGTTTTGGATTTTATATAATATATCATAAAACGATTTGATATATGTATACACAATATATACATTTTCGGCCATTATGGCTATTATGGTAAAATGATTTTTTTACATTTTATGTTGTGCACATATGTATGATATAAATGTTAAGAATATGAAAAAAATGACCTTATTATGTTTTATGGATATATGTATGAAATATAATCAAATATATACTTTGTTATACTTATGCACACTTATGGAACATTCATATGTATGAAAGTATATATTTGTATATAATAAAAATATATACACGGCCAAACACGATGTTATGACACAATGATTTTATTTCATGTCATTTATATTCATATGTGTAATAAATAATAGTATGTAAATCATGATATAAGTTATGGAATTACTAGATGATACGTTAAAGTAATTAGGAATTACATATTCTATGCACCTAAGTTATGAATTATGAGATACATGTGTAGATTAGATTAAGAAAGTAAGGTTATGGTATTTTATTTAAGTTATCATAGGTAGACTGTAAGTAAGTACATGATGATACCAGTTGTAGTATGGCCAAGATACCTTCATTTGACCGAGTCTCATACTGCATGAAATGAAAGTTTGAAAAATGATTTAATCGCATTACATGTTTAAAAGTTCATGTGGATAATAAATGCAAGACGATTGATTCCATTGACACACGATATGTTATGTTATGACTATGATTATGTTATGTGCGCCAGTGTGACATCGGTACCGGGATGGTAGATGTCAGGGGCATATGTTTACGTTATGGCTGAGTGTAACACTGGGTCTGGGAAACGGGATCTCAGTCATAATGCGTCACCGTTAGCACATGTACATATGTTCACGATGTTTATGTCGTACATGTACTATATGGGGAATCATTCGGTATGTCGTGTGTTATTATTCTTATGAAAAGTACTATAGCGAATGATGAAAATGTTATGTCTTCATGTTATGAAAATGTCACGATTATGCAAGTTACGAAAATCATGTCACGTTTATGAAAAGTCATGTTAT
The DNA here is from genome assembly GCA_036186865.1 of Eustoma russellianum. NCBI lineage: Eukaryota > Viridiplantae > Streptophyta > Magnoliopsida > Gentianales > Gentianaceae > Eustoma > Eustoma russellianum. The sequence continues at coordinate 17,456,618 of AP025046.1, read as the reverse complement.
GAAAAATCATGTTGTGAAAAGTCATGTTATATGTATTATGTCATGATCATGTCACATTAGGGCTATGATTAAGAATTCCTTAAGTCTATGATGGCACTACAATGGTCAATGTAGTGTTTACGCATGAGAATGTCGTACATGTAAGATATGCAACAATAGTATAAATTATGGATTAGAAGTTAAGTATGGATATTATATGATGTTACGGATTAAGCAGAACGAGATGCTGCTACGTTATTCTATGAAATTTTCCTTGTTTACCTGTTTTCAGTTTACATTTATGATGTGATACTTTACTTGTAAAAAGAAGACGTGTTTATTATATTCAAAATGTATGGTTATTATAATTTGTCACCCTGTCTCCCCATGCATGATACACATGTCGTATCTAGTGGGACTACTTGTTGAGTGATTAAAAGTTGGCTATCGCTCATACTTGTCTTATCACTCTACAGATAACAGGTACCATTATACAGGCTTGTTGAGGATAGGTCAGGTAGCCACTGGTAATGACGAAGTATACCGCTAGATTAGCCTTGAGAATTTAGGTTTTGGTTCATGATGTATTATAGAAGATTTCAGTACTCTGTATCTTATGATTTGTACAGATTTAACAATGAAATATATTGCATGTCGGTTATGATTTGTTTATTTTATGATGCTTCTGCTTACCAATTCATTATTCATGTCGACATGCACATGCATAGTATCGACATCTTGTACTCCTCGTAGCAAAGTACGACGGATACACTGGGTCAGAACCCTAGTTTCGGACGGGGCACTACAGTTGGTATCGGAGCAAGGCTCTTGATCCATCGCGGACACATAAAGTAAACAATTACGTAAGTTTAAGAAGTGATCTTAGAATTTAAGAAATGATCATAGACGTAAGAAATGATCTTAGATGAAAGTGATAGCCTTAGTACAAGAATAATAGAACGGTATTAGGCAGATATGAATTATGACATAAAGAGTTAAGAGTTAGACAGTAGAACACTCAGTGGCCGAAGAACTCATTCCCTCTTGTAGTTTTTGTTGTAATTACCAATATCTGCGCGTTACAATAACTTTTATACATACCATTTTCAGCCAATAATCCTCATCCGATTAAATCTTATATCATATCAACTCCTACTTATTTGTGCTTACCAGGATTCAACTTACGCTCACTGATTCCAACCAGATAACCCGATGTCTTTCAAAATTTACAATTAATTTTTGATATTACATGACTCATTGTATCCTTATATCTATTTATATAATAGTACTCTTATCACTATGAATTTACATCCCTAATGTGACTAACATCTTTGACCTACTCTGAAAATTTCTAATTTCATCGTCTTAATCCTACACGTACCACTTGTGTAATGCAATTACCAAACCCTAATTGTCATATTTCGTATAATTCATTGCTTATAGTTCTACTACGTATCATAGATTAGTCAGCCTACAAAATTCTAACAGCATCTTCAAATATTATCCCAATTAAAGTACTAAGTTATTAACATGAAACTAGAATTGAGGTATTCCGGTGACTTGCCATGTATAAATGTCGGAAAGCCTAAACGACCTACTTATACTCTCTGGTTTCTCTACAACGATACATTAAAGCCTTATCAACTTTCTAAATATCTTTCCTAGCGCGGAAATCACAATGAAAACTACAAGAGGGAATGAGTTCTTTGGCCACTGAGTATTCTAATGTTTCACTCCTAACTCTTTATGTCACAATTCATATCTGCTAATACCGTTCTACTATCCTTGTACTAAGGCTGTTACTTTCATCTAAGATCATTTCTTACGTCAATTTCTTAGGCTGACTAAGCTATGATACATAGTAGAACTATAAGCAATGAATTGTATGAATTATGACGATTAGGGTTTGGTAATTGCATTACACAAATGGTACGTGTAGGATTAAGACGATGAAATTAGAAATTTTCAGAGTAGGTGAAAGATGTTAGTCACATTAGGGATGTAAATTCATAGTGATAAAAGTACGATTATATAAACAGAGATAAGAATATAGTGAGTCATGTAATATCAAAAATTAATTGTAAATTTTGAAAGACGTCTGGTTATCTGGTCGGAATTAGTGAGCGTAAGTTGAATCCTGGTAAGCATGAATAAGTAGGAGTTGATATGATATAAGATTTAATCGAATGAGGATTATTGGCTGAAATTGGTTAGTATAAAAGTTACTGTAATGCGCAGAAATATGAGGTTGTAGAATACCTAACGGATTAATAGAAGTTATACGGAAACATTAAATTAAGAAAAATTTTATCATAAGTCGGTGAATACTAAGTTGAATCATAGACTATTAAGAAATGACACTAGAAATTAAGTGTTTAAATCCTTAAGTGTAAGATCAATACAATCCCTAAGTTTCGACGACGAAATTTCTTATAAAAGGGAAAGAATGTTACAAACCGCGTTTCTGGGCCAATTAAAAAAATAATAAGATAATGGAAAATAGAACGCAAATGCAATGTCGATAAAATTTCGGTATAATTTAAATTTTTATTTAAGATAAGTAAAGACATCGGCATTCTGTATCGATGTTAGAAACGCTTGGAAAATAACCAAACAGACAAGTTGACGGATATAGCGAAACTTGACAGGACTAGGTAACAAACACATTGGACATACAATACAAGTTAAATAAACGAATCCGTAGCAACTTAAGTCGAAAGATAGAAATTAAACCAAATAGAAAATATCCGACATGATAATTCTACTACACAACAAAACCCTACACACTTTTACCCCAACTATCACACTTTATCCTACATGGCATAAAAGACAAATACCCCTTCCCCACAACCCACTTGGTCGGCCATAGCCTCCAAAAAGGGACAAGACCCTTGCTTTTCTTACACTACTTTTCCCATCATCATTTCCTATGCAACCTAAAGCCAACCTACACTACCTAAACCATCATCACACAAAAGAAAAATCTTCTCTCTTCCTCCCCTCCCTCATTCTGCCGTGAGTTCCATAAGGAGGGCAAATCCTTTACATTTTCGTTTTCACTACACAACAAAAACCCTCGTTCCACTCCAACACACAAAAATCTTCCAATTTCTTTATTTTCCTCTGCATAGCCGAAACTTCTTTAAGCAAAGAAGAAGTTGTTCTCTTCTTCATTTCATCTCCTTTTTCACTCAACTGTTAACTACAACATCTTCCTATCTCCAAGCATTTAGGATACAAGATATATTGGAGTTACAACCAAGAATCATCAAGGTAAAAACACTATTTATACTAGGTTATTCTTCTTCTAGTTCTTCATCTTTATGGTTGCACGCTAACCTCCATTTTGGCCTCCAAAGCCGTGAGTTATAGGAAGGAAAAAGAAGGGTTTTTTCAAGCCAAGTGAAGAAATCTTCACTCATATAAAAGGTTAAGTGATAATGGCAAGTACTCTTCCTAGATCCTACATGGATTTTCAAAGATCTATGAATTTATATTTATAAATGTTTTCAATGTTTTTGTATCAAGAATATGTGTATGCAATATTTATAATTGATGGAAATATGATTGTGTATGTATATGTAACTCACGCCATTTAGGATTTTGTACCCTACTTATCTCATTTTCATGATTCTACCATTTTATATATGTTATGATTTTATGTTGTTATGTAAAGCCATTATAATGATGGAAAATAATATACATAAAGTTAGAATAAATATTGATATATATATATATATATATATGTGTGTGTGTGTGTGTGTGTGTGTGTGTGTAAGAGTAAAAGAGGGGATAAGAAAGAATTTAAATGAGATATATATTTTTATATATCTATATATATAAAAAATCGGCCATTACAAAAAGAAAATAGCATTTTTGTATAAATAAAGTAAGAGGGTAACTTGTATCAAATTTTATATATGTGAGTATCTATATATGTAGTCATACACAGCCATGGCGGATTTTTTTTTGGCATATTGATTTTTTTATCACATGATTATGAATACATACATACATATATATATATTTATTTTTTTCAAGAAACGATATATTTTATTGTGCCTCACTTATGGCGGAGGAAAACCATATTACAATGTTTGTCAATGAATGCAAAATAATAGTATAACGAACATATAATTTGAAGTCTCCAATCATATATGATATGCCGCATTAAAACCTTGCCAAGTAAAACCACCCTTGTGGATAAAACCTTGGCGAAGGAAAAAGCGTACATATTTATATGATTGGAGTAATTACATGAACATAAAGAAACTATCCGTAGAATGGCTGTAGCTTGCAGAAGTGTAACGTGATGCAGTCTATGCTTGATCTGCCAAAGTATGTGCCTCCGTTGTTGTTGTTGCGCCCAAGATTCCATGCACAAACAGAAAGTAGAGTTAGTGAACTCACAAAAGCTATGAGATGCAGCAGCAGTATCATGGGATTTGAAGCAAATATTAGTGATGGAAAAGTTACCCTGGTTACCCATATCCACTGATATGGGTAACGAGAATATGTGCCACGTTAGTTGTGCAATAAGTATAACACAATGTAGAAGTGTCACAGGGAAAATGATGCATACCCGCGTTGCCCATATCGTATGATATGGGCAACAAGACTGATCAAGAGCTGTATCCATGACGAATATGTGTGTGTGTGTGTGTGTAAAGATATGAAAATATATATACATAATATATGTGTATATGACACGGCCAAGAGGCCTTTTTAAATGATAAGATGACTTCAATGTATTTTATATACACATACGTATATTATATGTTACGTTGTTAAGATAAGTAAGTTATGTATAGTATTAAATATGTCATAAATTGTACAAATATATTTATAAGTATACATACCTATATATTTTCGGCCATAAGGCCTTCATTTGATAAAAATAAGTATACATGCACACATTATTTCGGTCATAAGGCCTTAAAATGTTGAAAAAGTGTTACTATATTATATAGATATATACTTGTATAATATAAATGTTAAAATATATAAGTGACTAAGTATATATATTACATGTCATGAAAATGAACATACATATAAGTATACTACTTACACTTTTCAACCATGAAGTATTTAATATTAAAATGATTTTAAAATATTTATATACACATATGTATGTTAGAATATGAAAATGAGTAAGTTTTGGATTTTATATAATATATCATAAAACGATTTGATATATGTATACACAATATATACATTTTCGGCCATTATGGCTATTATGGTAAAATGATTTTTTTACATTTTATGTTGTGCACATATGTATGATATAAATGTTAAGAATATGAAAAAAATGACCTTATTATGTTTTATGGATATATGTATGAAATATAATCAAATATATACTTTGTTATACTTATGCACACTTATGGAACATTCATATGTATGAAAGTATATATTTGTATATAATAAAAATATATACACGGCCAAACACGATGTTATGACACAATGATTTTATTTCATGTCATTTATATTCATATGTGTAATAAATAATAGTATGTAAATCATGATATAAGTTATGGAATTACTAGATGATACGTTAAAGTAATTAGGAATTACATATTCTATGCACCTAAGTTATGAATTATGAGATACATGTGTAGATTAGATTAAGAAAGTAAGGTTATGGTATTTTATTTAAGTTATCATAGGTAGACTGTAAGTAAGTACATGATGATACCAGTTGTAGTATGGCCAAGATACCCTCATTTGACCGAGTCTCATACTGCATGAAATGAAAGTTTGAAAAATGATTTAATCGCATTACATGTTTAAAAGTTCATGTGGATAATAAATGCAAGACGATTGATTCCATTGACACACGATATGTTATGTTATGACTATGATTATGTTATGTGCGCCAGTGTGACATCGGTACCGGGATGGTAGATGTCAGGGGCATATGTTTACGTTATGGCTGAGTGTAACACTGGGTCTGGGAAACGGGATCTCAGTCATAATGCGTCACCGTTAGCACATGTACATATGTTCACGATGTTTATGTCGTACATGTACTATATGGGGAATCATTCGGTATGTCGTGTGTTATTATTCTTATGAAAAGTACTATAGCGAATGATGAAAATGTTATGTCTTCATGTTATGAAAATGTCACGATTATGCAAGTTACGAAAATCATGTCACGTTTATGAAAAGTCATGTTATGAAAAATCATGTTGTGAAAAGTCATGTTATATGTATTATGTCATGATCATGTCACATTAGGGCTATGATTAAGAATTCCTTAAGTCTATGATGGCACTACAATGGTCAATGTAGTGTTTACGCATGAGAATGTCGTACATGTAAGATATGCAACAATAGTATAAATTATGGATTAGAAGTTAAGTATGGATATTATATGATGTTACGGATTAAGCAGAACGAGATGCTGCTACGTTATTCTATGAAATTTTCCTTGTTTACCTGTTTTCAGTTTACATTTATGATGTGATACTTTACTTGTAAAAAGAAGACGTGTTTATTATATTCAAAATGTATGGTTGTTATAATTTGTCACCCTGTCTCCCCATGCATGATACACATGTCGTATCTAGTGGGACTACTTGTTGAGTGATTAAAAGTTGGCTATCGCTCATACTTGTCTTATCACTCTACAGATAACAGGTACCATTATACAGGCTTGTTGAGGATAGGTCAGGTAGCCACTGGTAATGACGAAGTATACCGCTAGATTAGCCTTGAGAATTTAGGTTTTGGTTCATGATGTATTATAGAAGATCTCAGTACTCTGTATCTTATGATTTGTACAGATTTAACAATGAAATATATTGCATGTCGGTTATGATTTGTTTATTTTATGATGCTTCTGCTTACCAATTCATTATTCATGTCGACATGCACATGCATAGTATCGACATCTTGTACTCCTCGTAGCAGAGTATGGTGGGTGCACCGGGCCGGAACCCTAGTTTCAGACGGGACGCTACAAAGCCGGCCTCTTCGATATGTATGGTACCTCAGAAAGTTAAGTATGGAATATGTCATGTATGCAAAAAAGAGTTGAAAAGCTGAACTTAAGATGCAAGACGATGGAGAGATGAATACACGGGTTGCCCGTAGCCAATAAAGGCACGGGAAACAACAAATGTAATGTATGCCAGCAGTCTGTAGCGAGTTTGCAGCCAACAACGCAGGGATGTACCATGACCCTCAGTAGATGAATAAGATACGTCATCAGGTAGCTAACAGATAATAAAATAAATAGATAAAGTTGACTAAACAAAACATACCCGGTCGCCCGCATCGCATTAGAGTTGATGGCTTTCATGAATCTTCTATGGACGAACGTAGGTTGTATGAACATCAGTATGCAAGCTACCTCGTACTAATGATGGAAGCTCTAAGAGTATGGAGAAGACACATGTCTATCTCTACATAATACCATGCTGAGCTAGAAAATGTGTAGCCGAGTTTCCCTCTCGGAGTACATAGACGATTTTTGATCTCATGAGATTCAAATACTGCTTTAGTCGGTCATAATCCTTGCCCAATCGTGATGATAGTGAGGCCAATCCATTGATCAAATTTAATAGAGTCAGGCAGTCTATTTCAATATATAATTATAAATAACCTGTGTTGGTGAAGAATATTAAGGAGAATAATAAAGCTTGCAGTTCAGCATGTAGAGGTGGCAATGTCGGCATAGAGAAAGAAATGGTCTGAATCAAATGTCCTACATCATTTCGCAATACCGCCCCTCCAGCATCTCCATGTTGGCCAGCTGCAGCATCAATATTAAGTTTTAACTTTCCTGTGGGCAGTAAGCTCCATCTGATAACTTGAATCCTTCTAGAGAGTATGGGAGGCGAATAATTTGCCTCAATTAAATGTGGAATAGAAGCTGCAAATTTCCGTCCAGAGGTCGAGGCATACCATGTAAAAATATCCATTCGAATTCGCTCTCAAAGACAGCATATGGAAAAAACTTCATCTCCAAAATGTATCGCTGCATATTCCTTCTAGATGGCCAAAGAAGCAAGCATCGGAACCACCGCAGACAAATGGCCAAGCATAGTGGACTGACATGCCTTGCGCCACCATCCTCGTAAGTACTGTCTGAATGTGGAGTGAGTGGGAGTTGGGCCGCCGAATATAGAGGATAGATGTAGCCATAATGTCTTAATCACAAAGCATGTGTAGAAAATGTGATTCTGCACTGCTGAAGCACCCCGACAAAAAACACAACATGTAGGGAAAACTACTACCCAGAAACAGATATTATCCAGCATAGGGATAGCTTTATACCATAGTCTCCATAAAAACACTTGAGCTGCAACAGGAGTACCTTTCCACCAGATGTATTGTGCCACTGGAAAGTTGGTACCTGGTGGTCTACAGATGTCATATGCACTACCAATACTAAATTGGCCATTAGTATCAGCATTCCAAAATAGACCATCCTGGGTCACTTGTACCCACATAAAACAGAAGGAATTAATACGACATAATCCCTTCCAATCCACCGAGTCATATAAATAAGAGGCATTATAGGTCTACCTCCATATTACTGCCTTACATAATTTGCCCACAATGAACTCGATGTGTGATACATCCACCATAATTTACATTCAAATGTCGTTTGTAAGGCACTTAGCTTGCGAATTCCAAGGCCACCTTCCTCTTTGGAATAACATACAGCATCCCATGCCCTCCAATGATGCCGCTGTCTCCATAAAAAATTGGACATTTTCCTATTCAACTCAGTTATTACACTTTTGGGGAGTCCGGCAGCAGCCATGATGTGCAGTGGCATAGCAGATAGCACCTGATTGTATTAGGGCCAATCTCCCAGCCATACTTAACAACTTTTGCGACCAACATGTCAATCTCGCATCAAAATGATCAATTAATGGAGTACAATATTGAGAGTAATTGATACCTTTAAAAAGATAGGATCCTAAGTATTAGATTGGGAGCGTAGAAATCCTCATGTTTAAGGCCATCGCTACTTGTTGCAAAGAGACACCCCCTCCCACCACAATTTGACTTTTTTGATAGTTAACCAATGGTCCCGATGACCGCTGATACTGCTCGAGAAATCCCTTGAAAGTTTGTAGATTCCCAAGTGAGCCATTCAGAAATATCAATAAATCATCTGCAAAACCAAGATGTGATATCGGCTGCACTCGTCCACTGCCAAAGCCCCTCAGAGTAACCTATCGAAATAAAGCAGCTAACCCTCTAGAGAATCCCTCAGATGCAAGAATAAAGAGAATGAGTGACAATGGATCTCCTTGCTTAACACCTCTGGTTGGGCTAAAGAAACCACAAGGCTTGCCATTTATCAACACCGTACAACGCGTAGCGGCCAAGTTATTCATTATGAGGTGAACAAATCGAGAATAGAATCCAAATTGTAGAAGTAATTTCTCCAAATATTGCCATGAAACGCGGTCCAAAGCCTTAGTCATATCCAACTTAATCATTCCCTGTCCTCCTCGACATTTATGGTTTAAGAGATGAACCATCTCCTTCGCCATCAATATCTGCTCTGATATATCACGACTAGGCATAAATCCTGATTGTTCTACAGAAATCAATCTTGGCAAAAGTATATTAAGTCGAGATGAAAGAATTCTTGTGACCACCTTAGAAAGAAAATTTATCAAACAAATAGGCCGAAAATGTGCAAATGTATTTGGGTTGGGTACCTTCGGAATCAAACAGAGTAAGGATGCTGCCATTGCATTGGGCACTCAAATACCCAAGAAGAATTCATGCACAACAAGTAGCACATCTAAACTTAATTCAGTCCAAAACTGCTTATAAAATGAACCTGGAAAGCCATCTGGTCCCGGAGCACTGGATGGGCTTAATTGCCATACGGCAGTCCTTACTTATTCAGCCTGTGGCATCTCTAATAATTGGTCATTATCAGTCTGTCAAAATATGAAGAATATTTCATAGTAGAACATCATGATCAAAAGTTTGTTCCGCAGTAAATAAGTGCTCAAAGAATGTAACTGCCTCATTTTGAATAGACTGCTCTGTGTCACAAGAAGTTCCATCTTGCCTATAAATTTTGACAATGGTTTGTCGTTGCCTCCTGGTCTTAACGGTTTGATGGAAGAACGCGGTATTGGCATCTCCCTCTTTAACCCACATGATGTTAGCTTTTTGCTTCCAATAAAAGCAAGGCTCGCTTTTGCCTTTTTAAGAGCAAGGCTTTGGCCGAGTGATAGGATTCTCGAGTGGCCTCTTTCGTTGTGGCATCATAAATCTTTTCTGCATGACTGTCTCCTCTTCTACTGCCATTAAATCAGTGAAAATATTACCAAAGACACATTTATTCCATGTGCGTAAGTCAGCCTTAGTCGTCGTAGTTTGTCATAGAGTCCATACATACCTCCAATGGTCGGGTATGTCCGCCATTACGCGTGCACATAACCATCGAAATCGTCATGTGTTAGCCATGCATCTAAATACCAAAATGAAGCTGGGCCCGTAGAAGCAGCCGACTGACACTGAAGCAATAATGGCAAATGATCAGATGTAGTTCGATGAAGATGTCGGATTAATGGCGAATGATCAGATGTAGTTCGATGAAGATGTCGGACTAGGGTAGGGTCAAAGATCTTCGAGAATTCCTGAGTCAAAAGAATCGATCCAAGTGGCGCCATACCTTACCCAAGCCATGCCTGCCAGACCAAGTAAATCGTGACCCTTGAAAAGGCAAATCTAACAGCTCACAAGATTCAACAAAATGTTTAAAACCTGATAACGTCTGCAATGAGGGCGTTGAGACTCCCTTGTGCTCATCTAATGAAATAAATGTATTAAAATCACCACATGTTAGCCAAGGTAGAGCCATTCCTGTCCAAAACAATGTCAAGTCATCCCACAAAGGCCGCCTAGCCCCGACTGTAGGTCGAGCATAAACATTCGTGAGCTGAAATTCTTGCCTACTAGCCTGCCAACGAAAATGAAGTGACATGTTTTCTACACCCAGACACGTACCCAGAATTTCCAGAAAGGACTGACGCCAAAAAAACCAGATATTTCCATCATCCGAGGAAGATGCATGTGAAAACCCTTGCTGTAGCCGAAGGCGCTCCAATCAGGAGATCCGAAGCTTGGGTTCTATAAGTACTAATAAATGTAAACCATACTGATGTGTAAGTGAAATAATGCGCACAATCGAGGTGTTTACACCTCAGACATTCCATAACAAGGCCTTCATTGAGAGATATTGGAGGTTAAGTTAGTGTATGAATGTTGCAACGCTCCACGAGTAACAATAGAAAATAGGGGCACCGCATGCATGTCACCTTTCTTTCTACGAGGTCGGCACGTACAAATTTTAAGTAGGTTATCAACAGCCGTGGAAACATACAGATGTGAGAAATTGAGAGAACCATCTTCTGAGGGAGGTGTGACAGATAAAACTCTAGCCACTTCCATAATCGTGGATCGTAATTCTTGGGAGTCAATCTGAGGATCATCATGTAGCTCTGAATCTGAAGCATGGGCCAATGTCGGATCTGATTCCTCATCAATAGATGCAAGTACCATAGCTGATGAGCAATGCAAAGGATTCAAGTCTTGTGCATGTGAGACATCTGCACTCTGAAAATCTGTCGAGCTTGACGGTGTAGTGTTTAATGCTGCAGGGGTGATGGGCTCTTTATCTATGTGTTGTTCTTCTGGCACAAGCAACTCAGCTGGAGTCTCCATCGCTGTATCTGGCAAGATGCCCCCTCGATTATTTCATTGCTATTCTGCTTCAGGCCTGTTTTCTTAGTGGTCCACCGCTGTGCAGGCAGAGAATGAAGGGCAATCCCTTTTGGGTGTGCAGGCAATTTCGAAGTATCTGGAGTATGCGACTGAGGCAACGGATCCCTGACCCTATCAAATGTGCATGAGCTTAAAGAATGGCCAAGAAGTCGACAAGAGGCACAATATGCAGCCAAATTTTCATATTCAACTGTTTGGAAGAAATGATATCCATCACTTTGAATATATAAGCGTTGAGATAGTTCCTGGGAAACATCAATCTCAATGCAGATTCTGGCCAGAGACAAACGTAACAATTGCATGGTAGCAGCGTTTGCCTTTAGAGGCATTCCAATCAATCTAGCAATTTTAAATAAAGCCTCCTGTTTATGTAAATAAATAGGCAATCCAGGTAAAGATACCCACACATGCACAATAAGCATATCAAACTTAGGATCATAAGCATAGGTCCATTTCATTACGCACATGTGATACCCTAATATCGTCCATGTACGACGTGAGAAGCACCTATAATAATCAGTCTCAGCATCAAAGTGCATTAGGATATGTGGTGAATCCAATAATGTAATCTTTACGGAAGCCGTGAAGCCGATTAGTTCAAAGCATTTTCGGATAGCATCAATTTTGGGCGGCTGTACCAAAATGTTCCTACAAGGCAATATTTGAATGAATCAGCAAGAACCGTTACCTCCTCCCTAGTGAATTTGATTGCTGATACTCCTTTGAATCTATTTATCTCTCGAGGAGGTAGGATGGGCGCAGATGATTTAAGAACCGACGCAAAGGATCTCTGTGGATCAATGGTGGCACCGCAAAACGATCGCTGCAATCAGCGATCTCCAAACCGAAACCTTATAGAAAGTATAGAAACGGAACAGGTTGAAATAATGCAAACACAGAGAAAAGGAAATTGAGTGGCATATGCAGCGATCATCGATCAACATAGTAGCGCCGCCAATCGCCATTATCGCTAGAGAGAGGCCGCCATTTATATGTGTGTATCATGTGTTATACATATATACATATATAGATATAGATATATACATATACATATATATATCACCACTCAGAGACGCTTTGGGCTGAATTTTGTAGGGCGAAGTATAGAAACAGGCCGTCCATATACTCTCATATTTATAACTCACCGATTTGGAAACGTTTGTGTCATATAAATAGCTATATGGAAACCAAGATGGAAATAATGCAGCGGGTCGTGCATTGGATGCCGGATATTCATGGTCAGTTTTCCATCAAATCAGCATATAACACTATAGTAGCGGAAGGCCAACGATTTACAGCATCTCACTATGTGTGGTGGACTAATATGCACACCGGGTTGCGGATATTTCTTTGGAGACTATGGATGCATTCTTTGCCTTTGGTAGATAATCTGAGGAGTTGGCAAACTATATTCCCTTCGTATTGCCCCTTCTGTCGTCAAAGCTTAGACACTCAAGATTACATATTCTACATTGTTCCCTGATAAAGCCGTTATGGAATGAAATCGCAGTAACTTTCTATGGTCCAATGCCTCATTGTAGATCCATAAAGGGTCATTTATACCATTGGTGGTGTACATCTACAAAGAATTCTATGTAAGGTCAGTTAAAGGCAGTTGCTCCATCATTGGTCACATGGGCTATATGGAAGGAGTATGCCAAGATGCATTTTGGTGACAAAAATTTTGCCTACTGGAGATTGTCCGGGAATGTCAGGTCCACAATCTATACATGGTGTGCTACGATGTGAGGGAGAAAATTTGCACGCACAATTCCGCATCTAGTAGCACTTTCTTTTTCACCCCCTTTGCCTACACATTGATTGCGTATTATAAGATGGGAACATCCTCCTACAAGAAGAATGAAGCTCAACGTTGATGCGTCAGTGTGTCGAAATGGAGCTGCGGGGGCAGCTATCTTGCGAAATGACCAAGGGCACTTTATTTCGGCATTATGTTTTGCTTTTCCGAAACTTAGTCCATTGCGAGCGGAGTTGATGACTGACACTGTCCTTGATTTATTATGTTCAGCAGTACAATTGTATCATCATTGAAACAGATCGTTCTTCCATCCTTTCATTATTACCGCCTCCACAGCAGATCACAGGAGCTTTAGCTGCAGAGCTGGCTAGAGCCAACGTCTTTCTGACTCTAAATCAGTCTACTCTACAATTTTTCTCGTGAGAAGCGAACACTGTAGCCCATTTATTGGCAAGATATGGATATCAAACTGCTGACTTCAGCTTATATACTACACTGCATGGATTCCCCCACCAAGTATGTGGATCAATATTGGTGGATGCCCAACTACCAAATTTGCGCCATTAGATTGATGACTCAAGGCGCATTGTGCATTTTTGGTTGCCTATGTCCCCAGAGGGCATGGGTGACCCTGGTGCATCACTATTTATTCCCTTAGCTAGTCGATATGTGCTTTTATTTATCCTCTTATTCTATAGTATGCATGCAATCACGATTGCTTTACCTCTCTCGTTGTTTTGCATGAGTGCTCTGTGATGCCACACTGGTGGAATGAAAACAACAAACATGCTTATGAACTCCAGTATGCGATGTAGACGGCTGTACAACACTGTGTCGCCTTGGTTCAGCTTGAATCAGGGCGGCGTGGGTACGTGCGATGCATTTCCTCTCATTGCCATCTACTTTTGTATGTTCACAATTTATGATCTTTACCTTACTTTTTACTAGGGATGATGGCTGCTCAAGTTCAGCTCCACCGCGGTGCTATCAGTTCACTATTTACACGCCATGATCAGTGGAACATTATGGTCACAGACGGACGCATTCTCCATACATCACTCCATTTCTGTTTTCTTATTTCTTGTACATGATCAAATTCCCAATCATATAAATATGTACGCTTTTTCCTTCATCGAGGATTTATCCATAAGGGTGGTTTTACTGAACAAGGTTTTAATGCGGCATATCATATATGATTGGAGGTTGGAAATCATTAGCTCTCTTTACTATCTTTTTACATGCGATGACTTAGACGCAATGTGGTATTCCTCCTCTATAAGAGAGGATGCAAATTAATAATATATTTCGTTTTATAACAAAATTATATGTAGGGGTGTTAACGAACCGAGCCAAACCAAATACTAGGTTTTTGAATTCGGATTCGTTTAGCTAAACAAACTGTTTGTCTCGGTTCTTTTAGCTAAACGAACTTTAAAATTGGTTCTAGTTCGGCTCAATAACTTTATAACTGTTTAAACGAGCCGAACTATTCACGTTTAACTAAACAAACCCGAATACCTGTTCGAATTCGACTCGCTAACAAATAATTACCGAATGAATACGAACCAAACTCGAACAGTTTGATTCATCCAACAACCCTATATATATGTATGTGTATGTGTGTGTGTGTATATTTACATGTGCATGGACTTGAACGGGAGAGGCTGCCATTCTCATGTCATTACCTGCGGTTAATCTTCATTCACTCAGCAGATTCATGCTAGAGGCTGGGCTGTGTGGGTTCATTCGACAGTTTTCAAAGGTGGTAAATATGCACTCTTTTTCCTTCGTGCAAGATTTTATCCACAAGGGTGGTTTTGCTTGCCAAGGTTTTAATGAGACATATCATACCACCTTTGAACGTACTTCCCGCCCCTTAGATTGTATTTGGCACAATATGTATCGACCCTTGAGTTCTTTCATTTAATTATGCAATGACTTTATATGTAATAATGGTATTCCTCCGCCACAGGTGAGGGTTATAGTCTAAATAAAATGTAGAGACCTCGTCTCTTTATTTAAATATTTTATATATATCAAGTCATGCATTTATTATTGCAATATAGCCTCACTTGTGGCGGAAGAAAACCATATTACAACAAATGTATCATATGTAAAAAGATAGTGGAGCGAGCTTATGATGGCCAATCTCCAATCATATACGATATGCCGCATTAAAACCTTGCCAGGAAAAACTACCCTTGTGGATAAAACCCTGACGAAGGAAAAAAGCGTACATATTTATGTAATTGGAGTGTATTGGCAAAATAATTACATAAGAAATCAAAGGATGCAATATAAACATGGCCTCCAAAGACAGCTGAAGCCGCCGATGTCGCTGAAGAAAACAGTTTGATGTAGTCCACTTGCAGCATTGCATGATGGCCCTCAGAAGTTGCAGGAAACATAACACGCAAACAATTAGTATAATATAGTAGCAGTATAATAAAAAGATGCGTATTATAGCTAACATACCTATGTTGCCTGCGTTCAGGGAGAACACAGGCAACAGCAATATAATCCCGCAAGTCAGCACAATGCTCCATTCCCAGCTGTGTATGATATTGTCGTACAGCGTAAACATGCAGCATAATAGTCGACAGCTCCTTTGCCTCCCAAAACGAGGGACAGTTCCAGATGAAGACAGCAGCAAATGCCATAGAATTTCCAGCAAGCATTTGAGATAAAAATTTGTTAAACAAACGCAATGATGAATTGAAAGATAGGATAGACAAAAGGTTATTAAATCATACCAACGTTGCACATGCCAACAGATGGCATAGGCAACCGATAATTGTGTACGCCAATCCATTGGAAGACTTGCATTGCTAAAATCGAATGTTTGGCATTGACACATCCAAAATGATGGTTCCCCGCACTTTACTTAGAAGTGCTTGCATCGACAAATATATAGTCAGTCCAGATGAATGATAGCCATATCTTGAGAGAGTGTGTGGGGTGGTATTTTATTCTCCAGGGCAGTAAGAGAGCATAGAAGCATTAAGTTGTAGAAAGTGTATTGTTCGATGTAAGTCTGCAGCTAGGAGACCCGTGAATTGTGTTGGGGAAGAAAGGCATTTTAGCAAAAGACGACAATCTGTCTCAATTATCAATAGGTCATATTTTGATGCATAATATATTAATGCATATGTCAAAGCCATTAATTCCGCCCTCAGTGGTGTTGAAGGCGGCAAGATGAAGCAAATAGCAGAGACCAATTGTCCCTGATGATTACGCAACACTGCTCCTGATGTCGTGGTGTTTCGACCAACTGATGCATCCACATTAAGTTTTAGTTTACCTGTAGGTAGCAACTCCCACCTTACAATTTTATGACGCCAGAATCGTAATGGTGGAGAGAATAAGCGGGCCACCAAATGAGGTATGGTCTGAGAAAATTTGCTCCCTTGTGTTGAAGCACACCATGTGTATATATGTTCTCGAACACGATTAAACAATTTCATGTAGGAAAAACTATCTTCCCCAAAGCGAATACTTGTATATTCCTTCCAAATAACCCATGCAACCAGAGAAGGAACAAGTGCCCGTAATTGGCCGAGCATATGGCAGTGAGAAGATATGCGCCACCAACGCAATATATAATTTAAAATTGTCATATTGTCAGTCATTGGCCCTGAGAATAGAATAGAAATTTCTTGCCATAACGGTTTGATCATCGCGCAATGGAGAAAAATGTGATCTCTGGAATCTGAATGAACATGGCAAAAGACACATTGAGTAGGATAAATAGCCTGCGATGTATGCATATTATCATGTATTGACAGAGCTTTCATCCAAATACAGGAAGAATCCAAATGTTCAGCGTTGGAAACCAGCAATTTATACGCCAACTTTAAAGAAAATTGGCCGTTAGAATCAGTTGTCCAATATAATCCATCCGGTGAACTTTGCACGTGAGATATCATATAATCGTGTATACGACAAATGCGTTTCCAAGTAGATGAATCATAAATATGCGAAGATATTGTAGGACGATTACCATACTTGCGCCGCATATAAACAGCCCACAACATTTGAGAATGATAAAACTTCCACCATAGATGACAATCATATGACTTCTGAAGAATTTGAAGATTTCGAATCCCTAGCCCTCCATCCTCTACCGGCCGACAAATCTTATCCCAATTGCGCCAATGATGACATCCATTCCATAGCATAGATGAATATTTGCGATTGAGCGATTCTATAACACTTACAGGCAGTCGCGAGCTGGCAATGATGTGTAATGGCATAGAACATAGAACATGACGAATCAATGTTAGGCGGCATGCCATAGAAAGAAGTTTGGTAGACCAAGAATTCAGCTTAGCATCAACGTGTGCTAGCTGTGGAGCACAATACGCCGCTCGATTAATACATTTATATAGATAAGATCCAAGATATTTAATGGGTAAAGAAGCAAGACGCGTGCCTAAGATCTGAGAAGCTCGAGTAGGCGAGACTCCTGCTCCCACAACTACTTGACTCTTATGAAGATTGACTAATTGACCAGACGCATGCTGATATGATTCCAAGAATTACCGAAATCTTTGTAAGTTGCGAATGGACCCATTAAAAAAATGACAAGATCATCTACAAAACCTAGGTGAGATACCTGTGGCACTCGGCCTGCATGAAATCCAACTAAATGGCCAGTTGAGATCAAAGAGTTTAATCCGCTGGAGAATCCTTCAGATGCCAAGATAAATAGAAGAAGAGATAGTGGATCTCCCTGCTTTACCCCTCGAGATATCGAAAAGAAACCTATTGGCTTGCCATTTACTAAAACGAAACAGTGTGAGGATGCCAAATTATTCATGATAATGCGCACCAAGCGCGAATGAAAACCCATTGTTTGTAGAAGCTGCTGAAGATATGACCAACATACTCTATCAAAGGCTTTGGCCTTGTCCAACTTAATTAAAACATGACCACCACGCACCGGTTTATCCAAAACATGTACCATTGCCTATGCAAGAAGTATTTGCTCCGTAATATCTCTACCTTTTATGAACCCCGCCTGTTCTGAAATCAATTTCGGCAACAAACCAGATAAATGAGTCGCAATAAGTTGAGTTATTACCTTTGCGCTAAATTTAGTGAGACAGATAGGACGGAAATCAACAAATGTACTTGGATTGGCAACTTTGGGTATGAGAGTAATCAGAGTAGATGCTAACTGACGTGGCGGACGAATACCTAAGAAAAATTCTTGAACTGCCTTGTAAACATCCATGTGAATGGTCTGCCAAAAAAGTCTACAAAAAGACCCCGGGACCATCTAGACCAGCTGCACGTTGGACTTAAAGCCTATACTGCCTGCTTAACTTCTTGCAAGTCTGGGATCGCTAATAACATCTCATTATCCACAGCAGTAAATAATCATGGAATATACTGCAGAATAGATTGATGCTGAGATGTGGTGCCCGCCTTAAACAAACTCTCATAAAAGCGAACCGCTTCCGCCTGGATATCATGCGGTTCTGTGACGTCAACACCATCCTCCCGTGAAATGTGAAGTACGGTTTGTTTTCTGCGAAGTTCTTTAACTGTTTGATGGAAGAATTTGGTATTAGAATCTCCATCCTGATACCATTTAACATTTGCCTTCTATTTCAAAACAATAGTGCTCGCGATTGTGTAACTAGCAGTTGCGCTATACTCTTATGATACGTAGCATGAGCTTCTTCCATGGGTGTGTTGTCGTAAATTCGTTCACAGTGATTGACCTCAGACTCCACCGCTTTAATAGCATCAAAGATATTTCCAAAAACATCTTTGTTCCAAGTCCTTAGATGTTGTTTAAGACTCCGCAATTTAGTATAGAAACCCCACATGCCACCCACTGTTGGATACGACTGCCATTGATGAACAACAAAATTATAAAAATCTGGATGTGTAGCCCAAACATCTAAGTATCTGAAAGATGCAGCAGATGCAGGAGTCTCCATGCGACAATCCGAAAAAATTGGAGAATGATATGACGTGGCTCGATTCAAATGCTGACAATGTACAGTTAAGAACATGTCCAGAAAACTTGATGAACATAAATAACGGTCCAAGCGACGCCAAACACGGCCTAAACCGCGCCCATCAGACCATGTAAATAATAATCCCTGGGAAATAAATGACTGAAGAGATGTTGCCGCAATAAAATCATTAAAATCTTGTAGAGAACGAAGAGTGGGAGATGATCTGCCTCTATGTTCATCCAACGTTAGAAATGTATTGAAGTCTCCTCCCACAAGCCATGGAATATCTAATGTGACATAAAATTCTTCAAGGTCTGCCCACAATGGGCGTCGCACGGCCACTGCATGCAAACCATATACAACAGTACACCAAAAAGAATTCCATGTAGGCAACCAGCAGAAATGAGCAGAATGATTTTGAATACCTGGACGTTCCCCATCCAGGCGAAGAAATGAATCCCTCCAAAATATCCAAAGTTACCATTATTAACGGATAGAGCATGTGGAAAACCAAGTTGTAGTCAATACGTAGTCAATTAAGATGCTCTAGCCTTAGGCTCTATAACAACAAGAATGTGTAAATGATTTTTTTGCACCAATAGTTTCAGATGATCCAGTGAAGTTCTAATGCCTCTAACATTCCATATTATGATCTTCATTGGGATGACGGTATATCAAAGGAATTAGAGAGGGCTGCCCTAAAGCGTGTTAGTTGCGGAGAAGAGGCCTCCGGCTGTCTGTGATGCCTCCGCAACAGCTTTGGTGGGACATGAAAACGTACATCATCCCCTAGAGACGTCGGAGTGACAGGCACTTCATTGGGATTATATATTACTAGGGGTAGCGCCGGCGCATGATCATTAGTATCTTCATTCACCTCGCCTTCAAGGGAATGTTGAACTTTTGTAGGTTCTGCGGCCTCCAGCTCCAATTCATTGTCCGAATAGGATGGATTTTGAGAGTTTGGTTGCAGTATCTGAAAAAGAGAGTCATCAACACTTTTGAGACGTGAAACATCCTGCATGGGCAAAATACTATCCATTCGATGCATGTATGGTGATAAAAATGATGCAGATGGTGGAGCGACCGCTGAAAAATTTTCATTGTGGGGATTACACATTTGGTCATCCTTTGCTGATTTATGTTATTCATATTGACTGCACGTTGTTCCCCTGGAATCGCCTTTTTAGGGGTCCATCTTTGAG